>JAXCLQ010000015.1:8521627-8552136 GCA_035584115.1 Cedrela odorata
AGTGTTATAGCATTAGTTTTTCAAGAAGAGAAAAGAAGTGGTAAAACATGAAATAGACTCCTTAGCTGAAGCTGCACATGTTAAAGTTAGGGCACATGATTCATCCTCAATGACCTTGTTAGTATATCAAGTATCATGTTTTTAGTTTGATGTTAAAGGGAGGAGCGACAATGTTGTAGTTGATTTGAGCACAAAGTCGTGCCAATGCAGGTGGTTTCAGTTGCAGCAACTACTATGTTCACATGCCATCACATTAATTAGATATGTTTGAGGCCATTTCAGGTTATTATAAGAATGAATCAGTCATGACAGCATATGCAGAAGAGATTCATTCGTTTAAAGATCTAATATTCTGAATTGTTCCATAAGAGGTAAGGTCTATCATTGTGAAACTGTCAATTGGTTGACCGAAAAATCAATGCATCCTATTTATAAGTAAAAAGGCGATTGTTCAAAGATATTCTTAATGTCAACAACATAGCACAATCGCACGTCATGCTAGAATCTGATGTATCATGACTAGATTATGTATTTATGTTGATGATGTAACTATGTTATTACTGTTGTAGTTGCGTGTAACCATTTTACTAATTGGTTATCTTGAACTTGTAATTATGTTATTGTTATTTAAATTGTGTGTAAAAATTTATTAGTTGGTTATCATGAACTTTTAAGTATGTTATTGTCGTTGTTATTTTTTTTACATAATCATGTATGATTAAACCATATTTATATTGTTTGTGGAACGTAGTTATTGGAAATAAATAATATTTTTGAAATGCTATAGGTACTACATTGTGCAGAGAAGTTCAATTTATAAGGGGAAACGTTGTCAAAATTTGTAGAAATTAATGTATGTTTGTATTTTAATGTCTTCATATTTTAACTTGTTTGAAATATAATTTAAGACTTCACTTGAGACTTTAAATCAAAAAGAGTTTAAACCTTCATTTACATCACTATTATTTCTATAAAAGTAAATAATAATTAATCATAATACTATCGAACAATAAAAAATTATTTTTTAAAAAAATTACTTATATTTATTTGTGTGACCTACATGTGACTCAATGTGAACTGCGTTGGGGTTTCTACCACGATCGACTGGCTCTGCGAATAAGCTACCCCTATACTTATTCTCAGGTTCAATGATCTTCATCAACTACCATATATACTGACTAGCCATCTCTTCGGGCTCTGACTCTAAAATGGGAAGCACACATGACAATTATTAAAAAAAAAAACATGTAGTCAAATTTTGGAGAATGTAAATATACCATGAATAATTAAAATGAGTTACTAGACAATAAAAATATTTACCAAGTCTTGCGAGAACAGTTGTGCGATTAATGACTTCTTGTCAAGATGTTTCTGCCCTATCTTTAACCTCATGATCCCTGAACTGTCATTATTCATCTTCGAAGCAAGGTTACCTTGCGTGCTAAGAACAGCCTTGTATATCCACACTTAGAAAATAATGTACCCAAAAAATTATCATGTATACTATAAATAAATGCTTGCAACTTAAGTAGAATTAATTTATTAATAAATACCTAAAATGCAATTAGCATCTCGAACATATTGTACTTCCCTTTAAATGACTTATTGATTGCCTTCAATCGCAATGGGCTCTAAATCAAGCTTGAGCTGGGGCTCGATTTGCCGTTTCCAGATTTGTGAATATTTTCCAGATTTGCAAAATTTGAAAATTTTGCATATCTAAAATCTTTATTTTTAATTCTTTCTTTTTATTGCCATGGAATTAACACAAATAACTCATAAAATTTATAAAATATACTTACTCGTTTACGAAGATGCCTTCTAAGCTTGCCGAATTTAAAGTAATTTTAAGTTAAGAATACATGTGATTTTGATTGAGCGTGTAAATTTCAAGTCATGGTGGTTTAAATATTTATAAGACATGGTTATACGGCAGCAATTATGCCTGAAAATTGTGAAATTGGCTAAGTTGATAAGAAAAAAGTAAACTTAGCTATTTATGTAAATGACCTTAATTATGGCTGTTTTGGGAATTTTTTCTTTTTCTAATGCGATTCCATATGTAGCACACAAATTAGAAGTTTATGTATAAAACTCTTATTTAAATAAATAAAACATATTATATCATGAATAATATAATAAAAGTACTTTGCCTAAGATTTTCTTAAATAATAATATAATCATTATAATTAAAATAATATTGTTATTGTTACACATGACACGCATCATGTCTTTTGTATTAAATCATATCGTTTACCACATAAAAAAATTATGATGTACAAATTAATTTGATACAAAAATATTAAAATATAATAAATTTAGATAAATTATATAATAATTAAAAGACAATTGGAATGTGTAATATTATTTTAATTTAAAATAATTAAATTATTATAATCGAATCATGTTATTCAAATATTTTATATATATTGATATATATAATTGTGGCATGATTCATATCTTTATCTTAATTTATCAATTTTAAATAAATTAAATTAAATTAAATTATCTAAAATGTAAATAAGAAGGCATGGGTTAGTTTGAGTTATGTATTCATGAAATAATATGCATCTTAATTTGTAAATACACATTAATATAAAATTAAATTGTTAATGTATACACCATTGTTAATGCATACACTATTAATTAAATAATGTTAATTTTTTTTTTATCTATTTTTTTATTATTATTTTACAATAACAATAGTTTTTTTAAATCCCATTTTGTTTATTATTGCATTGTATCAATTAAGGGTGGGGATGAAAATTTATAAAAGTTTCAACTCAAAATAGTGAGAAAAGAATTAAATAAAAAAAGATAGAACAATAAATTTGCGAATGAGTTTTGTAAACCCAGGTCGGCAAAATTCACGAATGGGTTCTATTAATCTAGGTCAATCTCAACCCTGACCTTTTGCAATCTTACAAAAGTAGCAATGATAAAATGGTTTTTTTTTATAAAGGAAATGACCCAATTTTTGTGTCCAAGTTAAAATTATCTTATATTTAGGGTCAAACTTCACCCATTATACCCATTTTACCTCAGACTATTTCTTTCCCTTGCAAACTAAAGAACTCGTTAAACTAACCTCTTTTGCATTAAAAAAACTATGTAATCAACAAGCATTTGAGTTTTGGAAGACACGAGAAGTCTGAAAATGATTTTGCAAACCTTGATTTCAGCTGAGGTTTATGCACGTAATCCTTGAAATCATTTTTGAAGATTCTAGCAACACTAAACTTCCTCAACAAATTGATGCTTTTTTTTTTTAATCCATCTCTAAAAATTCAATTATATGTGATTTGAGACATTTAGGTTTAATAAAATGTGTAAATAGTGTTATATATTATTGAAAGTAAGCTATGAATTTCTGGTTTTTCGCTATTGAAAGTGGAGAAAACGAAGTAGAACATTTGAGAGGGATAAAATTTTGTCTAGGGTTAATAAGGTTTAGAAGTTCATCGGCATTCGACGAAATTCATTGAGGCAATGAAATATTTTTCAAATGGATTTCATCGAATGGCGATCAACTTTTATGTCTTATTAAACCTCGATGAAATTTCTTTGCCCCTCGACAAAATTAATTGGGGAAAATGGCCTCGATGAATTTTGTTAAATGAGTATGTAATTCATCGAGGGCGATTAGAATATATACGAATTATGGTTATCTCAATGAAATATCTAGTATCTCGATAGAATACATTAAGTACCCTTTGTTTGCCTCAACAAAATTCGTTGAGGGAAATATATATCTGACTGTTTTCAATGTTTTTTTTATATTGTTTTTCATTTTTTTTTGGTGATGTTGATAAGATCAATGGGTACACCAAGCCACAATGTCATTAGAGTGTTGAAGACACGAAAAGAAGATTTTTTTCTCAGGTGTCATCACTTTTTTGTCTCACTTGTGAGCAGTTAAAATAATACGATAGAAGTTAAAGGCTGCGTAGCTCAGTTTGTTTGCATAATCGTGTTTTGACAGATTTTACAAATGCAGACACTTGTACATAATGTATTGCTAAAAGAAGTTTACATTACTGGGCAGAAATTAAAATAACAAAATTGATTCCCAGTTTCTAGTCATTTTATTTAATTTTCTAAGTTTGAGTTTGGGCTTATAATAGGTATAAATTTTGACAATTACCAAATGAGTAACAAGATTTCGAAAAGCATGAAGAATACACATAGATGGTGCAACAAGTTCTTCCTCGGGATGATTGACTTTAAGCACTCACAATTGTATCAGTTCATTGAAAACATGTATAGTTGGATTGGTTCATTCAAGGCGTAAACTTCAAGGATGATGGATGATGAAGATGTACTAAAGATGACCCTTACTTTCTTTGTGGAGAGGTTTTTACTAGGGGAAGACATTCGTGGCAAGGTAGATCTATTTATATTTCAACTAGTTGAAGACCTTGATGCCTTCGAGAGTTATCATTAGGGCACAGTTTTGTGGGCATTGGCATATATATTTCTTTCTCGAGCATTAATTGAGAATGGAAAAAAATTTAAAGAGCAGTACCAAAAGGATAAGAAGTACTCTTGTAATCGGTATAACGTAAAAGGGCTTCCAATAGTGTTCCAAGTAAGTGTTATTTATCTTTATTGGTTATTTTAGCATTATATTATTAGCACTTGTGCATTTGTAAATTTTTTCAATTTATTTAAATTTGGAGGGTGTTAAAGGCTCTATTTTGTTTAATATTGTGGGTTATTGAAGTAGATTAGAAGGTACTATATATGAGAGTCTATATATACCTTTATTTGCAAGTTCGAAAATTTTGGATATATCCATATTATAAGAGAGACTCTATCGGAATTTTTCTAAGTTGATATTCTTTTTCGTCACTTTCTATATGTAAGTGTTGTTTTTTTAGCATTCCAAGCCTTTACATGTGATACTAGCACCTCATATTCACAATGAATGTCAGTTTGAATATTTTTTGGTGTGTATAATCGTCTTTAGTTTATAAATTTATCCTTTATAAGTTTACCAATAAGTTAAGAACTCATTTGATGATGTCCATCAAAAAGTTAGTCTGAGAAACACATGTGCACTTCATCAATCTGCCTCACTTGAAAGTATGTGTTCTCAGACACTAATGTTGTTCGGACTCACCATTTACAAATTTCATTCACACAATTGGCCTCAAAATGGTTTGATGTAGACCGATAAATCCTAAATTGAAAGTTTTATTTCATTGCAAGCAAGCTAAAATTCTTGTGCAATTTCTCTTTATTTTATACAATTTTTTGATTAATATTTGACCATCTGTGGAATTAAAGAAACCATATGTTTGAAAAGGTAGTGGTGCATGAATTAGAGGCAAACATGGAAGCAGGTTATAGTACGAGGAACCCACCTCTTTACAAGTACCAAAAGACACTCTGACATTGAGAGATTATTGACCAAAGAAAACCCCGTGTTCTGAGTCTTCAGAGACATCATTTATGACAAATGTGTTGTCCCAGTTGGCAATACCAAAGAAGGGGTGAATTAGGTTCTTTAAAAATTTAAGGTTTAAGATGTATGTAATGCATTGAAATTAATAAAATAGTAGAGAGAGAGAAAGCAAACACTAGATTTATAATGGTTCAGCAATATTGGTTTACTTCAGTCCCTCGACTTTAGCTCACCATTAAGGTTCGACTATCTCCTTATTTATACGGATTAAGTGAAACACAATACAATTTCTTCTAATGCGAAGAGCAACCGTACAACTTCTTTATTTGAATGAAGGGTAACCCAATACAATTTTCATTTGATTCAGGTAAAGATGAACCCAATATAATATAATAGTGTGTTTTTGTGTTTTATACTCTCATACTGGAGCTGATGTATCAATAAGCTTGTACAATTGGTTTTCTCTCACAAGAATAAGTGAATAAATAAATTTATAGTAGAAAGAGAAAAAAAAAACTATTCATGTTAAAATTGAAGATTGAATGATCACTGATGCTCAAGAATGTACTCTATCTTTCTCTTTTCTTTAAATTCTTCTATTTATACTTATTTTTTTTGTGAAGTCATTTGTGTCTAACGGCTTGATTAAATGTATTAAATGATTTCCATAAATGCTGTAGAAGTTACCATTGAGTTTTAAGTTGTTAGAAAATGTCGATCCTTTTTGGCAGTGTATCGATCTATTTGTGCAAAAATTAAATCTAAGTTAATCTTTAATCTTGAGTATCGATCCGTTCTAATTTACGTATTGATCTGGTTCACGTTGTAAATTATTTCTAACTCTCTAGAATTTCTAACGTATCGATCTGTTTGGCTAGGTATCGATCTGATTTGCTTTGTAAATATTTTGTAACTTTTTAGAATTGCCATATATCAATCTTCTTGGCTCAAGTATCAATCTGGTCTGCTTTGTCAATATTTTACAACTCTCCAGAATTGGGAGTATCGATCTTTTAAATTTTGAGTGTCGATTTTCTTTGAACATATCGATCTGCTTTGCTTGGGTATCGATTCATTTAACTTGGTGATTTCATTTAAAGCTATTGACTTGTAAGATATCGATTTTTTCTTCTTCTAAGTATTAACCTCCTTCAGGTGTATTAATTTAGTTTGTAAGGGTATCGATCTTCTCTACTTATGTCGATCTATTTTTTCTATGTATCGATCCGATTAGTGAAGTTATCGATCCTTTGGCTCCAAGTATCGATCCCGTTACACTTGGTTCACACTTCTCAAATAAAATTGTTTAGATTTAAACACAAATATATTCACATAAAATTTTTTTTTTATTCTTAATAGATCTAAATCCATTTTAATCACTTTGGTCATTATCAAAAACACATTTCATATATCACGATATCATTAATTTTATATTAACAATTACTAATATGATATCATCAATCTCTCCCTTTTTTGACGATGACAAAACAAAGTGTATCTTAAGTATTTACTTCCTCTTTAGGTTACTTTTCTCTCCTTATTATTTCTCCTCCTTTTTGTTTTGTTTAAAATATTACATTAGTCTCCCTTAAGTGTATTCCTTTATTTCTCCTCCCTGTTTGTTATTTAATTTAAATTTTAGTTCCTCTCATCTTTTTTGTCAGCAATCAAAGAAGAAAATAAAAGAAATAAATGGGCAAATAAAGATGAAGTCATAGGTATTTCATTAAACATCACTTCATCAATACAATGTAACACAAAACAATAACATTTCATATATATATATATATAAAACAACTACAAACAGCTTAAAATTACATCATCCGAACTATCGCTATCAACATATAGGTTAACAAAATGAGTTGAGCTTGACTGAGATGCATGTAGATAAGGTTTAGATGTGGATGAAGAAGCTAAAAATCTTCGATACTGTGGTGCTGGTGTGGAAGCTCTAGCTAGACTCTGCATAAAACGCATAGTTTTGCTCTGAAATTGAAGTCTAAATTTATTGAGCTGTGTGATGCCTTTATCAGTCCAACCAAGATGCTCTTCAATTTTGTGCATCTGAGTAGAAACCATGGTCTCGAGCCCTTTGAGTCGCTCGTCGAAGCTGGTCATTTTGGTGTCCACTCGCTCTTCTATCTATGTCATATTCGCCCTTATATCTTCCTAGATAGTCATTAACACCTCGAGAAGAGGTGTGTGAGATCCTGTTGCTGTCTGATGTGAGGGAGGAACTAGTGCTACTATCTTAGGTACATTGATTGGTGTTTATAAAATGTCTGCTAGTGCATGCACTTCTGTTGGTTGCTCTTGTGTCTCCCTTTACCTTTACTGTGCAAGTGTTTATAATGGGCCTGAAGTACTCACTCCTTATCTACTCTTTGCTCATAATGCATATGTTGGAGTGTGATCTTTGATTATGTAGCGGCAGCTAAAAGCTCGATAGTATATATCTAAGTGTAAATCTATGGTGGACTCTTGTAGATAATGGTGAAAATCACATATTCGTAGTGTAGGTGGCTGAAGCTCGACATGGTTATCCTCACCATTGCATTTAAGATCCATGATATCAAATTAGGCCGTTTACCCTTTATAATACTTTGCATCCACGACATGTCCTCATACATTATCTCTGAGTAGTGTCCAAAATGTGTGTTGAGATTGTAGGAGACGATCAGGTAAAGAATTCTCTCATAGATGTCTAAACAAATAGGCTTGTTATCCATTTCTGCCATATTCGAATCTTTAAAATATTACTTTATATATGAGATGTCGCCTTCTATTACATGATTTATACATGACAGAACACTGGTATTCCTCCTTTAAACTAAGGTAGTCAATCCATTCGAAATCTTTAAAGGTTTTGAGGTATAGAAATTTGATGGAAAGTAGTAGATTGAAGCCAAGAACTCATCCAGGAGCCACTTTTCGGTTAAGGTAGAGAGAGAGGTATCGATCCTTTACCTCTCGGTTTTGGAACTCCGAATTTGAGGATGAGGGTTCATTTATCCTAGGTCTCTTTCTTTGTACTACTTCTGGATTCTTTGTCTTAGGCATGTTTGAGATAGATTTGATGATTGTAAAGCTTGAAGAGATTCTAGTAGAGAGTGAGTTTGAATGTCAAGTGAGGAAGAAACATTTTAGATTTTGCCCTTTTTTAAACGTGAAATTGCATAAAGAATGTATTGATCCATTTTCAGATCCACAAAGATGTATCGATTTGTTTTCAAGAAATATCGATACTCTTGTTGAAAAAACGAAAAGTATTGATATATTGTATCAGGATATCGATATAGTGAAGTACGTAATCGATACATACTAAAAAAAGCTTCAAAAAAGATCGATACATTTAAGCATAATGACACATGTCAACCATGTACTTCAATTTTTGGAGGTTAATTATGTAAATTTTGAATTTTTCGTTTATACTAAGAAGGACGTCTTTAAGGTGTAATTACTTAAACTTATCGATATACATAAATAAGGTATCGATACATGCTGGAGCTTAAGTTTAGTATCGATACAAGATGTAATCGTATCGATGCTGAATCAAAATTTATTAAAAGTATCGATACATTTAAAAGAATATGTCGATCTTTTTCAAGGTATTGATACTTGTAGGACAAGGTATCAATCCTTTTGCATCCAGAATCAAGAATTAATGAGAAATCAAGCACAAACAAGTTCAAACACAATTCAAGCAATTTTCATCATTTCCAGTTCACTTCTAATTGCAAAAAAACGATCCCTATCAAGTACCTTAGTGAAGATGTCAACTAGTTGAAGATTTGTATTGACATATTCTAAGTATACATCTCCTTTACTAACATGATATCTAATGAAGTGTAGAGAATTTTTATGTGCTTAGTTTTAGATTTAGAGTAATGTACATGATTCTTAGTCAAATTTATGGCACTTGTGTTATCACATATAATGAAAATTTGACTAAGTTCTAATCGATAGTCTAGCAATTAATGTTTAATTTATAGAAGTTGACCATAACAACTACCTATTGAAATATACTTTGCTTCAGTAGTTGACAATACAACTGTACTTTGTTTCTTACAAAACTAAGATACTAGTGCATTTCTAAGAAAGTAGCAAGTACCACTCGTACTTTTTCTATCTACTTTGCATCCGAATAGCCTTTCAAGCTAAACTCACCATCCCTTTGGATAAAATAATCTTAAGTTAGATGTGACTTTTAAGTATCTAAAAACTTGTTTGACTACTACAAAGTGTGATTCAATGGGATTAGATTGAAATCTAGCACATACACAAACTCCATAGAGAATATTAGGTTTAGATGCGGTTAAATAAAGAAATGAACATATCATTCTTTTATACAATTTTTTATCCACATTCTTTCATAACTCTTTTTTATCTAAAGAAGTAAAAGTGTTCATAGGAGTTTAAATGGATTTGTCCTTTATCATGTCAAATTTTCTTAACAATTATTTGATGTATTTTGATTGGGAGATATAAATTCCATCATTTATTTGTTTAATTTGAAGTCCTAAAAAGAAATTTAGTTTTCTCATCATGCTCATTTCAATTCACTTTTCATAAGATTTGAAAATTCGATGCACAATGACTCATTTGTGTTTCTAAAGATAATATCATTAACATAAATTTGAACTAATAAAATATTATCATCTTTAGTTTTAATAAAAAGTATAGTATCAACACTCCTCCTTACAAAATTATGTTTTAATAAAAATTCACTAAATCTTTCGTACTAAGTTTAGGTGCTTGTTTTAGATCATAAAATGCCTTAGTGAATTTGTAAATATGATTTAGAAATTTATAGTTCTTAAAACTAGGAGATTGTTCTACATAAACTTTTTCATTTATAAAGCCATTTAAAAACGCACTTTTGATATCCATTTGATAAAGTTTAAAATTTTTGTAATATATAAATGCTAAGAGCACTCTAATGGCTTTAAATCTAGCTACAAGTGCTTAAGTCTCATCATAATCTATTCTTTCTTCTTGACTATACCTTTGTGCCACTAGCCTAACCTTATTTTTAGAAATATTTCCATTCTCATCAAGTTTGTTCCTAAACACCCATTTAGTTCTAATAGTTGGATAATCATTTGGTCTAGGTATAAAAGTCCATACTTAATTTCTTTGAAATTGATTTAACTCATCTTTTATAGCCATTAACCAATTTTCATCATATAGAGCTTCTTCAATTTGTTTTGGCTCAATTTGAGAGACAAATGCCAAATTTTGAACTTCATTTAGATTTTTATCCATCTCTCTTACTCTTCTTTTAGTTTTGACTCCTTGTGAGAGATCTTCTATGATTAACTCTTTTGGATGGTTAGATGCATATCTTCATACTTTGGGAAGTTCATAAGAAGCTTCTTTTCATTCTACAATTTCTTTTTCTTTTTCTAAAGATGCATCATTTAAGTTTAAGTTATCTAAGTTTTCAATAACTTCTAATTCTTTTTCCTTTTCTTTGACAATTAATTTAGCCAAGTCGAGATCAAATTCATCAAATATGACATACACAGTTTCTTCCATGACTTGAATTCTCCTATTAAAAGATCTATACGCTTTGGTTTTAAAGAAGTATCCTAAAAATATTTCTAGATCAGATTTGAACTCAAAATTTTCAAGATTGTCTTTGGTATTAAGAATTTAACAATTGCATCTAAATACTCTAAAGTACTTTATCTTGAGTTTTCGTTAAAACATTAGTTCATAAAAAGTTTTGTTTAATATTTTTCTTATTAGAACCCTATTTGTTATCTGATATGTGTTGTTTATAGCCTCAACCCAAAAGTATTCGAGTAAGTTACATTCACTCAGTATTGTTATACTCATTTCTTATAAGGTTCTGTTCTTTCTTTCGGCAATTATATTTTGTTGTGGTGTTTTAGGTGCAGAAAAATTATAAGAATATCCATTCTCATTATAAAGGTTTTCAAAATCTTTGTTCACAAGCTCCTCACTTTGATCACTCTTAATTTTCACAATTTTGTAACTTAGTTCATTTTGAATCTTCTTTGAGAATTTCTCAAATGTTTCAAATATATTACTTTTGCTATCTAGAAAGAATACCCAAGTGAATCTAGAGTAATCATCCACAATTATGTATGCGTAATATTTTCATCATAATGAAACGACTCTATTTGGTCAAAAAAGGTTCATATGTAAAAGTTCTAATATTTTTGTTGTGGAAACTAATTTTTGAATTTAAAAGATGTTTTGACTTACTTTCCTAGTTGACATGGACCACATATTTTATTTTTTGAGAATTTTAAATTAGGAAGGTTTCCTAATAAACCTTGTTTTGCTAGTTTTCTTAAGAGGTCCATACTATAATGTTCTAATCTTCTATGTCACTTTCAAAAATCATCACATAGAACTTGTAAACAAATATTATTCATTTTATTCAAGCATTCTAATTTTATGATATACACATCATTACTTCTAGGTGCATAAAATAACTTATTTGCATGCTCATCTAAAACTTCATAACCATTTTTAATAAATACAACTTTATAGCCATAATAACACAATTGACTAATATTAAGTAAGTTATATTTCAAACCTTCAACATAAAAGATATCTTTAATTAAAATTGAGTTGATACTTATGGTTCCAATATCTTTTACCTTACCTCGACTATTGTCTCTAAATATCACATCTTTTCGTTCTTTTTTCTTTAGATGAAGAAATAACAACTTATTTTCCATCACATGTCTTGAACAATCACTATTAAAAAACTACTTTTTCTTATACTTGTTGCACTTTACATGTGGTGCCTATAAAAGAGACAAGTTTATTTTGGTACCCAAGTGACTTTGGGGTCCATAAACATTAGTTTTACTCTTGAAAGTCTTGACCATTTTAGCATGTATGATTTCCTTAAGTTTTATTCTTTTAGGTACCCACATCATCTTAGGTTCATTATATGCATTTTTAGTATATCAACATATGTTAATGTAATGCCCTTTCCTATTGTAATAATGACATGTAATAGATAATGTTATTTGTTGAGTGAATTTCGCAAAATAATTTACACTTTTTGTTTGGTTCTTTGTTTGTAGCTAAGTCTGGCTTTATCAAATACTAATTTTTGTTTGCCCAAAAGTTTATCTAGGGCCTCTTCACTTGTGTAAATTTTGTTACTAACACTCTTTTAAGGGAAACTATTTCATCCTTTAGGGTTTTGTTTTCATCTTTTAATGCATTAAAATCCTTAGGCATGTTAAATTCATTTTCAAGTTCTTTAACTTTTAATTCCAATGCATCAATTTCTTTTGTCATCATAAAACTCTTTTTCTTTACTTTTCTATGCTTTGCATACAACTCTTGAAAATCATCCCTAAGTTCTTTATAAATTGCACCTAAATCATCATCTAATGAATTATTACTATCAATAATTGAACATGTATCATAATATGATGAATTTTGATATATGGAGATTATCTCATCTTCTTGTTTTTCCATGAGGCAGAAGTTTGCTAGCTCGTTTTCTGATGACGAAGTGTTTTCTTTACTAGATGAGTCATCCCATATCATTTTTATTATCTTTTTCTTTTTCTTGTCATTCTTATCTTTCTTTAGTGGATATTTGGGTCTTGTATGCCTTGGCTTCTTGCACTCATAGCATATGATTTCCCTTTTTTTTTTCGTTCTTTTTCTCATTTTCATTGCTCATTTTAAACTTTTCGTTTCTTGAAAAATCTTTTCTTTTTTAATTTCTTCACTTAGTCCTATCTTGTTGAACTATTTCTTAAATTTCTTGGCCATAAGAAGAAATTCGTCTTCATCGAATTCTTATTCATTTTCATCTTTTTCTTTTTCTTTTTGGGTACTTTTTAAGGTGATGTTCTTTCTTTATTTTTCTCTATCTTTGTCATAATTTCATTTTCCTTCTAACTCATAAGTCATGAGTGAACTGAAATGCTCCTTAAGTGGCAATGTTCTTAAGTCCTTTGCTTCTTTAATTGTTGTCACATTAGCTTCTTATTTTTTAGGTAGACTCGTTAGAATTTTGGTGACAATATTTGTATTTAAATAAGATCTACCAAGAACTTTAAGCTCATTAGTAATGTCCATAAAACGAGTAAACATATCCTTTATACTTTTATGAGGTTTCATTTTAAAAAACTCATAATCATGAACTAACATGATAATTTTCGAGTCTTTGACTCTACTAGCTTCCTTATGTGTAATCCTAGCATATCCCAAATAGATTTAATGGTTTCATATCCTGAAATTCTATTAAATTCAGTTCTATCTAGAGCACAATAGATGATGTTCATAGCATTTCCATTTAAGGTGAACCTATTCCTCTCTTCAGAAGTCCACTTCCTTTTTGGCTTTAGATTTCTTTTTATTTCCTTTTTAGCTTTAACTTTCTTTCTCTAGTGATCACATCATTGGTTGTGGTTGGAAAATACCCATCTTCTATTATATTGAAGATTTCAAAGTTTAATATTATCAAGAAGATTTGCATCTTCTTTTTTCAGTATGTATAATCAGTCCCATTGAAAAATGGTAGCCTGTTTATGGATTGTGTTAGAGATATGTTATAAAACCAATCGTGAGAACCAATCGTGTCATGTGGTTGAGGGATATCATTTCTTGTATTTAAATATTTCTATAATTGATTGTAAAGTTGTTTACGATTAATAAAATGACTTTATATCATTTTACATTTATAGTTGTTTTAATAAATAAATAATTTAGAATGAGATCCCGTGATATATTATGATGTCATGACTCTATCTGCAAGGAGTTGTAGATATGAGTACAGAGTTTTGATTTGAATACATCTAAATCAGTTCCTAGTTGAGGTGATGTCATATAGAACTATGACATTACATAACTAGTATGTTTGATGTTGCCAAGGATTAGTATTGGATGCTAATAGTTGGGTGACAAGTCTCATGTTACAAGAGCATAAACATAGGTGATACATTAGAGAACGTGTTACTGAACATGACTAAACATGACGAATCACATGGATGATTATCCTCAGTCAATGATACATCACACAGCAGTACTAGTGTATCACTAGTCCTTTAACCTGAGGTGTCATGGCTGCCATTTACATTGAGGCACATCGATCACTTGTGTATATCATACCGAGCTAATCACGCCTGGTGAAAGAAGCTTGCTAGTAATGTGTTTTTGGTATATGAGGATAATTGATGACCAATATAGAATTTGTTGGCTCAGATATTTGAATTTGAGATCCTAGGCGAGGATATCATTTATGGGAAATGAAATCTCTGGCCAAAGTACGTGTTTCTAAAAAGATATTTTTGGATAAACGAATCCCGTATATGATTTGAGTTTTTGTTACTATGATTGAGTTAGGGGTTTGACTATCTATGACTCGCACTCGATTAAGAATTGACAGTAGAAGGACTTTACTACATGCACGTACTACGTGCACGTACGACTATATGGATTCATTAGGTGTACCAAGGTGATGCGAAAGGGTTTGTATCACTCATGTTCAGCTCATGGTAGATCCAGGCGGTCACACACATATCGGTTACTTGATGATGATAATTATTATCATTATACAATATTCATTATATTAGTTAATAATATTGTTTCGATACTTAATCTAATAACAATTTAATTCTTTATTGTAAATAATTAATTTCTTGGTAAAGACGTGCTAGTATACGTATGCATGAGAAATATTTTGATAATGATTTGGATTACATAAATATGATTTATTGACATTTGGAAACTAAGAAAAAGATATTTTGTCATAAGGATATTAATAAATAAATGGTTTATTTATTAATGATTAAATGATTATTATTTGATTAAATGAATACTTGTTTGAGAAATGGCACCGTGTGATATTGTCAAGTGTCTTTTTGTATTTAATATTTAAATATTAAACATTATAAGTGATAATTATATTTAATTATATATGATATAATATTAAAAATATAATCATTATATTTTATTTATATTGTATAAATAAAGTAATACACTATCTCCCTTTTAAAACATAAATACTAATGTATATAATGTATATTAATATGATTAATATTATAATATGCAAGATATTTATATTTCATTAACTGGATTAATGAAATTAGATTAGATTTGAAATCCATTCATAGAAAGGTTGCCACGTGGAATCTATTGTTTTGTTTTTAAACAAAAAGCTTAGATGAGAGGCACACAAATAGGAGTTAGGTTTTCACAATTAGGAATTGAGAGAAACCTATACTGTGCTTCTTCTTTTTCTCCCCTCTCTATCGAGACTCCATTGATGAATGGGTGTAAGGTTTTGTTTTGAACAAAATAAAAAAGGGAAGAAAGAAAAGAATAGAGAGAGAAAGAAAGAAAAAGAAAAGATGAAAACGGTTTTCATGAGTTTCATTTTCTTCTATAAGAACTAGAAGTTTTCTAAGAAGTAGAAAATCTTGTTCTTAAGTTTCCAAAATACAAATCCAGGTAACCGAAATCCATCGCTATCAATCTGGTATGTGTGACACCCCTTCAAGCTAACAAGTAGCTTGTTTCATAGATCGACACTTAAGGTATGTGTACTTTATGTATGTTAATCTTTTTTTAAACCGTTTAAAGTTTTAAAATGCATATACATCCATGTTTTGGTCCTTTAGGGAGCCTTTATACATTTGCCATGTAACGGTAGTGGCTCCCCTCCTCCAGTTCGGCAGGAGCATACTCGGGGAATTAATCCTGCATGTCGCGCTCAGGTCGCATTCCTTTCAGATTGTCCCTCAACTATTTGTCCTTGGTGCTGCTAGATACTATATTAACCTACTCCTAAAGGTTGTAAATTTTATTTAATTAAGTTAAACTTTGATACCACATGTTATCCCAGTTGGCAATACCCAAGAGGGAGATAAATTGGGTTCTTTAAAAATTTAAGGTTTAAGATGTATACAATGCATTGAAATTAATAAAATAGTAAAGAGAGAGAAAGCAAACACTAAATTTATAGTAGTTTGACAATATTGGCCTACGTCTACTCTCTTAGGTTTGGCTCACCACCAAAGTTTGACTATCTCCTTGTTTATACGGGTCAAGTGAAACCCAATA
Source organism: Cedrela odorata (assembly GCA_035584115.1). Taxonomy (NCBI): domain Eukaryota; kingdom Viridiplantae; phylum Streptophyta; class Magnoliopsida; order Sapindales; family Meliaceae; genus Cedrela; species Cedrela odorata. The sequence goes on from JAXCLQ010000015.1 coordinate 8,538,105, forward strand.
CGACTCCTTTTGAGGTAAAGGGAAACCGTATAACTTTTTTATCCAAATGAAGGGTAACCTAATATAATATTAGTTTAATTCGGGTAAAGATGAACCCAATACAATATAATAGTGTATTTCTATGTCTTACACTCTCAAACTAGAGCTGATGTATCAACAAGCTTGTACAATTGATTTTCTCTCACAAGAATAAATGAATAAATAAATTTACAATAGAGAGAGAAAATAGAACTGTTCACGTTAAAATTGAAGATTGAATGATCACTAATGCTTAAGAATATTCTCTATCTTTCTCTTTTCCTTCAATTCTTTTATTTATACTTATTTTCTTTGTGAAATCATTTGTTTTCAATGGCTTGATTAGGTGTATTAAATATTCCCCATAAATGCTGCAGAAATTACCGTTGAGCTTTAAATCGTCAGAAAGTATTGATTCCTTCTGACAATGTATCGATTCGTTTGTGCAAAAATTGAATTTGAGTTGATCTTTAATCCCGAGTATCGATCCGTTCTCCTTTACGTATCGATCTGGTTCACTTTGTAAATTATTTTTAACTCTCTGAAATTTCCAACATATCGATCTCTTCAGCTTGGGTATCGATCTGGTTTGCTTTGTAAATATTTTGTAATTCTCTGAAATTGCCATATATCAATCTCATTGGCTTAAATATCGATATGGTCTGCTTTGTAAATATTTTGCATATCTCTGGAATTGCCTTGTATCTATCTCTTTGGTTCAAGTATCAATCTATTATGCTTTGTAAATATTACGTAACTTTCTGGAATTGTGAGTATTAATCTTCTAAATTCTGAGTGTCAATCTTCTTTGAACGTATCTATTTACTTTGCTTGGATATCGATCCGTTTGACTTGGTGATTTCATTTGAGGTTATTAACTTGAAAGATATTTATCTTTTCTTCTTCCAAGTATCGACATTCTTCAAGTGTATCGATCTGGTTGGTAAGGGTATTGATCTTCTCTACTTGTGTCGATTTGTTTCTTCCATGTATCGATTCGATTAACGAAGGTATCGATCCTTTGACTCTAAGTTTCGATTCTGTTACATTTGATTCACACTTCTCACAGAAAATTATTTAGATTTGAACACAAGTATATTCACATACAATTTCTTAATTCTTAATGTATCTAAATCCATTTCAATCGCTTTGGTTATTATTAAAACCACGTTTCACATATCACGATATCATCAATTTCATATTAACGATTACTAACATAATATCATCAAAGTGTTTGAAATGTGTCATCATCGTCTAAACCTTACTCTTATCCACCCTCATAATAGTCACCTATAAAATTCTCGTTATGTCGCAATGAAGAGTATGGTGCATGCATATTAGTAACAGGAAGTATGGAATTGACTTGGATACTATTACTTGAAGAAGCAAATTAATTTATGAAATTTATTTGTAGTCGTCGTACGGACCATTCTAAATGTTGTATAACGGGCAACTGTGTTATGGGAGCAATTTCTCGATTGTCGAATGTGACAAAAAGCGACATAAACCCCTCAAACGTTACTAATTGACTATTAACTCCAATGAAGAATGAAACATATTTGTCATTTTCTATATCAAATGAACTTGAATTAAATGATGTTAAAGGCAAGTAATGTTTGTACATTACTCTTATTTTAATATTGAACTTGGTTGGATTTACTCAAAGTAAAGAATATAATTCGTTGATGTGTTCTTAATACTTTACATTATAATCAACGAATAAACCATACGTTTGCAGCCATTGTAGACCTTACTGTCATTTACTAAACTCTCCTATGACCCTCCAGAGACAATCAATAAATAAACGTCTGCCATTTATTTCCAAAATATAACAATTATTGAAATTGAACATTGAGATGTTATCTGATAATAATAAATAGATAAAAAAACAAATAGAACAAAACAGACAAATAACATCCACAAAATTTGTTAAGAGGGCACATTATTTATTTCGTTTGCCTTGACAATTTCCATTGCCCCTTGTCATTTTTCATCATCCCTCGACGTTTTTCATATCAAATATTTAGAAACAATATTTTTATTTGTAAATTATTTGCAATAAAATTCATCGAAAGAAAATGAAAATCGTTGAGGGGTGATGAAAATCATCAAAATTACACTGTTTATTATTTTTTTCATGATCTCAACGAATATTTTGTGTAGGAAACCAACCTATCACATTCAAAATGAAATAGTTATAAATAAAATTAACCTAATTATAATTCTTAAATTTTAACATACATTAATTAACTAAGCTAAAATCAAAACGATGATAACAAAAACTTGATTTGAGATACTAAATCATGTTGAATATAATGTAGCATTCACCGTTATTTTATTTAACCACTTCAATCGACATAACCATAAACCCGTTTGAATGTTGCACGAAATCATATATATATATATATATATTTTATCAATGTGATTTGACCAGTGTTTGAGTTAAGTGTTATTGACTTCCAAAATGTAATGCACTTGCTATAAATACAAAGAAAAAAATCAGGGATAAAATGGGCATGATGGGTGAAGTTTGGCTTGGGCCACAAATATATCTGGTCCGTAAAATTGGGTCATTTCCGTAAAAAACACATAATAAAACGCAACCTTTTTGAGCAATAGGGCTTAATATGACATCTAAAACCCTTTCCCTCACTTCCATTCAGAAATCGGAGCAATGGCGAGTGACCATGACATGAGTAGCTGGACCGATCTTCTCAACTCTTCATCGAAGCTTCTGGAACAGGCCGCTCCTTCTGCTCAGTTCCCTCCTCTTCAGGTCTTCTTTATCTTCTGACTTTCCTTTTGTTTCCGGAGAAAATGAGAGCAGAGAAAAGTAAAGATGCTTTCGCTATCTTCTTTTTGTTGGCCGAGTAGAATGAAGTAACGAAAGTAAAATCTTGTGTTTTTAAGGTTCTATTTACTTTCCGAGAAAATGTAGGAAAGGAAAAAGAAAAACCCAAAACAAGAATAAATTGTGTTTATCTTACATTTAATTAGGCTTGTGCTATGTATCATATGTCGTCGCTTCTCCTTCTACCTATCCAAACGTTAAAATTGTATTTTTATTTTGGTATTCTTTTCATTTGATACTGAGTAAACAATGAAGTCTCTTAAAGCACCTAAAATTAAGTAGTTGTCTCAGTCCAAGATGAACAACTCGTTCACAAAAGCAAAGCAATGTGGGGAATAAGTTTTATTGTTTCTTATTTGCTTTCTCTTTGTTCTCAGAAGGCATGCATGGGTTGGTTATTTCAGAAAAAATAAAACCTTGTGAAGAGTTTAACTAGAAAAAAATGCGGCTTGTTGACCTCTGTTTATTACTCAAGGAATGAGTGAAACAGAAGAATTTAAGATACGATAATTTGAAATCTAGTATAAATTTTATTGGTTCTGTCCATTTTGTTGGGTAAGGAAAAAGGGAAAATAGAATTCACGTCAACTAGACCTCCTAGATGTGTATTATGACTTGTGACTCAGTTGGGAGGTGGTTTTTGAATTCTGAGGGCCCAAGATATGGGAAATCTAAGTTTCAGAATTTGTTTCATGTTAGTCTTCATTCTTTCTTAAACCATACAAAACTTAAGTTTTTATTCTGCCTGGTGTTGATTTTTCTTGCTAAAAAGAAAATTAGTTGAGTCAAGCTTAGTTTTGTGTATGTTTGGATTCTTGGTTTTTGCTTTTCTTAACTTTGAGTTTGCAATTCTATATGTTTCAGAGGAACTTAGATCAGTTAGAAGCATTATCTAAGAAGCTCAAGGCAAAATCCCTAAGAACTGAGGCTCCTTCTCAGTCTATTGCTGCCACAAGGTACTTGTGATTCTCATGTCTATTGTCACTTGAATGTACTGTTTGGTTGTCAACAAATCAGGAAAGCCAGTTTTTGAAACTTGGATTCTGTTTGCATGTTGGGGATTTGAGAAGTTTGGGAAAAAAATTGCATTTATTTTGTTTTCTTTTGATTTCTTGTCTAGCAAATGGATGACATTGAACTGTTGGAATCAGTAGATTTAACATTGATGATTTTGTACATTTAATTCATCTTGACTGCATTTGCAGGCTACTCGCACGTGAGGGAATAAATGCGGAACAACTTGCTAGGGATTTGAAGTCTTTTGAATTGAAGGTACAAATTTCTTATGTACTCTATTTGATGTTTGGTAGCCTAAAATCTACTGGGTGTGAATAATCGTTTTATGAGTAGTTTTGATTTTTAACTTACTCTCAAGTGGCTACTTATCTGATTAAATTTTAAGTAATAATTGAGTGGTAAAATTTTGTATTTAGTGGAAAGATTTCTATTAACTATTTCTAGCCAGTTCAAGTAAGTTTTACTTTCTCCATCAACTTAGTCATGCTGCAGTTTCTTTAATCACTAACTTAACAAACCCTTACATTCGGTTTGATAGGTTTTGACTGTCTATCTTGCATTACAAATTTTCATGGTTTTTTGCCTCTTTTTTTTTCTTTTCTTTTTGGTATTTGTAATTTCATTTTTTTTCCTTTAATGGTTGTGTGAACATTTAAATTTAATAACTTATTATTTCCCCATTTGTCGCTTTCTTTTAAAGACAACGTTTGAGGATGTTTTCCCTGCCGAGGCAACAAGCATTGAAGAATATTTGCAACAGGTAATTTTTGCTCCTAGAGTTATTCACTATCACTATAAGCTTTAAATTTGTTATAACTGTTACTCCTAATATTGAACTTCTTCAAAGCTTGTACGACTTTGTTCGGCACCAATGTATTCTAATTTGAATTGATACAAATTCTTTTAGTATAGCAGGTTGTACTTGTTTATTTGGAATTCTGTATTACATTAGAAACGGAATTTTTGGAATTTTATCTGTGCAGTTTATTATTCGATGAAGAACTGCATCTTAAGAGAATAAGTTAGATTGTTTTGTGCATTTTTCAATATTCTTTTGCTACCTAATGTCAGTATTAGAATGATTATAAAATAGGGTTTGGGTTCTAATCTGAATGGCATTTTAGATTGTAGTCTATTGCTCTCTGTCCTCTTGTCAAGTACAGTGACTTTTTTGTTACCAAGATTTACTGACAATTTAAAAGATTTATCCCTTATAAACCAATTTCATATGACTTGTCTCACCATGTGCTTCACTAACATAGATGTAAATGATAACATTTTTGGATTAAATAGCACCCTCAATTTAATGATGCTTCTAAGCAATTAGTGCACCACACTACATTAAAGACTGTTACATGTACGCATTAAGTCCTGGCCAATCAAAGTTTCTTAACGTTCCCGAAAAGATCTATGAAACAAGAAATATGTCTTGGAAAAGGTATAAGAATGAAGAGAATAAAAGAAGGTTCTTCATTACGTGTAAAAAGTTAAAACATTCCCTGTTCATCACCCTCCTCTATGCTGTTTATTATTTTCCATGTGATTGTTTATTTCAATCTTTATGTTGTATGTATTTTGTGCAAGTAAGATTTAGATGAAGGAAGAATTGATATAGCTTGCTGTTGCTGAGATTAGATTTTTCTAAGATTGATTAATGCATGTTAACTCCACTCTACATGTTAAATTGTTATGTTGGTCAAGTGTTTGTCCACAACTGCAATGAGCAACATAATGCCTTTCTTCTTTCATCTATTATCTTCAGCACTATGTTCGTGCCCAATGATTATTTTATATTCTCATAGCTGTGACCTCAAACAGCTGCTTCTGATTTTCATTAAGGTGTTTTCATCTATATATATATATGTATGTATGTATATCTTCTGGTTTTCATTAAGGTGTTTTCACCTATATATATATGTATGTATATCTTCTGGTTTTCATTAAGGTGTTTTCAACTATATATATATATATGTATGTATATATATGTGTGTATATGTGTGTATATTTTTCCTTACAATTTCTTTGCTGAATTCTGCATTGTTTTAGATACCATGCAACATGTTTAACCACTTTTTAGAGGTATATATGTAACAACCCAGGCCTCCTGGACCTCCCCGGGTCAAGCCACCTGAGTTTCCGCTGTTACAACCTAGTGTCCCTCACGGGCCCATTGAGCAAGAATTTGCCCCACGGCCTTCTGAGTACCATAGGCCCGGCTACCGAGGTATTTGTTCCTTCCCCGAAGGGAAGTTCGCCTTTTCCACGTTTCGAACCTGGTACTCACATTTATAGGGATTACTCCTTAAAGGGGAGGTTCCAGGTTCGAAACGTGGGGGAAGCAAACTTCGTTTAGGGGAAGGAACAAATATCTCGGTAGCCGGGCTTGTGGTGCTTAGAGGGCTGAAGGATAAATTCCTGCTTAGTGGGCCTGTGAGGGACACTGGGCTATAACGGCGGAAACTCTGGTGGCTGGGCCCGGGGAGGTCCGGGAGGCCGGGGTTGTTATAATATATATATATATATATATGTATGTATTTTGTGCATTAATGTTTTTGCCACAGGTTCATGAAATTGCAATGGTGTCAGCCATCCAAGAAGCTCAGAAGGATAATGTCAGGAGTTTCGATGATTATATGATGAAAGTATTGGAGGTTTGTGTAACCTAACATATCATGGAACTTAATATATATATTTTTTGTAGCTCTTTCTTTATATATGCTTGTGCTATCACTTTTATTTCATTCTATTCGGTGATTAAAATTACTTTTCTTATAGATCTGCACATAATGTCTGGAAATCTTGTCAAATTAGAGTAATATTTAACATAAATGTGCTGCATCTTCCCATTGTAGCATTTTGCCCCTTTCCAGGATGGAGCAAAATTCAGTTGCATTCCCTAAATAAATTGTTTATTTAGCATTTTTTTTGTTTGTAGCTGCATATATGTATGAAAATACACAAACATATCTTATTACTAAAAGTAGGAATTAAAATTTTTTGATTAATTAATATTATTCTCTCATAAAGTTTCAAAATTTGTCTTATAATTTCCTATTTTAATCTGTGTTTCATTTTTCAATCAATTGCTTCTTTGCACATTTGCCCCCCTTTAAATTTAAGTTTTTTTCATTAAGATTTACTTTTAATTAAGGTAGTTTCCAACTGATTTAAATCTGATTTTTGACAGGAAGACTGGCACAAAGAAAAACGCGACTTTCTTCAGAGCTTGAGCCGAATTTCAACATTACCCAAGACTAACATGATTGATACAAGCACTGAGGGTACGCTTCCAGGTCAAATAGTAGCCATGGCTTCTAGTCCTCGGGTTTCCTCAGGTCCATCTGGCATGGAGCCTGTATCTTTAGCTAACAAGCCAATTCTTGAGAAAAAAGCAACTGTCTATGCTGAAGTTGTGAAGAACCTGAACAATGCAAGAGATCGAGGATTACCATTTAAAGTAAGACTAGTTATTATATTTTTTTTAAAAGTACTTACTGCTACATTTGAAAGACATCTAAGTTTGAGTATCCTTTTTGTGATATATTTAACTTCTGCTAGCTGTTTGGAAAATATATATATATATTGTCATCTTGACAACAATCTCTAATGAAGCTGGCAAGAAAAACTGTACAAAGATAATGCCAGATTTAAGTGATATATGCTCTATCCTTTTCTTCTTTAAGATTTCATCAATACCTTTCTAATATGGAGTGGTACATGTTTGTTTTGGTTCTTTTAAGTCGACGCTTTTCTATGTGTTAACAGTCTGATTATTGTTATATGTAGCTTTCTGCGGCTTTTAAGGGTGCTTTTGAAAGTTTGGGCCTTGAAGCATCTGGGGGAAAATCAGTTACCATGCAGAAAATATGGCACCTTCTTCAGGTTTACCTTACTCTTTTGTGTGCTTATATGTCTTCTAATTCATGTTATAGTGTAACCTTGTTTTTGCAATTTTCACGATTCCTATTATAATCAATGCGAGTATTGTTGTTGAATTCAATAACTTGGCAGAGAATGATGGGCGAGGATGCAACATTGCAACGGAATATTTCAAGAAAGATGTCACTGGTAATTGGTGCAAGGCGCCACCTGGAATGGGGACATGAGAAATATATTATGGATACGATACAGAGTCATCCTTCACAAGTAATAGTTTTGTCTAGTATTCTCATTTAATTGCTTGCAGTCTTATTTTAACGGGTACTGAATTTTGCTTACCTGAACACCTAAGCCATGGTCACCTTGCTGATATGATCTTTACTTTTGCTGTCATATCAAATTATCGTATGCAAGCAGTACTTTCTTTATCTATCTTGTGATTTTATGTACCAAAGCTATATATTTCAAACTCGTGCTTTTCTGAGCACTTATAGATTGTCTTTATTTTTTTCCTTTATAGGCTGCACTTGGTGGCGTTGTTGGAAATTTGCAGAAAGTTCGCGCCTTTCTTCGGGTTAGTCTGCATATTGCTATGCCTAATCTTGCTTGTTTGACTTGTTATTTTATTTTTAAGGCTTTTAATTCCTTTTATTTTGTTGGCTGGTGTTTGTTTTCTGCGCAGATCCGATTAAGGGATTATGGAGTCCTAGATTTTGATGCTGGTGATGCTCGTAGGCAGCCTCCAGTTGATACCACTTGGCAGCAGGTCTTGATTGATTATTACTGGCATTTCATTTCTATATCCAGTTCTCTCAATTTTATAATTATGATGTGTAGTAAGATAGTTTGTTTACTTATTTTTAATGTGATTTATCACCTTTGATACTGTTCAAATTTCCATTTCCTCCTCATAAGCTCCAATTTCTTGAAGTTTGAATCAATTTATCGCATGACTAATAAAATTTATAGCGATCAGTCTGCTAAATATGTTCTTGGATATGTGATAAGGAAGGTACCAAATAATGTTTATAAATTTGCAGGCTTTGAATTTTATACTTCCAAAGCTGTGATCCATAAGATCTCTAATTTGTTGTACATGTTATGTGGGAAGCATAATTGTATGCTGTGTGTTGTGATACCTGGAATCTTTTAGAAACTTATGACCTATGCCCTGAATCAGTATCTCACATTGGTGAAAGAATTAACCGAGTCATATGGAGCATGCTCTTAGATTATTTAGCTTTGCTGCTAGCTTTGGTTTGCTTTTATTCTCGTTGAAAATTTGAGAGACCTTGTGCATTAGGGCCTTGTTATTTACTAAATTATTGGCGGTAGGGTATGGACAACTATGAATTTGATTCACTGTTGAGGTGTTAGGTTGCTTATTGTGTTTAGACAGGATGAATACACCTTGAATGAGAATACAGAAATGACAGTGCACCTACTTGACTTTGAACTTATGACTGTCGTCCTTGATAGCTCTCTTGCACCGATGAGTGGAACTAAGTTGCATGGAACATTTGATGAGACCTCAATACTCCCTTTTTCTAAGGGCCTTGTTTTTCACTAATAGATTTTAGGGAGGGTATGAAATTTATAAATTTGATGTATTATGAAGTGTTGGGTTGCTTTAAAAAGTTGTAGGCAGCTGGGGCTCTCCTTGGAATAGTAGTAGAACTAGTGCAGAAAGTGTTACCTCCTTGATTTTCTTTCCTTAATTTCTTTCTTTGAAGATTATGATGTATTTAGTTGGATGGCAGGAAATTAAATCAGTTTTAAGTTTATTGTAAGTTATTTGGTTTTTAACTTTATTGCAGTATTTCATACTTAGTCTTATTTTTGTTTGTTACAGATTTATTTTTGCTTGAGAACTGGATACTATGATGAAGCAAGAAATGTTGCCCTATCATCCCGTGCCTCAAACCAGTTTGCTCCTCTGGTATAGAATTTTTTTAATTTTTTTTTTTTATAGGTAGCAAAGAAACATATAAAGAAGGAGAAGTACACAGATTTGAACAATAAGTCTACCAAGAAAAGCCTCTAAAGATCACAAAAAAATCTATCCAATTAAAAACTACTCAGCTCCTCTGGTATTGATTGTTCACTGCTTAATACGTAGAACCTTATGATCAGTCTGTAGTCATTACTTTGCTTTTGACAGCTTACAGAGTGGATTAACACCGGAGGTATGGTACCTCCAGAGATTACAGCTGCAGCTTCAGAAGAATGTGAGAAAATGTTAAGAATGGGTAATCGAGTGGGTCGAGCTGCATATGACAAGAAAAAGCTGTTACTCTATGCTATCATATCTGGCTCTCGCAGGCAAATTGACCGCCTGCTTAGAGATCTACCAACTCTTTTCAATACTATAGAGGATTTCTTGTGGTTCAAATTGTCAGCTATACAGGATGTGCCCAGTAAAGCCTCATCTGTTGTCCTGAATGAGGGTTTGGCACCTTACAGCTTGGATGATTTGCAGGCTTACCTAAATAAATTCGATCCATCGTATTACACTAAGAATGGAAAGGACCCTCTAGTGTATCCGTATGTTTTGATTTTAAGCATTCAGCTGTTACCAGCTGTTCTTTACTTGACTAAGGAATCAGGACAAGAAGGATATAACATTGATGCTGCCCACATATCAATTATGCTAGCGGACTATGGGGTCCTTTCTGAAGGTTCTGGTACTGGACAGAAACTGGGGGTGATGGATTCTTATGTGGAGGCATCCAGCATAATTAGGCAATATGGGTCTGCATATTTACGTCTTGGTAATCTCCAGATGGCGTTGGAATATTATGCACAAGCTGCTGCTGCAGTTGGTGGAGGACAGTTGTCATGGACTGGGAGAGCTAATGTGGATCAACAAAGGCAGAAAAGCTTAATGCTGAAGCAACTTCTTACTGAGCTATTGTTACGAGATGGTGGAATTTATCTTTTACTTGGTTCAAAAGGAGCTGGCGAGGAAGGTCAATTGGTACGATTTATAACTGATCTTAGAGCAAGACAACAATTTTTACTCGAAGCTGCTCGCCAATGTCAGGAGGCTGGACTCTATGATAAAGTAATTTTTATTTCCTTGCCTTCCTCAGTGCCTTTATTTATGCAGTGCATAAGGAAAAAGAACTTTATCATAATGAAAGATAAAATATTAACTAATTACTGGCAGTTCCTATAGATTAATAACACAAGGCATCGTCCTCAATATTTGCTCACACGTTTTGCCCTCTCTTTTTCTCTCTTTTTTTATTTGCTCTTTGGCCCTTTCTATTTTATGAAGGGTCTTGTATACCTTAATGGCAAAGGTTATTTTCCTTAGTCTATTGTTTTTGCTTCAACTCCTTGTCATCTCTTTAATCAGTTTCTGATTGCTTTTGTTTTTTGATATTCATTTCATTACAAAAATTCAGTCTATAGAAATTCAGAAGAGAGTTGGGGCATTTGCAATGGCATTAGATACAATTAATAAGTGTCTTTCTGAAGCAATTTGTGCCCTGTCCCGCGGTAGATTGGATGGCGAGAGTTGGACCGCTAGTCTCATTCATTCTGGCAATGAAATTTTGGAGATGGACAAATATTATCCTGAACTCAGGTTATATATATTCTTTTCATTTCCTTGTGTTTTATATGATTTCGTTGCATAATTACAATAAATGCTAATTTTAAAAACTTGTTAGTTGGGGAAACCTTCTGAAACTTGAAGGGATCACCTTGCAGCTCATCTTGTGGACTATGAGATCCTTTTATTTCTCAGATCAGAGTAAATTTAATTAATCCAAAACAAACTAACCATTATGATTGAAAGTCCTAAACTATATTTGATTTTAAACTTGTAAGCATTCATGTGATAAACTTCTCATCTTTATTTAGGATGGTTTTATGTGTTGCAGACAAAATATTTTATCATATATAGAATTGCAGCTTCTTATTTTGTTACTGGTGGATATTTCTTTTTCCTTCCAACTTTTTTCTTGAAATCATACTTTTGTTTTAATTAAAAAATGATGGTTTTTATTGGTTAATCATGCGCTATCACCTGTTTCTTTACCTTTTGCTATTATTTTTGCTATTTATTCTAAGTTTGAGATTTTTCCCTTGGAATTAGTAATATTGAGTTATTAGGATATTACAAACATTATAAAGATCTACAAATTTGTGAATTAGAAAGGAAAAAGGATTTGTGAAATATGAATTTGAGATATATAATTGTGAATTTTAAACTGCATGGTTCTGGGTTATTTTTACTTTTTTTGCCAATTGTTTAACTTTAGGTTGTCACGGATTCTATAGTCTCATCTCTGTGCTCTTTCCAGACTTTTAACAGTTACTTGAATTTCATGCCAGTCTTCATGAGAGACAGCAAGTTGTGGAGCAACAGACTGTATTGAGACAGCTTGAGGCAATATTGTCTATCCATAAGTTGGCGATATCAGGCCATTATTTAGATGCTTTGAGGGAGGTTGCCAAACTTCCATTTCTTCCATTAGATCCACGAGTTCCAGATGCCACAACTGATGTGTTTCAGAGTTTATCTCCCCATGTCCAAGCTTGTGTGCCTGATCTTCTGAAGGTTGCTCTAACATGTCTGGACAATGTTACAGATACTGATGGATCACTTCGTGCCATGAGGGCGAAGGTATGCTCTGATTAGATCTTATTTCCTGTTCCAATAGTCAGGTATTGGTGTTCCTCTGCAAATGTGGTTTTTTTTTTTTCATAGAATGTCTAATTTGAAAAACTAACGAGGAAAGCTAATTTGAAGTAGAAAAAGTGAGAATTGTTAAAAGATGCTATAGATTATTCTCTTTGGTTTCTGGATTAGTATTAGCAAAATTAAGAATACTTGACTTAGTTATTGAAATTTTGAATGGGTATCAAGCTTCATCAACAAAATCGCTTGCTATGGTATTGTATACGCTGTTCTTTTGTTTGATGGATTTGATTTATACTTCTTTTGGTATAGGGTATGGACTGGGATTGTCTTCTGATACGATTTTTTACCTCAACAAATACAGGCTTATGATTGATAGTCTGTATTTAATAAAAAGAAATATAATAAATGAATGGATCGAGATTACACATGGACAATAATATAAACATGTTCAATGAACTTTTAAAGGGGTTTAATAAGTTCGGATCAGAAGATGATCTCATTTCCACTATAGATCTTTAAGTTATATGAGATATTAACTTGATTGATTTGAATCTTGGGGCATGTAGTTTTGGATTTGTTCCATTCTCTATATCTGGATTGGTTGCAATGGTTGAAAGCTTGCAGTTTTGTAGCATATTGCTTTATGACATATGTGTGCTATTCTTGCTTCATGACTGATGCACCTTTTGCCCTTTTGCAGATTGCAAACTTTCTTGCAAACAATATGAATCAGAATTGGCCTCGTGATCTGTATGAAAGGGTTGCACGGAGCTTGTGATGCAAACTGAGAGTATGAGATATTTCTATCTGGCAAAGAAAGTATATGACAGGATGAGAAGATCCTATATGTAGTGTTTTTGTAAGATATCAGCAACAAAAATCAATCTATAACAATCTGTTGAAGAGATATATGCAAGGGAAGTGAAAGGTATTATTTGTTGGCATTAATTGTCCCCCACTCTTTATCCGAGTTGGTGGGCACCTGTCAATATAGAAAATCTTTATGCATTCTGTATCCCTATTTTCTGTTGCTTTCTGGATGCAGGTCTCATGCCTAATAGAGAGAAGGAATAAGTTGAAAATAGGTCAGTAGCATTCACGAATTCAATATGCCATTTAATTCAATCAAAGTTGTGAATGAATAGCCTTGATTTCGGTAGCCCCATAAATTTTATATTTGTGTATGTATAGATCCTGACTAACAGGATAGTACCAAGCTTATAATATAAAACCACATTAAAAATTGCTTGGTTTTCCAAAAGCTACAATATATGTTTAGTTTTAGTCATGTAATTGAAGATTTTATAATAACAGTCCGCAGCTCAAAACATTGGCAAAGAAATTTAATCTCTTTAAAGCATCTGGGGATTGAGGTTGTGGTGTTTCTATTGTACTTTAAAAGGAAAGTGAAAAGTATTTGATAATATTAATTTTTAATATGATATATTTATTTGTTTTCATTAATATTGATGTTAAGTACTTTTTTTTTTTTATTTTAAAGTTGTAAATCATGACACCTCAGTATTGTATAAACAAAGTAGTAGTAGTAGTAGTAATAATAGAAGCTGTTGAATAAAATGTTTTTGTATTTTTATTATTGACATGAGTTGGGA
>JAXCLQ010000015.1:8587169-8661520 GCA_035584115.1 Cedrela odorata
TTTTAAATCATAATTTCTGTAAGGATGAGTGTAAGCCAAGAAAGAAATAAAATAAACACATTAGAATCAATATAATTCAATATAGTACTACTTATAAATACACCAATTAGCAAATATTATTGTCTAAAAGCAACATTTTGAATACTATTTTGTAAAAACAAAACAAAAATGCTGTTTAACATAGAATTTTATCAGAAAACATCAATATGCAGAAACAGCACCCAAAATGCTGATTTGGGCAGCTGTTTCTGCCAAAACAGTATTTTGGGTGGTGCAAAATAGCACCCAGAATGCTGTTTTACAAAAACACTAGCCAAGAAACAGTATCTCGGGCTGCTGCACTTGTAGAAATAACATTTTGGTGCTGTTTACAGGAGAACAGCACCTAGAATGTTGTCATTGTAAAATCAACAGCCACATCCTGCTATATTTGCAGATACAACAGACCAAAAATAACATTCTAGTTGATGTTTTTGCTGCAAATACCATCACAAAATCAACATGTAGATAATAGCATTCAAGATGTTATTTTTACAAAAAAACTCGCAATTCTGCAGTTTTTGCAAATACCTTTACATCTAGAAGAACAAATTTAATTTGCAAAAATAATATCCTCCATCGTAAACAAACATCACAGTAAATTTAATTTAATCAAACACTAGAACAAATTTATATATTTTCATATAAAGAATTATTACTACATGTAAAACGTACCATAGTACGTAGTTGTTTGTATAATATGGACACGATTACTGCTTCCTAGGGTTTCATACCGATACTCCAACCATATTTCAAGGAATCAACAAGTGTCAGCCCAAATTAAACCAACAACATTTTAATTCTTTTGAGCAATTAAACACAATAATTTCAAACTTCACACAAACTAAACTAATGTCCAAATATGTGGTATCAAAATACAAGTCATATAACAACCAACTAGTCATGACGATCATATTTAAATGTAATCCAAGGTCCTGTGATACTCTCATGGAAGATAATACTAATTTCTCGGATTACCACAGAAGTTAAACCAAAGTATTTATTATAAATATAATATAAATCAAAGTGATGAAATATAAGTATTAATAACTTTAATTGAATAAAATCCAATTAACTTAGTTCTTTTATACGAAACAATCTGCCATCGTACGTTACGTTTCCACTTCCAAATTATATCCTTTACTTTGGATACGCCTTTCGCTTTTACACGACCTCGCCTTTTCTTACGAACTGAACATTACATAATTTATTAATAAAAAAAATTAATTTATTAAAAGAACAAAGATTGTATGGTTTAATGATTTTTCCTATTACTTATTTTATATGTAACTTGTAAAAATTCATCTTTTAAACAGTTATTACCTATGCATGAACTTCACCACTTTAACGTTGCAAAAGAGGCACCAAGTCTACTTTTAACTTCATTGGCATGTGTGTTATGATACCCCATTGTTCCTTTGTGATAAGCTATTTGTGGCAGTAACTTTTCCCTTGCCCTTTTTTGCTATAACTATCAATTGCCTGCATTTTTAAGAGACAGCATAATAATGCTACTAAACAAAAACTAATAAAAATGATGCAAATATATAATGATAAAAAAAAAAAAAAAAAAACTCATGCATCAAAATATTTGAACGTAAAAAAATCTAAATTCTCATCCCATAACCATATCATCAACTACACTTCCACTCCAGTTTGAATAATCTTCATTATCCTTATTCAAATTGACAATCACATTATTATGCTCAATTTCTTCTTCCTGGCATGGTTCTCCGTCGTCCATGGGTATCTCATAAATCAATTGTAGCGCTCCATGTCCCATCCTTTATTCCTTTAACATAATAAACTTGTAATACTTGGGATGCTAACACAAAATGACTTTTGAGTATTTAACTTTTTCCTCTATTAACAGTAATTATACCGTGGCGATCCCTCTTATAGCCAATCCCTTCTCGAGTAGTATCAAACCAATCACAATTAAATAATACACTCTATTTCCTTCCATGTAACCATTTTCAACAATATTTTTCAATATCTTAGCAATGCGTAATGTGACTTTGATGCTCGCCTTTTACTATAGCTTCATTGTTTTGTGCTTTTCTGGTCTCATCACGTTCCATTACGTGGAACCTAAATCTATATATATTGTAGCCCAAAGAAAATGTAGCTCCTTTCTACAAACCTCGGGCCAGAGAAAGCATATGCTTACTAACTTGCCCCTCATTACAAACTTTGTAATCTGTAAACAAATATTAAAGACCAAAATGTAAATATTATAATATATAGTTGAAGTTTACAACTTTGTAGTTATTAGATGTGAAATTATCCTACCTTGTCCTTGAGCCAACTTAGAAAATCTTGTTTATGCTCTTCATCCACGTTGCTAATACCTAAATTGGACAAGATTTTTTTTTTTTTTGTGTCCCTTGTATATATATATATATATATAAAGAATTTGTTATGATGTTTGTATAAAATTAAAATAAAGTTATTACTAATAGTAGTTTTTGACATTGTCTTACTAGACGAACGACACATAATCATCATAATTTTGCACGAAATAAAGTGAAGAAGCATCATATTGGGCCTGACTCAATTCCCTCGAATATTCTTTTACAAAAGATCGAGTTGAAAATATGGAAGATGTATCTCCTGAAAGTTGACCCTCATCATAATTTCTCTCCGGTCTATTAAATTTAGTTTCAACTCCATGAGGATAACGAGAATAGAAGGTTAAACACTCATCAGTCAAGTAACATTCTGCAATGGAACCCTCTAGACAGCCTTTTTGAGAACATCTCTTAAGCTTATATATGTGAATACCTAGTTGACCAAGAAAAGTAATATAAGTTCATTTTATTATATGTAACACTTAAAATAAAACTTAAATCATAAATCATATATTACCTTTTAATCGGATACATCCATCTGTATTGTAGTGGACCGACAACTTTTGCTTTCCAAAACTAAGTGAATCGATAAATGCACTGCTATATCAAGAACGGCCGAAGGAAATGTCCTTTCTAATTTGCAAAGCGTTGAAGCAATTTGATTTTCAAGTCTATCTAATCCATCTTCTTTCAATACTTTGGCACATAACTCATTAAAAAAGTTGTTCAACTCAATCAATGCATCGGATACTTGTCTTGACAAAATATCACGAACTACTAATGGTAGTCACAATTAAGATTTGTATTGTGTTTGGAAACTAAGAAACAAAAGGAAAATCAGAGAAAATTTTTGTTTTGAATTGTATATTTCTTATTGAATGAATTGAATGTGATTTACAAAGCTAATTGATACTAACATCAACTAACTAGAATATTCTACACCTAACTTAAAATATCTTATAACAAGCTTCCTAAATTTCCAGAATTAGTTAATTAATCTTCAACGGACTAACAACAGCTTTATCAACCAGCTGGCACCAACTCTGAGCTTGACATGTCAGCATGCATCAAGTTTCTTTCTTCACCTTTTAACACTGAACATTGTTCTGGTAGTTTCTTCATTTGCTTATGCTGGCGTTCGAATATTATTGGTGAGCTGGCAGTTTCTTTTCTTAAGCTTGTTGCATGTTAACCTTTGCTTTAACATCCTTCCTTAAAGCTGAATGGTCTGGGAAGAACATTTAGCTCGGACCTGAAGTAGATGAATTGTGGGAGAGATAAGGGCTTGGTTAGTCTATTTGCAATCTGGTCATAACTAGGAACATACCTAACATCCAGTAGTTTGCTAAGGATATAATCCCTAACATAAAGAACATCAAGTTTAATATGCTTAGTTCCAAAATGAAACACTTGAATCTGAACAAGGGAAGTTGCAATAAGTTATAACACCAAAGTACAAGAGTTGCTGCTGGTAGCATCTGAAGTTATTGCAGCAGGTAAGCGAGCTCAACAGAGGCAAAGGCCAATGCACGATACTTTGATTTTGTGCCAAATTGTGCTACAACTTGTTGCTTCTTAGAAGATCAAGAAATGAGGTTATCACTAAGAAAAACACAATAGGCTTTATCTGATCTGACCTCCTGTCATCAAGATCACAATCCCAATCAACATCTGAAAAAGTTGTGAGTCATGCCTGCCTCTCTTGAAGAATTGAAGACCATGGGTGCCAAAATTTTTAAGATATCTCAATAATCTTTTGCAGGTTAGCCAATGAATTCCAATTAGACATAACAGAAACTGACTAAATCAATTAACAACATAGGAGATATCAGGCCTAGTAATAGTGACATATTGCAGGCTATCAACTAAACTTCTTTATATATAAGGATAAGAAAATAGAGTGCCATATTCCTTTGTAAGCTTTTTGTTTGGAAAGCATAGGTGCATCATAGCCTTTGAAATCAGCCATGTTAGCTTTAAGCAGTAAGTCTTAAATGTACTTAGTCTATGATAAATGCAATCATTTTTCATTGTCTGATACTTCTATGCCAATAAAATAATGAAACCCTTTTAAATCTTTTAAAGCAAATGTGACATTGAGTTGACTGATGAAAGTTTCAATTTGTTTTTGTTTTTGACTTGAACAAGTGACTATGTTTAAAGAATAATGAAGTGTTTTCTTTAGAGTTTATGAATCCCCATTGAAGTTAATAACACCTCAGTTTGTTATACCATGCCCTAGGTGCTTGCTTAAGGCCATATATTGATTTTGTAAGCCAACATACATGCTGAGGATTAGCTGAGTCAATGAATCCCTCAAGATGCGGCATGTAAACCACTTTTGTTAAGACCCCATTCAATAAAGTTATTGATATCTATTTGACAGATGAAAGCCCTTAGGCGCTTTATACTTTGAGAATGATCCATCAATGTTGTATTTTACTCTTAAAACCCATTTGCATCCTACTATTTTGAGATTAGATGAGAAAGGAACCAAAATCCATGTTTTGTTGGTTTTCAAAGCATTATATTCGACACGTACTACTATTGTCCATTGAGGATGAAGCAATGCTTCTTTTACAATTGTTAGTTTAGGTATTTCACTTTAATGAAAACTTTTGGTTTAAAAATACCACATTTATACCTTATCATTATAGGATGTTGATTAGATAATTAAGAAGGCACATGTGCTTATTCAACTAATGAAGTTTCAGAATTGAAATTGGAAGGTATAGAAGGAGATGATACTTGAGAAGGAAAAGGTAATGCTATTGAATTCTGCTATGAGGAACTTGTTAGAGATATACTATAAAATCAATCGTGTTATACAGTTCAGGAATATTACTCTTGGTATATATATATATATATTTTTTTTAATTAATTGTAAAGCTGTTTACAATTAATAAAATGACAATTATTTCATTTTGTATTTGTTCAGTTGCTAATTTTAATTTAATATTTAATGCAGAATGAGATCTCGAGATGTATTGTGTCCAGACTCTATTTGCAAAAGTTATAAATATGAGTATAAAGTCTCTAATTTAAATAAATTTGAATTAGTTTCTGGTTGCGGTGATATCATTAGGGATAATGACATCACATGACTGTCATGTTTTGTTGATGCCACTGATTAGTATTTGATGCTAATAATTGGGTGACATATCTCATATCATAAGAGTATAAATATTGGTAATACATTTAAGACTGACGTGACCAAACGTGACGAATCATATGAATGATTATCCACAATTAATGATACGTCGCACAGCCTTTTTAATGTACCACTAGTCCTTTAATCTAAAGTATCACGATTGCCCTCCACACTAAGGCACATTGTTCACTTGTGTATATCGCACCGGGTTAGCCACGTTTGATGAAAAAAGCTTGATAGTAATATGTTCTTATTATATCAGGACAGGTGATGATCAATATAAAATCAGTTAGCTCAGATATTTGAGCTTGAAATCTTAGGTGGGATTGTTATACATGGGAATAAAATCTCTGGCCTAAGTACGAGATTTTTAAAAATGAGTTTTGCGAATCCCATATATGATTGAGTTTCTAATCCTATGATCGAGTTAGGGATTTAAAGACACCATAACCTACACTCGGTTGGGAGTTGTCAGCAGAAGGACTTTATTATACATAAGTGAGACTATATGGGTTTATTTGAAAATACATTTCTTGTGTTTTAGGAGTTATGATATCTTGCTAGAGGTCACTAATGATCATTAGGAATTTAGGCTATAATGAGTTATACCGAAGTAATGCGAAATGGTTAATATAGGTTCATGTCCAGTTCACAATAAACCTAGAGGGTCACACACATTAACCAGTAGTTAACGATGGGCATAATATATATCATTAATTCAATTAATGATATTTTGTATTGACGAAAATTAAATTGCTTCGATATGTTGATTGGAATGCAATTTTTTCCTTTAATATAAAGAACAAAATTTTCAACAATGATGCGCTAGCACCCGTAAGTTCGGAAAATGTTATAGTAAATTTATGTAAATATGATTTCTGAATATACGAGAGACTGATAAAGCTGATGTTTGTTTTATTAATTATTTAATTATTTAATTATTAATTTATTACTTTTTGATATTTTATTAACACTTGACAATTGAATGGATTATATGTTGCTAAGTGTTATGATTTTATTGAATTCTTATCCATCCATCACCAAATGGATGGCCAAGATCATTTCTTTAATTTATTAATTAACGAAATTCATTAATATGAAAAATAATTTCTTTTATTTAATATTATTTTATTTGTTTGAAAAGTCAAACAATTATTGTTAATTATTATTATATGTAATGATAATTAATTTTATTATTGTCTCTTATTTTTTATTTATTAAGTATTGATTAATTTGATTAATAGTAGATAATATTAATTAATTTGTATTAATTGATTTTGGATGGATTTGGAAATCCACCAATTAGTATTTATTAATTTGATTAATATTGGATAATATCAATTAATTTGTATTAATTAATTTTGAATGGATTTTGGAATCCACTAATGAGTATTTATTAATTTGATTAATATTGGATAATACCAATTAATTTGTATTAATTAATTTTGAATTGATTTTGGAATCCACTAATGAGTATTTATTAATTTGATTAATATTGGATAATATCAATTAATTTGTATTAATTAATTTTGAATTGATTTTGGAATCCACTAATGAGTATTTATTAATTTGATTAATATTAGATAATATCAATTAATTTGTATTAATTAATTTTGGATGGATTTTGGAATCCACCAATAAGTGTAAGAGTTATCTTAGTTAAAAGAAAAAAAAAACAAGTGGAGCTAAGAATTTAAAAATTTTCCAATGGCCATTTTAAAGGAGTTTGAGAAATTTTTCTTTCTAAACAAACGAGAAAGAGAGAGAGAAAAAAAAAAGGTAGGAAGAAAAAGATGAAATATGTTTCGTATGTTTCTTACATTCCATATTAGCAAGGAGAAATTCTTTTAAGTGTAGAAAAATTATATTTGGCTTATTGAAGCTAATAAATCTTGTTTCAAGTCTCCCAACACATAATTGGAACCATCGTCATTAATTCGGCTTGTGAATACGCTTGGAGACTAGTTAGAGATGACTAGTTAATATGGAAATCAAGTTTTTGGTATAATTTCTTAACCCTTGTTGATTTTTGTTTTAAAATTTCGAAAGTATTTTTTCGCACGAACCGTTAAACGACTGTAGCTTCTGGATGGGGAATCCACTTCAGAACTAATATAGTTGCTTGATGTTGGAAAATTTGTAATAAGTGGAATAGAAGAAACAAGATAAGAGAATAGAAGAATGGAGTGATAGACTTAAAACCAGAAGTATTGAAGTTTTTAAAGAAACAAAAAAATATTTCATAAAAAATTACATGAATTACAATGTATATTCTTCTAGAAGCTATATGCAGGCATTTATATCCTTTATGTAAAGAATTGTAGCCCAAAAATCTTTAAGAATGAATAGTTTGGAAGACAATGAAACCATAATTTAAAGCATGATTTTGTTGTGTAGTGATTCGCTTGGTTGTCTATTATTAAGTAAACTAAGTATAAAAGACATCCTACCAGTGTTTAAGAGAAAGTGAAGCTTCTGATAACATTATCAAACCTAATTTTATGTGTTTATATTTCTTTTCTACTATCCCATTTTGATAATGTGTATGAAGGCATGAATATCCATCTATCTATACAAAATGCCACAGTGTTTTAGATAAGGAACAAAAACTATAAACTCACCCTCATCATCAGTTTGTACACACTTTATTGCACTGGAAAACTATTTTTCTATTTGCAATCTAAAAATGTTGAACACTGATAAGGTTTCTAACTTCAGTTTCAATGGGAAAATCTAAGTATATATTGTGTAATTGTCAACAAAACTAATGTAGTATATAAAATCCTCTATGGAAATTTTAGAAAATGGACCCCATAACATATGTAAGTTCTAATGGTGTTGATGTTTTAAGAGATGAAATTAGAAAGTGAAGCATGTGGCTTTTGCCATATTGACAAGTGTCACAAAAAGAAATATGTTGAACTTTATTAAAATGTGATAGACTCTTACAAGCTTGCAATACAATATTTAAGTCTTTGTTAGATGGATAGCATAGTCTTTGATATAGAATTGACAAAAAGTTTGAAGAAGGTATAACAGAACTTGTAAAGCAAGCTAGATTTAACCTATTACTATCATTATTTTAAGTATGACTAGAAAAAGATTAATTACGAACATCTGAAAAAGATTGAGATAGGTTAATAGGAAAAATTGAAAGCATAGACTGAGGAACAAGGTGCTTATTCACTAAAGTTATTTGATTTGTATTTGAAAGCAGTTGCCTATACAAGCCTCTCATAGCTACTCCTCTCAACAGCAACATTCCATTCTTCTTGTCCTTAATAAAATAAGAATCACCATAAAATTCAACTGTTAGATTATTATAAAAATAAATAAATAAATAAGTCTAGAGACACTTATCATATTCTTAGTAATGTTAGGAACACATAACATGTCTTTGAATATGATTTTGTGGTTTTGTGATGGGTTTAGTGATGATTTGAGTAACAAGTTCATTATATTAACATGTGTAATTGTCAATCCTTCTCCACTTCCAATGATTAATCTATCATTAGTTGTGAAGTCTTCATGACATTACCAACAAGGTTTTGAACATCATTAGTTAAGTGATGTGTAGTTCTACTATTGATATACCACCCTTCATCAAAAATTATGGGTGAGCAAAGAGCTAGACTTCAAAGCGAACCAAAATTATTGATTTTGATTTAGTTTAAACCGAACTGAACTGACATTTATCAGTTTGATTTAGTTTGGTTCGATTCGATTTTATTTGAACTAAAAAAAAAATGCCAAAGCCTACATTATGTTATCCTTGTTATCCTTAAGATCCTTGATTAAAGTTATAACCTTCTATGTTTTCATTTTTCTTCTGATTATGCATTGCTGAAACATAATTAGCAACATAATTGCCTTGAATTTTAGTGGCAAAAGTAGAGTTTTGTTGTTCTAATCGACACTCATGTGTTAACAAAATGAAGTAAACTTCATAAATATTCACACTTTCTCTTCTACCAGTAATGTGAATAGCTACATAATTGTATTCTAATCTTAATCCTCTAAAGAGATACAAGACAAAATCATCGTCAACTATTGGAATGCCAGCAGCTACAAGGTTGTCAACTATGTTCTTCATCTTTGTAAAGTATTCTGATATTGTCATTGATTACTTTTTCATTGATTGTAATTGAAGTCTCAATTGCAAATTCTTGACTTTGAATTGTTAACTAAATTATTTTTCTAGAGCAATCCAAACATCAAGAGCTAATTTACAACTAATTACCGAACTGAGATTATTTTATTCATCAACGAGAAAAGTTATCCAAGAAGAAGTTGATCTTGTTTCCTCCACAAAACAAATTTTGGATTCTCATGCATTTTATCAATGCATCCACTAGCTAATAACCTTTTTTAATGCATCTTTCTTACTATTAACGAAGTCTTCAAGGTCATTACCTCTAATTGAAGGTAAGATATGAGATTTTCACACAAGATAATTAAGTCTATCAAGTTTGATCAGTGAAGCAAATGAGAATAAATTGTTTGTTGATGAGGCAGAGTAAGACAAACTTGAATAAGCCATTATATCTTGGCTCTAATACCAAATTAAGATTTTTATTGTGTTTGAAAACTAATAAACAAAAGAAAAATGCAAAGTTATTTATACTAATATCAACTAAGTAGAATATTCTACAACTAACTTAAAATATCTTATAACAAGCTTCCTAAATTTTCGGAACTAGTTAACAAGCTTCCTAAATTTTCGGAACTAGTTAACTAATCTTTAATGGACTAACAGGAGCTTTATCAACCAGCTAACACCAACACTGAGCATGATAAGTCAACATGCATCAAGCTTGTTCCTTCACCTTTTAACACTGAACAATGAGTTGATAGTTTCTTCATTTGCTTGTGCTAGAATTCTAATACTGTTGGTGAACTGGCAGTTTCTTTTCTTACACTTACTACATACTGATGACTATTTTGAACCTTTACCTTAACGACAGCCTCTCTAAAAACACATTTTCATGTGTCTTCATTCCATAGATTTTTCAATTTTTTGACATTCACAAATCATGGTAAATTAGTAAAATAATCATTTAGGACTTTTATATTTTTCAACCATTAGAATACACTTTTTTATCATCCTTTGTAAAAGTGTTATGAGCGGTGGGTAGTATAGTCTTTCTATCCACCTTGACTGGATAAAGTTCATGCCTTATATTCATCCCTTTTAAATCAAAACAAGCATTTAAAGAGTCTTTTATCTTGCCTTTAGTGTTCAAAGTAGTGCCGAGTACATTTTCATAAATATTTTTCTCAATATTGATAACATATATGTAATGGAGCAATAAAAGTATTTTCCAATATGGAAATTGGAAAAAGATACTATGTTTCTTCCAACTATTGTTCTTTCCAAATATAGTAATTAGTGGCTTTTTACTAGCCTTTCCCAATGTTCTAAGTCTCAAACCATCAAGTTCATTTAAGATTTCATCGCCTTTTTATATGTTTTGGTGCAACTTTTTTCTCTCTTTTTCCATCAAATTGGCATCTTTGATTCCTTTATGGATGATCTAATGGCGAAAATCTATGACGATCTATGCTGTATATTTTGGAACCATTTGGTAAGTTACGATCTATAGTCTCATTTGTGCAACACGAACAAGCCAACTCTGCTTTTGTACTCTAATCGGACAATTTAGCATATGCAAGAAAGTTATTAATAGTACACATGATTATAGCTTTCATTTGAAAATTTTGGGCTTTCAAAACATCATATTTATCTGCCCCATTTTTCCCAAAAAAAAAATTCTTTAATTCATCATCAATGACCTTGAAGATACATCAATATCATTGTCAAGGGCCTTTTAGGCTTGGGATAAGTGAAGACGTAAACATATACGATTCTTTCACACATCTAAGAAGGAAGATAACATAGGCCTTTTGGGCTTGGGATCAAGTACTATGCCTAATATTCATAAATGGATTAAACCCATCAGTAGCATGTAAGGATGGCAATGGAATGAAGACAGGTCGGTGATGGTCATTCCCGTTTCCGTCCTCATGTTAAAAGTGACATTCCTGTTCCTGGCCATTCCCGTTTTAAAAAAAAAATTCTCGTCCCCATTTTAAAACGAGGATCCCCGTCCCTGTTTATCAATATTAAATAAATAAAAAATATTCATACAAAATGTTAACAAAATTAAATAATAAATTAACATGTATAAATAAATTATTTATTTTAATTTATATACAAATATTAATAAATTAACGTGTCAATATATTATAACATTAATTCTTAATAAAATAACAAAAAAAACTAAATTTAAAAAAAATTAATTAAATTAAATTAAATCTTTAGAGTTTTATAAAAATTTGTATTAATTTTTGTAAAAAAAATATTAAATTTTCTTATTAATTTTTATAGATAAAATCTTTTGTTTGGTAGATAAGGAAAAAAAAAATCTTAGGAGTTATTTTTTTTCTATTGTTAATATTGTATTAATATACTAAAATATTTAATTCAATTATTATAATTAGTAATTTAATTTAATATCAAACTAATTTTTATATTTTTATTTTTATAATATTTTAATTGATAAAAAGTGAACCTAATTAGAAGCATCGGTATCACACATCCAATTTTAATTTTTGGTAGTATTAGAGGATAATGTTCTATTGCAGTAGATTTAGTTTTGGAGGAAGGCTTAAGTCATGGACTTCTCTTGGTTATGTTGTCTAGTTTGATCATAAATTTGACTTTTAACCTTGAAATATTCAAGTTTGCCATTATAATTCCTTTTGTAAAAATGTTAGACTGTGAGATTATCTTGATTGCCTTGATATTGAGGTTATCATTGATTATATGTTAAGATTTTTCTCTAGAAATCAATCTCTCAATATTCCTATAATAAGAACAAATCAACACATTCTAAGAATTCACAAAAACAATCAACCAATCAAAAAGAAAACAAAGATTATGTGGTTTAGCAGTATGCCTACATCTACAAGATCAACACTCTCAAGAAAACTTTATTAACACAAGCAAAGATGACGTATACACAGAAGAAATTCTCAACTTTACAACAAGCTCTCTTTTGATGAATTTGGATACTTATAACTCATATATCATGCAATTGAAGTTGGCCCCCAAGCAAATCGAATAAGAAGATTAATTGACTTAACTACCTCAACAAAAATAACAGTTTTTTGGCCACGTCTTTTAAAATCACTAAATGCATCCTAAATAATTTTGAGTACATCTCACAAATTCTCCACCTTGTTTGAAGTATTATTTCCAATGCTGATGTTCAACTCTTTTTCTGATTTCAAGCTCTAACAACATCTAATTTCAAGCAAAACTTGAATTTTTCAGCTGGTATTACCTTGGTTAACATATCAGATAGATTTACAAATGTGTGAATGTTCTTAACCTTGACTAATCCCTTTGAAATCTCATATTTAACAAAGTAGTGCCTAGAATCAATATATTTGGTCCTTTCATGGTAAGTTTAAGTCTTGGATAGATGTATTACACTCTAATTGTCACAATACACTATCACTGACTCTTGATCCAACCACAATTCATTGATGGTCCCTCTTAACCACAAGGTTTCCTTTATAGCCTCAATAACAACTATAAATTCTACTTTTGTAGAATATAAAGCTACAATTAATTAAAGATTTTATTTTTAACTTATCAAATAATCATTCAAACTGAAAAGATAACCTGTTGTTGATATTTTTTTTGTCTAATTAACCTGCAAAATCTAAATCAACAAATCCCACAAGCTACAGCCTTTCTATCTCAGCTTTATATACATCAAACCATAACTTGTTGTGCCTTTTAGGTACCTCAGAATCCATTTGACCCTAATCCAATGCTCATTCCCTGGATGTGCCATGAATCTACTTACAACACTCACAATAAAGGTTATGTCTGGCCTTGTACACACCATTTCATACATTAAGCATCCTACAGCCTATGCATAAGGTATTATGCCCATATCATTCTTGTTTTTGTCAGTTTCTAATGATTGAGAATTAGAGAGTTTGAAATGAGCTACTAAAAGGGTCTGTACAGCCTTTACATCAGTCATTCCAAACTTAACCAACACGTTTTTTGCATATTTTTCTTATGAAAGAATCAAGGTATTAGCTTTTCTATTCCTCTTAATTTCAATTCCCAAAATCTTTCTTACACTACCCAACTCTTTCATCTCGAATTCACTTTCAAGTAAGCACTTTAACCTTTGAATCTCATGTCTTTCTTTACATGCTATAAACATGTCATCAATATATAGTAGAAGATAAATTGCTCCACCTTGATCCAAACCTTAATAATAGACACAACTATCTTATTGACTTCTAATGAATTCATATCTGGTCATAAACTAGTCAAATCTCTTATATCATTGCTTAGAAGATTGTTTTAAACCATATAATTATTTCTTCAATAAACAAACATGATTTTCTTTACTAGAAACCACAAAGCCTTCAGGCTGCTACATCAGAATATCCTTTTTAAGCTCTCTATGTAATAAAGTTATTTGTCTTAACATCAATTTGATCAAGTTCTAGATCAAGAATAGTTGTCATGGTTAAAAGGATCCTAATTGAGAAGAGAGAAGATTTCATTATAGTCTATTCCTTCCTTCTGTGTAAATCCTCTAGCCACTAACCTTGTCTTATATCTAGGTGCTTCTTTAGTTGAATTGCTTTCCTCAATCTTGAAAATCCATTTGCAGCTTACAACTTTTATGTTTTTTGGTTTTGGAATCAAAATCCAAATCTGATTTTTGTTAAGTGAATCCATTTCTTCTTACATTGCTTTCTGCCATAGCTCTTTATTAATGCATTTCATAGCCTTTGAATAGTTCTTAGGCTCATCTTCCATTATATCCCCAGTAGCTGTCAATGCAAAAGATAGTAAGTTTGCATAAGCAAACCTACTTGGTGGCTTAAT
Organism: Cedrela odorata; assembly: GCA_035584115.1. Classification (NCBI taxonomy): domain Eukaryota; kingdom Viridiplantae; phylum Streptophyta; class Magnoliopsida; order Sapindales; family Meliaceae; genus Cedrela; species Cedrela odorata. The sequence continues at coordinate 8,601,637 of JAXCLQ010000015.1, forward strand.
GATTCTTCTTTGCCTATCCCTTGCAAAGCTATAATCTTGCAAACTTCCAAATTGATATTGTTGCTTTATAGGATATGTGCTTGTCTCACTTGCTTCTGTTACCCCAATTGGCAACACCCAAGAAAGGGGTGAATTGAATTTTCAGAACTTTAGAAACTTAAAATGAATTTAATGTAATACAACAAATAAAACAGTAGCAAAAAGAGAAAACAAACATAGAGTTTATAGTGGTTCAGCAATGCTTGGCCTGGTCCACTCTCTCGGTTACTAATCACCACCACCGAGATTCAACTATCTCCTTATTTTATCGAGTCAAATGCAACCCACTACAACTCCTTCTGAGGTGAAGAACAACCATACATTTACTTTCTCTTAGGTGAAGATGAACCCAATATAATTTTAGAAATATAATTTTGTTTTTAAACTCTCACAATAGAGCAAATGTATAAATATGCTTATACAAAGAAAATTATTCTCTCAAGAAGAAATAAAACTTTTACATTAGAAAGAGAAAACACACTGTTAACATTGATAATATTCTTGAGAATGTTTTTGATTTGTTCACAATAAGCTTTGTTTATTACTTTGTTTTTTTATTTTCTATTTTTACTTATTCTCTCTGTGAAGATCCTTGTGTTCAATGGCTTGATTTAGTGCATTTAATGTCCATCATAAATACTGCAAAAATTAGCGTTGAGCTTTAAATTGGCAGGAAGTATGGATCCCTTTTGTAATGTATCGATCCCTTTGTGCGACATTTTGAATCTGAGTCTCAAGTATCGATCCGTTTACTTTTACGTATTGACCTGGTTCACTTCGTAATTTATTTTCAACTCTTTAGAATTTCAATTTATCAATCTTCGTCTTTGAGGTATCGATCTGGTCTACCTTATAAATATTTTGCAACTCTCTAGATAAGCAAGGTATCGATCTCTTTGAACTCAAGTATCGATCTGGCTTGCTTTATAAATATTTTGCAACTCTTTGAACAAGCAAGGTATCAATCTTTTTGAACTTAGGTATCGATCTGTTTAACTTAAGAATTTTAACTAAACCTCCTGCCTTAGCATGTATCAATCTCTTTACTTCCTTTTGTCGACCTGCTTCAAATGTATCAATCTGTTCTTTAATAATATCGATCCCTTCACTAGATGTATTAATCTTTTGTTTCAATGTATCGATCTTATTAAACTTTAAAGGCACTTTCATAGAGATCTGTTTAGATTGACTACAAGCATATTCATACACACTTTACTTGATTTTTAACAAAAGTTTGAATTCATTTTATCATAACATAATAACTCGACATTACGATACACTTAGTCATCATCGAAAATATATAAATACATATTATGATATCATCAATTTCATATTTAAATCATCAACATGATATCATCAGCTTCAACTTGACTCAATGGTTCTTTTGATTCCTGGTGATGCTCCACCTCAAAATGAACCAATTCTTTATGTTTCTTTAGTGTTTCATCTCCTTCAAATGCACCAACAAACTTAAACAAAGCCAATTCATTGAACATCACATCCCTTGAGACAATGCATTTGGCTAGTTTTCCATTAAGACACCATATCTTGTATCTTTTCACCCTTTCTGGATAACTTATAAATATCCCTTTCACAGCTCTAGGTTCTAACTTACCTTGCTTCACATAAGCATAAGCTGGACATCCAAACACCCTGAGATTCTCAAATGTTGCTATTCTTCCATTCATATTTTTCTAGTGTCTTTGAACCTATTGCTGAAGAAAAACTCTTGTCAACCAGATAACATGTAGTGATGACGACTTCTACCCAAAAACTCTTAGGTAATTTTGAGTTAACTAGTATTGACTTTATCAATTAAAGTCTTATTCATTCTCTCAGTTAATCTATTTTACTGTGAAGTGTGTACCACTGTCCTGTGTCTAACTATTCATTTCCTTTTGCAGTAATCCTCAAACACTTTATTACAAAATTCTAAACCATTGTATATTCTAAGTCTCTTCACTCTCTTTCCAGTTTGGTTTTTAACAAGTGTTTTCCATTCTTTGAATTCCATTATTTGAATCTCTCAAAGACTTAATCTTTTGATTTCAAAATATAAATCTAAACCTTTCTTAAGAAATCATCTATTAAAGACAAAAAAAAGTATTTTCTTTGGCTGAGTGAGGGAACTTATGTAGGTCCCTAAAGGTTAGAATGGATGTAATCAAGTGTTCCTTTAGTCCTATAAACTGCTTTTGAAAACTTGATCCTACAGGCTTTACCAAATGCATAATTTTTACAAAATTTTAACTCACCTATCTTGGCATTTCCAAGCAAACCTTGCTTACTAAGTTCCTTCATTCCTTTCTCATTCATATGACCAAGTCGTAAGTACCAAAGCTTAGTCTCATCTTTCCTTGACTTAGCAGATACTGAAACAATGTTATTCATAGAAGATCCTAAGAGTACATACAAGTCATTCTATCTAATTCCCTTCGTAACAACTATAGACCTTTTTAAAATCTTTAAAGTCTCATTTTCTGCCTTGAAACTATATCCTAAGCTATCAAGCATTCCCAAAGAAATCATATTTCTTTTTAGATTAAGCACATGTCTAACTTGCTGTAATGTTCTAAAGATGCCATCATGCGTCTTGATCTTGACATCACCTATCCCAATTACTGAGCAAGCCATGTTGTTACCCATTAACACCCTATCACCATTAACATCATGATATGCACTAAAAAAATCTCTATATAGGAACAACTAGGATCTAAAACCCACTAACCTTCTGTGTTTTTCTCTTAAGCAATAAGAAGATTAGCACTTTAATAACCTTCATATGATGATTCAAAATCTGATATTAAATATGGTGTTATAGCAGCATTACCTTGCTTTTCTTGAACTTCTTTCCAATTATTCTTTCTTTTAAGGTAGTCTCTCCTGAAATGTTCATCCTTATTACACAAATAACACCTCTTCTTCTTCTTTGATCTGTACTTTGATCTTCTAAAGTTGTTTTTCTTTTCTTTCTTTCTTTCTGTTCTTCCTCTTGTTGTCAAGCCTTCACCATTGCCTGACTCCCTTACTTCTGTTTTCTAAAGTTCCTTTATGTTTAATGCTAATTTGACATGATCTTATTATAATTGTCTAGATGCTCTTGCATTAAAGTCCCTAATTGCATTGTAAAGTTGTATAATTGTCTTTTCCTATATAATCTGTTGGCAATGGATTTAGTCACACACAAGCTCTCAAGCTTTTGCCATAAGGATTCAGCAGTCGTTTATTTTGATACCTCCATCAAGACCTCATCACCTAAACTCAAAATGATAGCATTATGTGCTCTGTTCATTAAATCTCTCTTCTCTTTTTCATTAAGATTTGCAAGATGATTATTTCCACCTTTAAGAGCTTCTTCAAGACCCTGATGAACCAACAAAGTTCACATCTTCAATCTTCAAACATTGAAATCACTCTCTACTATAAACTTCTTCATGTTAACTTTTAAGGATACCATGATTTCTACAAGAACTCAGCTTTGATTCCAATTTGTTAAGATCTTTCTCCAGAAATCAATCTCTTAGTATTCCTTTAACAAGAACAAATCAGCACATTGCAAGAATTCACGAAAACAATCAACCAATCAAAAAGAAAAAAAAGATTATATTGTTCGGTAGTGTGACTACATCTATAGGATCAACACTCTTAAGAAAACTTTATTAACACGAATAAAGATTACATATACACAGAAGAGATTCTCAACTTTACAACAAGCTCTGTTTTGATGAATTTGGATACCTAGAATTCATATGTCATATAATTGAAATTGGCCCCCAAAGACTATTTTTATACTCTGTTTTCCTAGCCAAGCAAATCAAAAAAGAAGATTAACTAACTTAACTACCTCAACAGAAATAACAACTTTTTGGCCATGTCATTTAAAATCACTAAATACACCCTAAATAATTTTGAGTACATCCCCACATTATCATGACGTCATTGGTTGTTATTCTTAAAGGTCTTGTGATTTTTATATATGAATTTTTTGTTGTAGTTTGTTGTCACAAGCTAGGAGCAATTGACAACAATCTCCCAGTTCAAATAGTCCCAAACTCTATAAGTTTATGATAGAGGCGTGCAAAGGAAATAGGTTGTTCTCATGCGTAAGTGAAAGTTGAAATCTCCTTGAATTCAAACCTAAGATCATTCAAGCAATGAAAAATAATATCGTCCTCATCAAGTGTGGCACCAGCAAGTGCCAATTGGTCAGTAGTGTTCTTAAAAGATTAACGAAATTGGAAACAGATTTTGAACTTTAGTGAAACAAAGAAAGTTTTTCTTTCAAGAAGATAATTCGAGATTTTGCATTATTATCATAAAGTTGGTCGAGCTTTTGCTAAGCATCAGTAGAAGTAGATAAGGATGAAAATATACAGCATGACAGGTTCTGACAAAGATTCAAATATAACGTAAAGGAGAAGTTGATCCTTTCTAATCCAATGAAGGTAATTAAGATTTGTGGCCAAAGGTACAGAATTGAATTGAGTGCGCCAAGATGGATAACTTGTTGGGGCTAATTTTTATGGAAGTTGAGCAATGGTATTGATGAAGTTTAATGGTTGATTTTGTTTGGTAGTTACAGGTGTAGAGATAGTTTGGATGTTTTTAGCAACAACGTTAGTCATAACTATGAGCAAGTAACATTTAATTTTTTGACATAAGTTGCAATAGAATACATGTTTGAGACACTTTCTTGCATGATTAAGAAATAAAATTATTTATAAGTATCATAATTTAACTTAATTTTAAAAATAGAACTACTTAAATGTTTATTAAAATGATATATTTAATGTACTGGAATTTCCCTCTCGTCACCTATGCATGTACAATTGTAGCTTTTATTTAAATAATATATGTTTGTGATTGATAATTAATAAATGAGAATATAATAAATTATTAAATAAAAAATTTTGGTGATGCATAAATAAACATATATACGTGTTAAAAAAATCTTTTAAAGTTGGGTAAGTTCATATCAAGAAGGCATCCTAAATCCATCTTTGACACATCGATCTCACTTTATTTGATTATTAATAATTTTATTTTACAATAATTATAAACTATAAAAATGCATTTAGTAGTACATATTGAATGTATTGAAAAAATGGACTAGAATGCATTGCATTGTATTTTATGGTTTTAAATTTAATACAATAACATATTTGTTGAATGGTTGTATTAAATTTATATTTTATATTATGTTTATTTTAATTATTAAAAAAGTTAAAATCTCACCTACCTCTATTCATCCACTGCAAACCACCTTTGTGTTGAGAATTAAGCGTATATAACTAAAATTTAAAATTTATTTTAATTAATTATATTAATTAAATATTTATTAATTCTCATGCCAAGATTATATTATTTATTATGATTTATAATATTAATTAAATATAAAATAAAAAAATTAAGATTTTATCTTAAATTTTCACTACTATTAAGGCTAAAATAATTGATCTTCGTATTTTTTGAAGATCCGTAAATTTCAATGCTATTTTGATCTTGAAGACGTTTGAATCTGGATTTATTTGTGAAATTCTAAGTTACAAATCTTTGAGATTTCTTCTCATAAACTTTTAAAATGTATTAATCTAATATTGGAATAAAAAAATTATGGTTTAAATACGAAAATTTTACGAACATTTTTTTTCTGAATCAACAACCTAAGTGTATGGCCTCTAATAATAATCCAAACAAGATAAATTATTATGATTTTAAGATTTTTCTAAATTTTAACTATATAAAGTATCATTTTTTGAATGTTAGTTTTTAAAAAAAGATAAACTAAGAGTTTTGATTATTTGACAATTTTTTAGAAAAGACAAAATTTTCTTTGAACTCTAAATTATCTATTTCATATTTTAACTTTTCAAATCCTAATTCAAAGTAGAATAGTTACTAAATAAATTATTAATATTATTAGTAATCTATTTTAAAATTAAATATTATTTAATTAATTTAATTAATTAAATAATAGTATTCTAATCAAATTAAAAAATTTATAATTAAATATAAATATTTTACATAATTACAATTTAACCTCAATAATTTTCAACACTATTAAATAAACTGTTAAAGATTATGAATTTAATAATTAAGTTATTAATCATTTATCTACATAATTTAACATTAATTCCTTAATTTTTTTAAGTGTGTGACCCATTAGATTCAATCTTATGTTAACAATGAAAATTAATTATAGATTTATTAAGTTTAAATAAATAAATTTAATTAATTTATCATTAATTAATTCTTTAATTAAAAAACTAATTTACATATATTAAAAGCGACATTTAACAATACATCATGACCCTCAATTGAGAAAGAATACTAAACTTAGTAAAATCTATTTCGTATACGGTTACGTATAATATAATCATTTCACCTCATATATATTCCTTTAAATATTTTAGAATATAGAAAATATCTACTCTATTAAATCATGATTATTGAAACTTTTAATTAAAACTGATAATATAATTTTAGAGTCTTTAAAACTTATTTAAGAATTCGTCATAACCATAAACTTATATTATTACTTAGTCAAAATGGCGCCCCCTTAATATATCAACTCTATGTTATCGAAAGTGACAAATCATTTATTAATCTCGCAAAACCTTTACATGATTTTTATAATACTCAATCATTACCCTATGCGCAATTTCGTTATAGACAATAGAGGTGTAATATCAAAACATATATGATCCACTAATAAGGTACTATAGAGATCTCAAATATAAGGATCAGTTATACTATCATAATTTAGAGAAATCTCATAGACACGTGAATAACACTCTATACGAGTTCTCAAATGGGTTAGTTCAATGTACTTATTTTTTAACAAATATTCATATGTTAGATTAAGTGAATAACTTTACTAGTAACTTATGAGATCAGTAACATTCCTTCTTCAAAGAAGTAGATATAATATATGTTGATGTAATTCGAATTTATCAATATTCTAATATTAATAATTTTACGGTCGAGAATATTTAAAAATAAGGGATTTCATAAATTAAATATAAATTAATTTATCTAATTATAATTCTAAGAATTTTATAAACAAGTAATCAATATAGACAAAATTATATATAAATTATCAATTTTATTAATTAATATAAGTGTATAATTTCATATTTGTCTCTTCTTAAATCCATAGCATATAACCAATACTTAGTTCATCTCCGACCACCAACATCTGCTGTCGACCACCAATATTTGGTTTCTGTTTGAAGTCAAATTTGATATTATTGCAATTCTTGTCACCGAATCTATACAACCATAAAAGTATCAATGCCGATTAAGCTTTAGTTCGCTGGAAAAATGAAATTGAATTTTTGATCATCATATAATATTGTCATCAGACCAGACGACTGTGATTGAAGAAACACAGCTATCTCTATCGTGAAAATTGGCCGACGACGGAACAGAAGGCAGTAGCAATTCACCTTCATTCGTTGTCGATTTGGGGTGGTGTTAAATAAAGGCCGAAACTGTAATCCTAATTTTTCAACGAACAAAACTCAATCAATGATTATATTTAGATGGTTGTGTTGATTAATTGACGGGAATTACGATGGTATCAAATTTCACTTTTAACGGATATCAAATATTGACGATTGACGTCCCAAACATGCCCAAATATCTTTAAATCGAACAAAAAAACTCTTTGAGAATATCTTGCTAACCATCACCACACAACATAACTCGTAAGAATATTAACTTAAATTGATCTCTATTTCAAACAAATCTTTTGAACTATGCAATTTGGAATGTTTAAATATATATATATATATATATATTGAGATTACGAAGAAAAACAAGTTCGTGGGTTAAAGAAAGTAAATAATAACTTTTTAAGAATTTAAATGCATTTGGGCATGCCCCATCATATCATTTTTCTGATTCTCACATACACGAACTCTATTTGAAAGAACCAGAGATACAAACAATCGGACATTTAAATAGATTGCAACAAATTTAAAAAGAAAGGTAAAATACAGAGCTTTGATGGGATTTGCAAATCTATTTACTCCATAAGAGTAAATAATTAAAATTAATCTTAAAAGCAAATATTTACTTGTAACTAAAGAAAGAACGCTGCTACTTCCACTTCCCCGAGTTACTACTCTTGTACTGTGACAAAAACTTCGTTACATAATGATTACTGCAAGTGCAAGTTACTTTGTTCAACCATAAATTGACCATTAAATTGCGTGGTTTTCTCCTCTCTTTTTTTCTATCTATAAGTTGAAGGGTGCAGCCAACTGCACAAAGGGAAAAACAATAATACAAAACAAATACAAAATCCTTATAAAATTGTAAGTTTTACCAGTTCTTAATACATCAAAGTGGAACAGCTGAAAAACAATATGTTATTCTACGCTCTGCATTTTATGGGCTGCAAAGGTTTTTCAGATTGATTCTCCTCCTTAGCATACCAATTTGGTACTTTTACGGGCTGCAAAGGCTTTTCAGATCCTCCTCCTTGGCATACCAATTTGGTATTATCTTTGACACGTGGGGATAAAGATCCTTATACGAATTTCTGATTGTACCTTCCGCAACTCCAGTAGCAACTGAAATATCTGCATTATATAATACACAAGGAAGAACAAACCAAAACACCATCATCACCAACTATTTATAGTTGTACTCCATGTCCTATTTACTAGAATTACAAACCAACAATTGATATTTTCCAGTATTTGTAATCAAAACATGGGAGTACTGACATGAAAGGTGAGACTTCCCATGACATTGAGAGCAAAACTCAAATTCCTATTACCAGTCCGGTATGTTGGCAAAATAATGTGTATGACATCAGGTGGTTTTGAAATATCTGGTCTGACCCAGCAATATTGATACTTAGATATTTGTTTAGGAAAAGTCTGTTTTCACTTTAACAACTAAGATGGATGTATCAAACCTTTGAGAGGCTTCTTGTCATCTGAAAGCTGAGTTATAATATAAATAACAGCTGCGGCAATTGATATAGGACTCCTCCTGCAAGAATTATCAACCAACTTAAAGATGTTACAGAGCAAATTAGCTATGGACAGAGAGAGCATAATCTAATAAGTTGCCAAAGTTCTTTTACTAAACGATGTGACTGCTTACATGAGACATGTTACATCAGGCCCATAACATTATTAATAAGACTTGGGAAGTACTGTATCAGCTATAAGTGTTTGGTAAACACCAACTTTTAGGGTGGACCATTCATTTTCCCACTCATATGTGACATCTACTGATTTCATCCTAGAGCAACTGTAGCTTTAAAGCAACAGCACCTGTAATTCGTCTAATGCACACATGAACTCATTACTCAAACCTTCACAGAGTATATACTTGTTTGCAACTCAATATACATTATCTCTCCATGTGTGAAATCTAAAGATAGGTCCTCTTCAATACAGTAAACTTGCACAAACCCCAGTTAAATTCAGTAAATGGCAATAGGTGTAATAACAACGAGGACAAAGAGAGTGCATATTTTAGATAACATGAACAAGCTAAACCAAGAAATTGAGAGAACACTACAACAACAGGGCTACAATGTTTTGTAATTATGTTGACTATTTTTCATAAAATCAAATCATGCTTTTTTTTAAATAAAGAAAATTGAATCCCATCAAAACCCTTGTAACGTATCTGACCACTAAAGACTACCCCACCCGGCTATTTTTGAAAAGCACAAACCATCGGAGTAAAAAGTGTCGAAAATCTATTAATCTGATCAGGGTGTGTTATTTAATTGCATTTCTTCTTGGGTTTCATTAAAAAAAAAATCCAATTAATTCCAGCCAGTCAAAACCTGGTCTATAAACCAAAAGCAATAGGAAACCATCTGAGTCCAAAATAACATTTTAAACTTGATCGTGATGGCAGTGTTTGAGATCTAATTTTTGCATGCACCATTATGATGCAAGAAAATTACAAATACCTTATATCAAACTCCTCTGACTTCTGAACAGCTTCTTGGGCAGCTTTTACGGCTTGATTATTCATACCCAGATTGGAACAAAAACGCCTCTAAACATTTAACAAGAGATTAATATCAGTGGCCACATTAAACAGTGAGAAACAACCAACTATCAAACCACTAGTATGAAGTGTAGATTATAAATGAACAAAGCAAACAACAACACTCTACTCCAAAAACTTTATTTTTAAACAGGAAAAAAGAAAAAACTCCCACCATAAAGTCTCCAGCATGTATCGTTCCCATCTCCACTGACTGACCCGTCTCCAACCCCAGCTGTTTCACTATGTATTCTTTTGCTCGACCAATTTCCTTCTTTGTAGCTCCATTGGCGACAGAGCATATTTCTAGTTGAAATCCACAGGTTCAATGAAGCTCATACACAAAGGGAAAGATAAATGATGAAGCATCCAGATGTTAAGAGATCTTAGGCTGTACCCTTAACAGTGCGTGGCTTATCTTCTTGTCGACAAGCAATGTACAGGCAAGCAGCCAGTAATGCATCTTGATTTCTTCCTCTACTAGACTTTTGATCTTCCACCTTCTTATATATCTCATTAGCCCGATCCTTCAATACAATTGGAAACAAAGCATCAGAGAAGATCGAAATATTCGAACCTCATGTGCATTAAAGCTAAATAACGGAAGAAAGCAATTGATCAAACAAATTGAACTTGTAAGAACAGTAAATTTGCTTGCTCCATTATTGCTTTCAGAGGAAAAAGAAAATGATCCTTATATGAATACTCCAGATATTTTTCTTCCATTTGGTAAATGTCATATGATGTTGGAGACGATTTGCACCCTCTCTCCCACCCCATTTGCTTCAAAAAGAAAATCAATAAAATGCAAAACCGCTAACAATTATTAGTTGACCTTGAAATATTTTATCACAAGGCCAGAGCATTTTATTTACACTATTCATGTTATCTCTCTGCATATCTCCAATTTAACAGAAGCCATGTGATTTATTTATTTCCTATGACCCATGTCAAATAACTTAAATACCAAACTGCCTTTCCTAGATCTCTGAAAGGTGAAACATTGAAGGTCAACAACAGGTTATATAAATGAACCAAGTTGATTTTGCATTTGAGCAGCAAAGGGCCAAACCCATATGGATATATTTTTTCACTCGTCTATGGAGAGTTGCAGTAAGCCCATATAGAATAGTATCCAGGCAACTAGTTTTACAAGTAGAAATAAGCTTGTGCAATATTGCACATTCCATGGGTCAGTTAGTCAGACTTACTATTACAGATAATAGAACTATGTGAAAATGTCCATGACTCCAAGGAACCACTATACTAAGAATATGCGACACTCAACATTATGAGTACAGAATCTATATGCCCATCACCTGGACCAAGATAGGTAGAAGGATAACAAAGGAGATGCAGGAGGAATATTGAATTCTCTTCCAAATCATACTATCATGACAGAAAACTCTTACTCATAAAATTGAAATTTTCATTTCAATTACTAATATATCAATGACAGTGCTTGATAACCAGTTTGTGAATCTTAGATTCTTAGTTACAGTAAACACAGATGGTTCAAGTATAGCAGAAGTACTAATTTTCTTCAGGAAAATTCTTTACCTGACATTTGACTGTCATATCAATAATTAAGAATCGTCCATTCAATACTACATAATATATATTACCTCTCTTAGTGAGTTGAATTCACATATACACTATAAAACATTGATGATGATAGTAAGTTAATTCTCAAGACCAGAGACGTATGTAATCTAATGAGTTAATCCTACATGCTTGCCTTAAGAGAGTGCAAAAGCATATTACATAATTATCATGAGAATCAGCAGCGTACCTTGATGGTTGCGACAAGGCCCAACCTGAAAAACAAGTTCCGCAATATCAGCAAAAAGGAAAACAATTCATACACGAATCAAACAAGCACAAAAGGATCATTGCTTATTGCAATTATAAGAATCTTGAACTAACAAACACAAAAAAGAGTAGATTTAATTTCTTGGTAAAACACAGCCTTAACCTTGCTAACGGTCACTCTCAATGACCTCTTGAAAAATAAAATAGAGAGTCATTACAGAGGCTGGCTCTGATAAGCATAAAAATTAAATAAAAATAAGATTGAATAAGAGGTTTAATAAACGTTTATGAGTCATAATTAACTAGAGCTGCATATATATCCAATTCACTCAAAATTTAGCAATCTGGTAAGGCTCAGATCTGTCTTGTGAATCAAAAACATCGATGGTGTTTGCAGGGGTGTTTTTAGTTATGATCATATTTTTAAGAGTCATTTATAATTATAGTTCAACCCAAAAATTTCTTATGATCTTGACAAAAAATGTGACTTTTGAACAAAAATACCCATGACTCTTTGTTTTTTTCTCAAACACAAAATCACCTACAGTTTGTAAAACAACCAAGCTCAAACTGTGCAAACCTAAATCAAAATTTTGTTGCGGTTTAATTGATTTAGGTTTACTTAATGTATGTAAAAAGTTTAAAAATCAATTTAGGCCATTTTTTATAGATAATTTCTGTGGTTTGAATGTGATTGAATGTATGACAAGGAAGATGAACGGTTGAGAATTCAAGAAAATCCCTCGACAAATTTTGTATTCATCGAGAGAGTTCAGTTTAAGAAAGGACTTTCTTGACCAAATTCTTTGACGGAGATTAGTTTAAAAAAGGTCATCGAAAGAATCATTTTTTATATTGATCGAGAGAGTCACGGGCATTTTCGTTCAAAAGTCACTTTTTTTTATCAAGATTATAAAAAAATTTTGGGTTGGACTATAATTATGAATGAGTCTTAAAATTGGGCGATTAAAAAAAAAAAACATGTTTGCCAGACCGTCCAAAATGTCTCTCCATTGTTCTTTGCATTACCTTTTAAGTTTGAATGCGAATGCACGAAATAAAATAAGCTCTTTGCCTAATTTATCACCTGAATAAGTTTCCTATATCAATTTGCTAAGAATTTCATCAAATAATTAAGATCCAAACTTTGTGCCTATTTAATACAACTCATAACAGAAACAATTACTAAAATCATCAAATTTATCAAATAACTAATCAATAAGATCCATATTAACAATTCGATCCATCTCCAATTAAATCATTTCTTCAATCATACAAACAAATATATGCATACCTATCAGACATAGTGGCTATGGTCTTAAAAGCCAAAATCAAGCCCCGATCGGGATTGGACCCGCGATTCTGCCACCGACCAAGCGACGACGATAAGAAATCACCTGATGCTCCATTCGGCTTGGCGATGACCGTGGACAACCCACCGTCAGCCAAAAGCGGGTTGGTGGGACCGCCGACACGAACCGGGTCGTTATCGCCCGATTCATTGGCAAAGGTACGCCACTCGGAGGTCTCATCGATCGAGTGCGACTCCAGCACCAACCCGCACTCTGAACACACCGTGTCCCCCGCCGAGTGGTCGAACACCACCTCCGTATGCTTCTTGCAGTCCGAACAAAATGCGTCCGTCATTTACGTTTTATAAAATTAAATTCTTTGTTTCGTTCTTCTATAAATCCAATTAAAAATAATTTCCTCTTTTTAGGGTCAGAGATGAAATCGTCGTTCGATTTGAGCTGAAACTAAGACACAGATAAAGGAGGACCAAGAGCTACCAAGCGGTGCACCGGTATTTATATAGGGAGAATCGAAGTGATGAGGTGTAAGAACTCCGTGAAATGGGTGAATCTGGACCGTGGGACTCCGTTAAAATTTGAGAAATGGACGGCTGCGATTAGGGGTAACTGTTGGGTTCGGGAGTTCGTACCGAGGGAAGTTTCCTGCGTTGTCGAGTCGAAGAGGCTTAGCTGGACAAAAGGGTTATGTTTGGTGACAGGGATTATTTTATCTTTATCTCGAGCTGGATTGTGTAGATATTCTGGGATAGGAATTGATATTATATTTAGTAACTGAATTATTATTGGATCAGCATCTTTATTGTGTATGGTAGCAATACAAGTCATGATATAATTATTTAATATAAATTTAAAACAAATAAAAAGATTTAAATTTAAAAAATTTAACACAAATAATAAACGGATTGTATTCATATTATTCGTTTAATAATTGTATTGTATTTATATCTGAACTATTAAATTTATTTATTTGTTTAAAATACGAATAATAAACAAATAAATAGATTATAAAATAATTTATGCCATAAACGAATAAGAGAATTATCTTAATTCATTTACAATTTATTTATTCTTTTAAAATATAAATTATAAAAAAAACAAAATGATAGTATTAATTTATTTATAATTCTTTACAATTCGTTTATTAAATGTATTTAAATGAATTGTATTTCAATCACTTTTTAATAAATAAATCATATTTAAATTTAATTTTTTTGATATAATTAATAAATAAATTAAATTTAAATTTATCTTTATTTAACACAATATGAGTGTAATATGAGTGTAATACAATATGAAAACTATATTATTCTTATTATTTTGTGCTCGTTAAAATTTAAAATGCAAGTTTCTAAAAACATGTCATTTTCTGCTAGCTGCATTTATGGGGTCAATATTGACATGATGGGTTGCCTAATTTAATGAATGGTACATTTTATTAAATCATTTTATTGTTGAAATAATCGGGACATTGGTTTGTTATCAAAAACACAACACGTGGAAATGCAAGGGTATACTTATAATTGTCTCTACTGTTATTTAATTTAATAGGAAATTTTTTAGGTAAAATGAGTATAGCAGGTCATTTTATTATCACGTGTATCTAATAAATGTAATATTTTAAAAAATTTCATTAAGATATTCTACTTTCATTTTTATTTAACAATTAAATATGTATAAATTATTCACACTTTTGTATTAAAAAGTTAGTATCATCTCAATTTTAAATATACTCAAAGAAATTTAGTTAAATTTGACCTTTTAGTTAGTTATTTTATTTTAAAGATAATTAATATATAATTTTTGACACAAATTCTCAAACTCAACTAATTTTAATTAATATAAAATAATTCAATTATTAAATAGATAAATATTATGGTTAATATTTAAAATTTTTGATATCTTAACTTATTTATGACACAATTAATTATTTAAATAATTATAATATAATAACTAATTTATGATTTAATAAATTTATTTTATATTTTTTATATTTTTTAAAAAATTAGTTATATTTATCACGTCTATTTATATAAAATTTATTATTATTTGAGTATATAATATCATAATTATTAAAAATTATATTATAATATATATAATAATCAAAATATAATAAATAAATGACACAATTATAACTATTTTAACTGTTTAATAATAGTATTGAGTCAAAATTTTTAATTTTTCATACGATTATTAAATAAGTTGAGTTCAAATTAACATTTATTTGCATGATACCAATATAATACGACACGATTGCAATATAATAATCTGAATTGTCACTCCTTTATATATATGTAAAACAATAATAAATTCATTATATAATTTACCGAATGCTGATAATTAAATAAAATATATTTTATCGTTAATTAAATACATTTATGACAAACTCAGTTAATTTATAATCCGTTTCAACAATTAACGGTTGAATTATTCACAATATTTAATGCACTGAACCGAACAAGAATTTTGCTCAAGTTATTGATTAAGTTGGGCTTGAGTAATATCAAAAGCCCATGGGCTAAAGCTAAAGAAGCCTGAAGAGCCCATTTGCATTTACTGCATTCTCTTTGGGATTGTAATCTGCATTTTGTTAGATGGTCGAATCCCGCGGGCAACGATTTCAGATTTTCTTCAGAAAAAGTACAAGCTGAAAATTGTGATTGAATTGCCACGTATTAATATAATCTTTCTTTTCTAAGTAGATTAATTAATTATTAAATATTTTTAAATACATATATATATATATATAATTTTGTTAAATATTTTATTTTTAAAATTAGATAGAAACTTAGAAGTACCAAAAATCTAATATTCTGGTGGAATGGGTTGTGGTTGAGATCATATTATAAAAAATAAAAAATAAAAAAATATTGAGGCCAAAAGACAAAATAAGATATGTTGGGAATGGTAAATGGCACTATAACATTCCCATCAACAACAAATTAATAATCTTCTGACTAATAATCACATGGTTGGCATTAATAATAATCCAAATTAATAATCTTCTGACTAATAATCACATGGTTGGCATCTGCTTGGGGCTTCTTCCATCCAAATGCTATAACAAAAATGTAGCAACAAAAGGTATGGTTTCCACTTTCTTATTATTAGTATTATTATTGTTACTAATAATCACATGGTTGGCATCTGCTAGGGGCTTCTTCCATCCAAATGCTATAACAAAAATGTAGCAACAAAAAGTATGGTTTCCACTTTCTTCTTCTTATTATTATTACAACAACAACAACAACAACAACTTCTTGAGCGTGATTGAAACGATTAATACGTTCAAATTCAATAGTTCCACTATAATCCTAAATTCAATTGTTATCTTAAAAATAATTCTAAATTCAATTGTTCCACTATAATCCTAAATTCAATTGTTATCTTAAAAATCATTTTTAAGTAGAAAATTGATGCCCAAGTTATCGAATATGACTATGACTACCTCTACCTCCACCTCCACTAAATAATTGAAAATCACATTACATTTATCTTTCAACTCACCCATTTCAGTTCTTATCCCAATTTCCTAAATTTTAATAAAATTCCAAATAAAAATAATAAATTTGAATATGACTATGACTACCTCCACCTCCACTAATTAATTGAAAATTACATGACATTTATCTTTCAACTCACCCATATCAGTTGTTATCCCAATTTCCTAAATTTTGATAAAATCCCAAATAAAAACATAATTTATTCCACTAAAAATTTGTATAATAAAATTAATTAATATAGCCGTTAAAAATATTAATATATATATATATTTATTATTAATGAGGTGTGATATGGCATCCATAAAGCACCAGCAAATGTTGCCTTGGGACAATAGATAGATAAAATTATTTTTATAAGTGTTTTATTTAATTAGCATTTTTATAAATTTAAAATTTGTCAAAGTGCCTTAAGAATCTCCTCCTCATAAGACGTCAAATTTGAAGATTGGAGCCCATATTTGAATATTTTATTTTAATTTAATTTAACTGAAGGCTCGCTTTGTTACACATTTAAGACGGCATTGCCTAGTCATTTGCCAGAGATCAATCTTTCGTCACGCGCTTAATCTGAGCGTGGATCACTGCACAAGATCCCCCCTTATTTATTTAATTGCCGAATTCATAAAAACAATGAATAAATTGGAGAAACTGATTTTAAAATTTCAAAGACTGGTACGAGAGGTATGGTATGTGTTTCAAATTCGTTCACGTCAAAATTTGCAAAGAGTTTAGTATATGTTTTGCTATATTTTATTTTATTTTATTTTATTTTATAAAAAATCAAAATAAATACAAATACATAATTATTAATAGCATATTTAAAAATTATTGGTCTTAAGTCAAAGAAAGCCTCCAACAAAATTTTAATATTGTAGAATTGCATATCATACTAGTAGCAACCAAGGTGGTGATCAAACACAAAAAAATAAAAAATAAATAAATAAATAATAAATAAATAAATTGTACTTGGTATTTAGCAGTTTTTGGTGAAATCTAATTGGGTTGTAAAATGAATTCAAATTGAGTTGTTAACTTTGGCCATGATTTCGAATATCTTCCATCATAAAAATAACAAATCAGCTACTGAATTTCTTGAAACATTAATATTGCTTGCTAAATTAAGCCTTTTGTTTTTATCAAATCACTTTACATCTTTACAAGAACTTGCCCTTGTTGATCTACAGACGTTTTCATTTTCTATTCCTACACAAATATATATATCTGTATATATGTTTCATTGTTTCGTTATTCTATTTTTTATGTTTTTATTTATAAAAATAAAAATAAAAAATTATAAAAATACTTAACAATAATATAATCATATCGTACCAATTTAAATTCTTTCTAGACATTTCTATTTTTATTTTTATTTTTATTTTTATTTTTATCAATAATTATATAATTACTACACCATTAGTCCATTACAAAGACGCGTGGGATACAACGCCATACAGAAATCTACAGCGAGAATGCAAACCAAGCCAACCAAAAGGAAGCGAAGGTGTCAAGCAACTAGCAAATGCATACGCAAACGCAAGTCTGTCCAAGTGGAACAGGTCTTTACTACTACACGCAAACCCCAAAAACTTCTTTAATTTGACTGTTTAAATCCTCTTTGGCTGCTGTTGCTTCTTCTTCGTATGCTGATTTAGCTTTAGCCTCTCTTTTTCTCACGCGCTATAAACCTCAACATTCCTCCTTTCCTTCCTTCTACATTCAACAAACTAACTACAAAGTTGCCTAATTGCGGCTCTTTCTTTGCTCTGTCTTTGCAAGAGTTTTTCTCAAAAGAAGAATATATATACCATTCCTCGATATCCAAGCCAAAGCTATCTTTTTCTATCTGGGTTTGATTCTAAATTATCTCTAAAACACAAAAAACTAGCTGTTCATAACATAAACCAGTGAGTAAAGAAGAAAGATAGAAGCTTTATGAAAAAAGAGATGGTGAGGTACTACCAACGGTACCATCAGTTGAAGAAAGGTGAACAACAGCATCTACTTCCTGTAAAACATAACATGTCCTTTGAAGAAGATGATGATGAGGAGTCTCGTGCTCTTGTTTTAGTTTGTGCACCCAACTATAATGGTTACTACAACAAGATAACTAGGCCCAAGCTTCTTTCTCTTATCTTTCTCTCTCTTCTTTCTTGCTGCTTTGTTTTGGCTCCTCATCTCCTTATCTCTTCCTCTACTTTCTCTCTCCTCTGTAAGCTTTTCTCTCTCTTGGGTTTTTTTTTTTTTTTTTCTGTTCTCTGTTTTGTTGTTTCCTAGTATATATATTAATTTTTAATGCTTTTGCAGATTCATTTGGTGCGGAAAATGAAGGGCTTGTTGCTGATGTAAATGCTCCTTTGTGTTCTGCAATCTCCAGTGGTTTGTACTTCATATTCCCTTTCTTTCTTTCTTGTTTGTGCAACTTTCTCTCTCTTTCGAAAGAAATAGATTTTTTCTTATATATTTTAAAGGTTTGATCAAATCTCTCATGGTTGTTGAAATTCCTTGTGTTCATTTTGGTAGCTTGAAAATAAATTTCTAAAAGAGAATATACTGAAATGTTAAAATTTTCATTTGGACACTTTGGCTTAGTTGAGATGAGAGACTCTGCTTTTGGAAGTAATAATAACATAATATTTTAAAATGCAAAGTCCTTTTTGTTGATATCGTGTTTTTGAATTTTTTGATTTTTTGGCATGTTTTTCCATGATGAAATTAATTCTGTTATATATAATTTTCGGGTAAATGCAGGAACTATATGTTGTGATAGAAGCAGTATTCGTTCTGATGTATGTGTCATGAAAGGGGATGTGAGAACAAACTCTGTTTCCTCGTCAATCTTTCTCTATAGCTCAACCAATACCAATGGCTTCAGCAATTATATTTCAAGAATGGTTGAAGAAGACGTCGATGGGGAACTCCAACACGAAAAGATTAAACCATATACCCGAAAATGGGAAACCAGTGTGATGGACACCATTGATGAATTAGACCTCATTTTAAAGAAAGAAAATGCGACAACTAACCATCATTGCGATGTTAAACATGATGTTCCAGCCGTGTTTTTCTCAACGGGGGGCTATACGGGTAATGTTTATCACGAATTCAATGATGGAATTTTGCCATTGTATATTACTTCTCAGCATTTGAAGAAGAAGGTTGTGTTTGTCATTCTTGAATACCATAACTGGTGGATTATGAAGTATGGTAATATTCTTTCACATCTGTCGGATTATCCAGCAATAGATTTTCGTGGAGACAAGAGAACTCATTGCTTTCCAGAAGGCACTGTTGGTCTAAGAATCCATGACGAGCTCACTGTGGATTCTTCATTAATGCAGGGAAATAAGACAATAGCTGATTTTAGAAATATTCTGGATCGAGCTTACTGGCCTCGGATTAGAGGTTTGATTCAAGACGAGGAACGAGAAGCACAAGGAAAACTAAGAGAGAAACTATCTCTGTTTCCATCGTTAGAAACCTCATCAAAACTTGAGAAGCAAGTGCGAGAAGATCAATTGAAGAAACCAAAATTGGTTGTCTTATCGAGAAATGGGTCTAGAGCAATAAATAATGAAGATTTGTTGGTGAAAATGGCAGAGAAAATCGGGTTCCGAGTTGAAGTTGTAAGGCCTGAAAGAACTACTGAATTGGCAAGGATTTATTGGGCACTTAACTCAAGTGATGTTATGGTTGGAGTTCATGGTGCAGCCATGACACATTTTCTCTTCATGAAGCCTGGTTCTGTGTTTATTCAGGTAATTCCCCTTGGAACTGATTGGGCAGCAGAGACTTACTACGGGGAACCAGCAAGGAAGCTTGGTTTGAAGTATATCAGCTACCCAATTATTCCCAGCGAAAGCTCATTGTACGAAAAATATGAGAAAGATGATCCTGTTCTTATAGATCCGACAAGTGTGAATAATAAGGGATGGCAATACACAAAGAAAATTTATCTTGATGGCCAAAATGTGAGATTACACCTCAGAAGATTTCGTAAACGTCTGGTTCGTGCATATGATTATTACATCAATAGAATGAATCAGCAGTTTGATCGTCAGTCACAGTAATTGAAGTGGTTATCTGGAATTCCAAACGTGTTTAACATATACGTATTATTCTTTATCCTTTATCATTGGTTAATTTGATGGTTTTAGATTAGCATGCACGACATTGCGCTCAGTCACATTTATGTATAAAATTTAGTGATCTTGCATGCTTTGTACATTAAGCAGCAAAAGAAAAATAAAAGAGCTCTGTTTTGCTAAATACAAGGATGAGTGCAGCTGCCCTCCGTTACTTGTAAAGCTTTGATTGACTCAATGTTTTGAGCATAATGAAATATCTTGCTACGGTTAATGATTTTTTCATTTTCCTGTTATCAATGGGTTTGCTTTATCTTGAATTCTTCATCCAAATTCTCTATATTTCTTTATTTTGATAAGAAAAGATCTTAATATCTGTGTCGACGATGAACTTTCTTAGGCTGTCCAGTCTAGATCAATTGTTCTTTGTTTCATTGGAGTAATGAGCCATCATGCGTAACCATGTTCTGATAATTCAGAATTGAGATTTCTAGTTCTCTATTTTTTTTTCTTTTATTTATCTTTGCTTTTGGTGCTTGTGCTTTTATGTTTCTAATATTTCTTGGTAATTCTATGAAAAAAAAAAAAAATTAAAGTTACCTTAAGTTACTTGTATGCAGTATTGGCAAGGTTAACATTTCTGGAAGATGATGCAATATTCAATTCTGTGTCCTTCAACCATGTATTTTTATTGCTACTTAATTGCATTGAACCTGCATTCATTGTGTGAATTTTGCAAGTAGGTTGTAATTTTTCTTAGCACATCAGTAGAAAAGTTGGTGTCTCTCGTCATTTTGTTCCAAACTTAAATATGGTTATTGTGTTCGAAATTTCTTCTCCTTCATCTCTTATGAATTTATATCTCTTGTGATCCCAAACTAAAAACATGGATATCATATTAGATAATTTTGAATCAGAAACAATATGAATATACTCTTTTAGGTCTAGAAGGTGGCATGGTTCTCACATGGCACGTTTTAGGCTTTTAACAGCATGCATTTCCTAATCTACTGATGCACTCTTCACATCTCACATTTTTGACCATCAGGGAATTAATGGAATTACTTTGGTTTTGGTGGTAGCTACTTCTCTGAAGACTTTCAATGCTTTAGTTTCAGCCAGAGGATATAGCTATTCTTGATTTTCTTTCTTCCATTTCTATGGCTTGCAATGCAGTATATCATTTCCTTGGATTTTTCTCATTTCTCATTTGAATTACTTGCATTTCTAGTCTCACAGAGTCTCATATATTTGGAACTTTGTCTATGTTTATTCCAATAAATATTGCTTATGTACAAAATATATAGGCATATTATATTATATGCTCATTATTTGAACATTGGGACCCCTTTTCTGTAAAGTTTCAGTATCCATAACGATTTCAAGTGGTCCTACAATTATGACATAGTTACCGTTTTCCATGTGAAGATGTTCAGTAGCTACTTCTATTATTTTACAATTGTTCAGCAAAGTATGGAGAGAGATATTTAACTCTTATGGCAATGTGGTCCTTGAAAAAAGCTTACAACATTTCACTGCTTTTTCTCGGAGATATTGGGAGGAATTTGTTATATTTACATATCCAGAAAGCATTTATTTCGCCAAATATTATTGTGCCAAACATAAATTTTAACATGGATAAGAAAACTTTTGAACCCTTCGATTTTTTTCAAGAATCTTTGTGATGAAGAGGGAAAGTAGAATCTTTGTGATGAAAAGGGAAAGTAGAATCTTTGTGATAAAAAGGGAAAAGAGGATGAACAAAGGTAGCATTTTTTTTTTTCACTGAAATATGAAATAGTCTGAATCATGAATAAACTTACATGTTTAATCTAAATGGTTTATTTATTTATTTTTTAATATCTAAAATTTAAATATAAATATTAAGTTATTTATTTTTTTAAAATAAAAAACATCTAAAACTAAATCAATACTTTACATTTGCACTATTATAAATTTTAAATAGTAAATAAATAATAGAGTAATCTTGAAAAAATATATAATAAATAATTTTCACTCTTAAATATAAAAGAAAATTAGTTATTGTGAATTTTGTTATAATTTATTACGTTAAATGAAAAGTAGATGTATATTTTTTCAATTTGTTAGACAACCTTGATAAATTCAAATTATAATAAAATAAATAATTAGAAAATAATAATAATGATATTTTAATATATAAAATATCTTACACAATTCATCATCGTAATAATAGCTCACAACAAAAAATTAAGATATTCGAGTCCTATAAGATTACATAAATACACAAATTGAAGAATAATACCTTAATTGAAAATCTTGATGAAAGATTATGTGGGAGAGACTGTTCACAAAAAAAACAAAAATGTAGGTCTTGGAAAGTAGAAAAAGTGATAGATTCTATAGGAGTAATGATGTAAATAAAATATTCATTAAAAAAAGGTATATATATATATATATATATATTTTTTTTCTTAAGGTAAAAGTGTTTCAAAAATCTCATTAAGTTAAAAATTCAAATATATTTATTTACTTAAAATAACTAAATTTATTAAATTAAGTATTTGTAAAAAAAAAAAATAATAACTTTTCTCAAAACATAAAAAGTTTAGTGACTTCTTTAAATTCTCTTTTCAAAATTATGCTTAAATAATTGATATAAGTAATGATATAAATATAAGACATGTGACAACTCTATCCTAGATTTTCACAAAAATATATAACAATTCGAGAAGTAAAAGAAAAATAAATTATATATAATATATAGCAACAATATAACTCTAAAATAAAATAAATTTGTATCTCTAATATTATTGATTGATATAATTAGGTCTCTATCTATATAAAATTTATCAATTTTTTTTCTCTTTTAAAAAACATGTACATATTTATGGCTATTGAGTATTGATGACAACAAACTGAAGTTGGAGGCTACAATTGACCATGATTTTGGGACAAGAGAAAGGGTATAAGTTGAAAAAAAAAATTGAAAATAAGAAAGAAATATTTAAATTAAAAACTCGAAAAATAAATAAACCACAATACATTCAATGTTAATCACTTACTTGTGTATGAATATAAGTGAAAATAAAAGTCTAATTTGATTGGCAAACAGTAATTGAGTAGAAGTCTGGATATTGATGAAATACGTTTCCTAATACTAGTAGTAGGATCATAATTTATATACATGTATAACTTTAATTTATATTACAGTATTCCGAGACAGAAATTGAAAAATCAAATTGATCTCGATCGTATAAATCATTCCATGACGTTTAATCCTGATTATAATCCGGATCAAAATGCAAATATGGGGCAGTATACAACGACGAACAACTTGAATCCGTTTCTGTAGGGATTACCGTTTCTGTAGGGAATAATCTGCAGCAGAATGCAACGACGAACAACTTGAATCTGTTTCCTGTAGGGAATAATCTGCAGCAGATTGCAAGGACGATCAACTTGAATCAGTTTCCTGCGGGGAATGATATGCAGCAGAATGCAAAGAATTTGTTTCCTGTTGGGATAGGGAGTAATATGCAGCAGAATACAGAATGCAACGAATTTGTTTGCAGCAATATGCAAATGTAGAAACAAATTTTTGTTGAACAACTAATAAGTGACAACTATTCATCCGTCGGACTAAACCTAAAACCTACAGGAATCAAATTCATCCTTGCATATTGCTGCATATCATTCCCTGCACGAATCTAGTTCATCGTTACATATTTAAAAGATTTGTTTTAGTAATAATTTACAAACTTTAATTAATTTTACCAATTAATTAAATTAATAAACTACACATAAAATAAATATAAAGGATACACGATAGTTTTCCAATTCTATATCTACGATACCACACCTAGGGAAAACAAGCACTCAGCATTTTGTTATATTAATGTCTACACATCGTTCTTAACAAATTATTCTAAATCTTCTTAGGAAGCATTTACCCAAAATTCTTCTAGCAAAGCTTCTTTAACAATTTTAGGTTCAATTAAAAAATTGTAACAAGTATATTTGACCATGTCTATATACCTCTTTCTTGTGACTACGCTTTCATTGAGATTATCTATTATGAAATTGAAGAGATGATTTTTCTCTACTTTGGAGATCTGTAATGATGTGATCTAATTCGAATACAGTTTCTAGTGTAAAGTCTAAAATTTCTATCGCAACAAACTTGGAGTTAGATTTTCTATGATTTTCAACTTATTTTTGTCCACTCCAAATTTGATCTAGGTTATCCTTAGTGATACTAATGACTTCTTACTTCCGTAAATAATATGCAAAAGCATTGAAGTCATTGATAAATGAGATTTATACCTACATTTTGAATATCATCAATTTAACATTTAAATAATTTTTGAGAGGATTTACTATTTTTTTTTTATGAATGATTTGCTTATTCTTCAGGATTTGGGAGAGTTCGTCAATGAGAACATTTAATGAAAATTGAAAATCATATGTATGTCAAAATGGCTCAAAAACAACATAAAACAGAGAATATAGCACTTAGGCGTTGAAACGGAAAAGTAAGGCACAAAATAGCCCCTAAAATAGAGAGCCCAGCGCCTAAGCATTGCTACAATAACCTAGTATAGTAATATTGCTACAATATCTTGCTATAGTATTGTTTCCAAAATTTTGCATATAGCCTAGGCACTCATAACGATATGGCCAAGGCCCTCGGTTACAGAAATAAAGTTTCTTTTTCTTTTAATCAACCAAATAGAGTTTTTGGTGCTATTTTTTTTAGGAAATTTTCAAAACATATAAAAAGGAAAGAATTGAAAAAAGAAGGGAGCTACCAGAGGGGTAAGAAGGGAGAAAAAGAGAGAAGATTAATAATAAAAAGATTATTAACAAGAAGCTTAATGGATGAGTCTTTATCATTGTTTTTAATGCTTCTAATTAATTGGTCTCTAGTTAAATGTTTTGATTGCATATTGATGCTTTAAAAAAAATATTAATACTTGTGATCTTATAATGAATGTCATTAAGTTTGTGTAAGATAAATATATTTGTGGGCTTAGTATAATTAATGCATTGAATTCATGAACTTAATGAATATTTGATTATCTTAATTTTCATAAGAATATAATGAATTGATAAATTGAAGATATTTTCATTGTAATCCTAAAATAGGTTAATGAATATTATTAGAATTCTCAATTATTAAACATAATCTTAAATTTAAGATAATAAGAATAGACAAAATTAATTCATATTAATTTAGCTGAAATTATATACCTTAGAGCTCTCACTAATATTGATTTTATTTTTATATTTTCTTTGCTTTAATTTAGTCATTATATTTTTAGCATAAATCATCTATTTATTCAATTTATTAAAATAAAATTAGAGATAATTTAACTCGATAATTAGTTTGTAAATACTCAATCATCGAGGGAACGATACTCACTCATCATTATATTACGTGTTAACAATAACGTATACTTGTGTTGTGTAAAATTCTTACAACATTCATCAATAACTACATTTGTAAATTCCATAATAGTTTGGGTTCTCACGTGATACACATGATATGTCCGATTATTATTCAAATATCTAAGAAAACTCCTTCATCACTCTTAGAACCGAACTTACCACGCTACTCTCTATCATTCAGAATATAGTAAATGCTTACAAAAATATGAAAATAGCTTAAGTTAAGTTTCTTACCTTTCTAGATTTCATATGGAATCTTACTTGTGCCTAGACTCAAATATACACGATTATCTATGCCCAGACATAAATATACATGATTAATTGTGTAGAATGTAATATTTATTGCTTTAGCCCATAATCTTTTGGACAATTATCTTGCAAAGTTTTGTATTTTATTTCCGCAACACCATTTTGTTCAAGTGTCTTAAGAGCATAAAATTCATGTGTAATTCCATGTTTACTACAAAAACTAGCAAAAATAGAATTTTCAAATTCATTCTCATGATTACTTCTTATTCTAACTATTTTGCCAATATTATAATTTTTTTATTTGCTAATTTCACACATAAATTTCTAAACACATCAAACAAATATGATTTTCCTCTAACAAAATCCACCCAAGCATACTTAGAAAAATCATCTACACATACAAAAATGTATCTCTTACCTTCTATGCTTTCTACCTGAATAAGGCTCATGAGATCTATATAAAGCAATTGAAATACCTTTGTCGTAGAGGTATGTTGGACTACTTTGTGTTTGGACTTTAACTGCTTTCCAAGTTGATATGGACTATAGACAACAGGTTGTTTCTTTTGAGTTTTGAAATCCCATGAATAACACTTGTATTCATGATCTTAGTTATATTTTTATAATTTAAATGTCCAAGTTTCTGATGTCATATTTCTATGTTATCAAAATCAATTTTGTGAGAAATGAGTGAGTGAGTAAAAACAATTGTTAGATGATCTAGATCTCTACAAAATAAAAATTTTAAATTTATCAAACACTTGACATTTTTCTTATATAAATTTTATACAAAGATCATCATCACAAATTTGACTAATACTAATCAAATTTGCTTTAAAATTCTTAACATGAAACACATTTTTTAGTTTAAAAAATCCTTTAACATTGCGTGTCTCTTTTCTTATGAACCATCCTTTGACACCATCATCAAATGTCACATATTCTTCAAAACATTTCTCATAATCTACCAAGTTTTCACGGTTTCCTGTCATGTGCTTAGAGCATCCACTATTATTTAAAATACTAATAATTAGTAACACAAGTTTTTAGAGATGTATAAGCAACAAAACAATCAATTCTAATTTCTTTACCCATATTTTTCTGACTTTAAGAACAATCTTAAATTTAGATTTTATGTTATTTTGCAAGAATTTCAGAAATTAAAAAAAATTTGGTCAAATGTGATCTTTCAAGTTACAAAAATGACAAGTAGGAACAAATTTCTTGGTCTTACCTTTGGAACCATAAACCCAATGATTAGAAACATTACTTTACTTATACTAGAAGGTTTGAAATTAGTAAGTGAAGCCTTACTATTTTGGAGCAGGATGATTTTTTGCTAAGATACCTAAGTTCTTGATGATCTTAACATTGTTTTCCTAAGGTTAAAATGTGATCAAATTTAGATGTACGTGAGTTTAGTATCTTTAAAGACTTTTGAGTATAATCAAGCTTATATTCAACTTCACTTATTCTTTTATCTTTTCAGTAATGAAGGTTTCCATTGTGTTCAACATTCTCTTTACTTTAGTTTGTTCCTTCAAGAGACTACCTACTTCTTCCTCCGAAATTTTGTTGTGTTTTCACACATTTACCCACTTGTCTAACATCAATTTATAAAAAGCTTTTGTAGTATCCATATCTAACTCATCCTTTTTATCACTTTCACCAAAATTAGTTTTATCAAGACCAAGTTTTGAGTCAGTCATTTTTTCAATTTCATTGCAACGATCATCTGTTAGTTCTGTTGCAATAGAACTGGATACCTATACTTTTTCATCTTTTCCAGAACGTGAGTAAACATTCAAAGTAATATAATCACTTACATTTTCTGAATTTTCCTCCTTTAATTCAACATCACTCTAGGTGATGTTTATAGCTTTTGATTTTTTCTTAAGTGTATTTGTACATTCGACTTGAATATATCAAAAATCATCACATTTCCTTGTTAAATACTTCTTTTTCTATTATTTTCAAACGGATTGATAAAAGACTTACCTTTTAAAGGAATTTGGGAAGTTTACTTCTTTTTTAGTCCCATTCTTTTTAGAATTTTGTTGAACTTCTTTGTAAGAAGGACTATAGCTTTCGAATCGTCTATGTCTGCTTCTTTTTCATCTTTCAAATCCTTTGTTTTAGCCTAAAAAGCTAAACTTTTCTCCTTCTTCTATTGCTTTATATTCATCTTGAACGTCCTAAGTGACACCCATCAATTTTTCAACCTTCATTGAATTGATGTCTTTACTCTCTTTAATTGTCATGACTTTTACTTGAAACTTTTTTGGAAGTGAACACAATAGTTTTTTTACGAACTTGATTTCTGAATATTCTTCACTTAAAGCACAAGATTCATTAGTAATATCATTTAATTAGAAATTAAAATTAGCAATCAATTATTATCTTTCATTCTAAGAGTTTCAAATCTAAAAGCAAGCATTTGAAGTTTAGAACACTTCATTGCCGAAGTTCTCTTACGGGTAACTTAAAGAATATCCCACACTTTCTTTGCGAATTCATAAGTCGAAATCAACTTGAATTGATTCAAGTCTACAACATTGAAGATTGCATTTACTGCCTTAGAATTGTAGTTTGACAAACTATCCTCAGTGGTTGTCTAGATTTCTTCCAATTTTATAACTTTTTTGTTATTGACATCAGTTATGGTGGGAGGTTTTCAACTGTACACAACAGAACGCCATGCATTCTCATCAATTGCCTTGATAAAACCCTTATTCTTAGAGATGACAATTTTGCCAACAAATCCGCAAACTTGTTCTTACTTAATCCTTATAGGACAGGTTTGGTATGTCTCTAATTGGGTTTGGGAAGAATTTAAAAAATAAATTTAAAATCCGCAACGGGTTTGGAAAGAATACGGGTATAAATAAATATCTGCTGATATATATATATTTTCTGAAAGTAACAAAACAATGTTGTTTTAATATTAAATCTAAATATCCAATATCCTTAAACAACATTAGAACACCACACTCAATATGAATATTATTTTATTCCTTTGAGTAAGGTGTAAGATTGACATGTTTGAGGTTTCCTATGTAAGATTGAAATGTTTATTGATATTTCTTATGTAAGATTTACATGTTAGTTTTATTTCTTGTTGTAATATTTTTCTTCTTAAAGATTTGCAAGTTGCACATCTGCTACTTATATCTAACATTATTACTTCTTATTTATTCCCTTTAAATTTTTTAGAATCTACAATATCTTCTTGGATATATAAGGGAGATGTTATCTCCTTACTTTTAATTCTAATATTGAAACAAATTAACAACTCTTTTCTTTTTTTCATTCTTAAAAAAAAATAATAATAAGGAAAGTTTTAGAAGATTTCCTAAAAAAAAAAGTGGAATATAAATTTATTTTTTATTTTATATATTTTATACGAGTAATGTGTTTTATTTTTAATTAATGCTAAAAATTCTTCTAAAAGCTCGCTAAATATCTGTGCGGGTTTGACAAATATTAAGTACCTATTTAAGCGGGTTTGTTAATAAAATATCAAACCCGTTGAGAGTTTGGTATGGAAATGGTATTGAATTTTTTATGGATGTGGATGCGAGTTTGGAGATATTTGTCCCAAACCTGATCCGCTGTCATCCCTACTCATTTTTACCTTTTAATATAAATAATTCGTGCAATCAAGTAGTAGTCGTCAAGATATTGATCCCTCGTCTCTTTGGAAACTCATACATATAAAAACGAATAAAAAACACCAAAATCTCACCAAATAAACTAGTGACCAGCTCTAATACCAATTTTAATTAATTTTACCAATTAATTAAATTAATAAACCATATAGTAAGTAAATATAACGAAGAAGACACGTGATTTTAATATAGTTCAAATTTCTAAATTCTACGTCCACAAGGCTATACTAGAGAAAACAATCCACTAAGAAATAAATGATTATAAACACTAATGAATTTATACAAAATAAAGACTTTCTCTTATTGTTGTCGCCACTATGTAGAATCTTTCTTGGTGGCCTTATTTAGTGAGATTCCCTCGCCTTAATATGTCGAAATCCCTTCGAAAAAATCAATAAGATCCCCTTGTTAGATGTCGTTGAACTCCCTTCAACTAGCATAAATCATTTTCTCGAAGAATAACTTGTTCGTCTCCCAAAAAAATAATATCAATAAATCTTAATTTTTAGCAAGTTGATTTCTCGTTTAAAGCATCAAAGGAAAACTTTAACAACTTGGAAAATAAAAAGAAAACAAGAGGAAAACAAAAACTCAAGACACTCTATTTTTTGAGTTCACCAAGATTGCTACACAATGAGAATAATACACATATATATAGAAAACTTTAAATCTTATCTAATGTGATTTTTGTTTCCTATTCTTAAAAGGAAAAGATCTTCCTAAATAAGAAGAACTATCTCTGAAATAAAAGATCTGTTTTCAAATAATAATTCTTTCTTTTGAGTTGTAAAATTTTCTACATAAGTTTTCTATTTATGCTTGGAGTCCAACATTGCCTAATATTTCTAGTAAGCTTGAAATTTTTTTATATGAAGACTAAAATTTGGATAAATAGTAAAAACACCTAATTTGTTGCAACATAAACATGAAACAAAAATATGTTTCCAAAAATTACCAATTCTATAAACTTTAACAAGATTTATACAAACAAGGAAAGAAAATAATGTACTTCTTCACATGTCCAAAGGAAAACAAAACCACAGGTAATGGATATTGGAAGGGTATAAGAGATGAGATTAAAATCGGTTCATCAGAAAATTCGATTGGGTACAAGAATGCACTTGTGTATTATGAAGGCAAACTAGATGATGATATTATTAATGCAAAAAAGAATAGTTAGATCATGCATGAATATAAAATAAAGCCTAAGAGCTTTCCACTTCCAAGTGCAAGTAGGAATGCTTTTGTCATGCAGGTATATACATATATTCCAGTACTTATTTTTCATACATTATGCAGTATCATAACAATTTTGTGTTTGAAGGTGAACCATTGGAATATTTGTAAGGTTTATAATAAGGATGAGCAGAAATTGGATAATATTAGTGATGAGTTTGATGTTTCAATTAGAAAAACTTGTGTGTGCAATAGAGTTGGTGGCGGCGGTGGTGGTGGTACTGATAAATTAGAGCCCGTGTCTGCTGCGAATAAAAAGAGAAAGAATAGTAGTGATCATGAGATTGAGGAGTGCAATTGCCACCTATGTCTTGTGTGCAAAAAACTAATGGGTTCTATATGCCTAATCAACCACAACAAGAAGACACATAATTATATATCTTCAGATTTTCCAATTTTATATATCTTTTCTATATTTTAGTTAAATTAAATAAAAGAATTAAGATCTTTTCAATTTTGTACATTATGCCTATTTCTTGGGCTATTTTTAACTGTGTTCAAGTTGAAAAAACATAATTATTATTTCTATCCAAGAGAGTGTAATTGGACCATGCACCTTTCCTTCCACTTATTTTCATCATTTTCTAATTTATGAGAAAAATTTTCAAGGGAGTCAAATTTTGTTTAAACTTTTAGAGTTTATTTCTGACAAATTTTGTTTAAAGAGTTGGAATTATAATTAAAATTTATCTTTAGAAATGAAATTTAGAAATAATTTTTTATAACTCTCTTGATAAATTTTGTTGGAGAAAAATCAATATGAAAGTTGAAATTCAACTAGATTTAGGCAAAATGCAAATGTAGTGATCAAGAGTACTACAATTGGTAACTCTATCTTCTATGAAAAAAAAAAAAACTAATGGGTACTGTGTGCCTAATCAACCACAACAGCAAGACATTTGATGCTGTATGCCTAACAACCACAACAATAAGACACGACATTTGAGGAAGAGGAAGAATATTAGAAAACCTTTGCTACAACTTAATTTACCTAATCACAATTCGAGAATATTGTAGAAACTTTGACCATCTTTCATAGAATCACAAGATTTTCTTGTATATATTTTAGGAACATTATAATTGTACTTTATTTATTTTCCTTCGTATTGTATTTGTTTCTCTTTGTGTAGCTTTACCTTTCATGTATTATTTTATAAATAAAATAGTTTGTCGTCTTCATGGGCATGGGAGACAATTCTCGAAATTGTTCTCTTCATTATCTCTCAAATTTTGCATGGTAACAAGGCAATCGATCCTGAAAACTAAGATTTCTCATGGCCAATTCAACTATTATCGATGACGCATTCATAATTCAAACCAACCAAGATGATTTGTTTATTGTCCACCATTCAGGCAGCCCTACAGCTATCCTTATTTCACTGCTTCTCCTCGGCGATAACTATGACATGTGGGGTGTGCGCATTGACCATGGCCCTCCATGTTGGAGATATGCCCTATAACCAATCGTGTCATATGGTTTAGGGATATCATCCTTATGTATATATAACTTTGTTATTTATTGTAAATTAGTTTATGATTAATAAAATGACATTTATATATTTTGCATATATAGTTGCGTATATATATATATATAAAATGCAGAATGAGATCCCGTGATGTATTATGACGTTATGACTCTATCTACAGGGAGTTGTAGATATGAGTACAGAGTTTGATTTAAATATATCCGAATTAGTTTTCGGTTGAGGTATTGTCATACGGGAGTATGATATTGCATGACTGGCATGTTTGATGCTGCCAAAGATTAGTATTTGATGCTAATAGTTGGGTGACGAGTTTTATGTCACAAAAGCATAAATATGAGTAATACGTTGAAATACGTGTTACTGAACATGACCAAAAGTGACGAATCACATGGGTGATTATCCACAGTTAATGATATGTCTCATAGTCGTACTAGTGTACCACTAGTCCTTTGACCTGAGGTGTCACGGGAGCCCTCTATATTGAGGCACATCGTTCACATGTGTATATCGCACTAGGTTAGCTACGCCTAGTGAAAGAAGCTTGCTGGTAATGTATTTAGGTGTAAGAGGATAGGTGATGACCAAGACGGAATCTGCTGGCTCAGATAATAGAGCTTGAGATCCTAGGCGGGGATGTCATACATGGGAAATGAAATCTCTAGCTAGAGTATGTGTTTCCGGAAAGGTGTTTTCAGATACATAATTTCTGTATATGATTCGAGACCTTATTCCCATTATTGAATTAGGGGTTTGATGATTCCATGACCCACACTCGATCGGGAGTCAATAACAGAGAGACTTTATTACATGTATGTATGACTATATGGATTCATTAGTATCTGGGGGTTGTGGCATCTTGTTAAAGATTGCACATGATCATTGGAAACTTTGGTTACAAAGAGTTGTACCAAAAAGATACGAATGAGTTCGTGTCCACCCATGTCCAGCTCATAGTGAACCTAGGAAGTCACACATATAGTCGATTACTTGATGATGATGGTTATTGTTACTATGCAATAACCATTCACTAGTTAATGATATTGTACAGATATTGATCGGATAGCAATTTGATTCTTTATTGTAAATAATATATTTTTTAGTTCTAACGCGCTAGCACACATATGCGTGAAAAAAATATTTCGGTTTAATTTTGGGATACCATAAATATGATTTGCGGATACAATGATATTAATATATTATTATTATATTTTAATATGAATAAAGTAATTATAAAATATAATTATTCATTATATTGATATAATTATAAATATCTAAAATATATTATTGATATATATATATATATGTATATATATGTAAGATGTTTATTAACATATGTGTATATAAATGTCTACATATATGTAACTCTCTCTCTCTCTCTCTCTCTCATTTTGATATATATAGATATATGTTAATTTGATTAATATATACATATATATATATTATATTTATAATACATTAATGTATGTATATATATGTGTATTAAAGGAATGTATGCATATGATTATAAATATGCATACTGTTGACCTAATTAGTCATGACTCATTGTTGCATTAATTGTATTTTTGATATTTTGTAAATGTAAGTCGGCTGATTCATGAATGTGGGAGTCGGTGGAAAGATTTACTTAACAAAGAAAGCTTAAGGGTTAAGCTTGTAGATATATATATATATATATATATATATATATATACACACACACATAGAATACGGGTAAGAAGAAGAAGTTTTTTCCTTCTCCGTTTTCTTTCATTTTTTTTCTATGTTTTTGAGAAACCAGAGCCTCTTCCTCTTCTTCAACTAATAAAAGCTTGGTAAAGCGGAGCTTGGTGTGGTGTTTTGGTTGTAAACCAAGGCAGGAACTAGAAGAGAGAGAGAGAGAGAGAGAGCTTGGTAAGCTTAGTGAAGCTTAAACCAAAGCTCAAAGATTCCCAACCAAGCTGGAACCAGCATCCTCAACACCGACGTGTGTGGACACCCAAGGAAGCAAGATAGTTGTTGTTTCGAATTGCTAGGCCAAAAGTTAGGTTTTTTCTTTTTTTTTTTGTTTTCAAAACAGAGCAAGTTTTGTAAATTGTAACATGCATGTGTGCATGTATAGATCGAAAGGGAGTCTGTTCTACAGGCTTATCAAGATAACTATGGCTCCCCTACGGCAGTTGATCGCCCGAAATTTCATTTCGTGCGTTGCATTTTCGCTGCACACGGAAATAGAGCTTGTTTGTAATTACCGTTCCATTCATTCCGTGTGTAAAACAAATAAGTGTTTGTTAATGGAACCATCAAGAAACCTGCTTTACCTTAAGAAACACAAAGTTAGTTCATGGATCCTCTATTTGATCTTCAAAGTCCTTGCCAGTAGTATCCTTTATGAAATTTGGATTGACCTACAAAAGTGATTGATGCAAACTAACGCACCCTACTTATATCAATTGAAGCTGAATATTTCAACCTTAAGACAAGGTGATGCACCTGTTTCAATGTATTATATGCGGCTTAAAAGTTTATGGGATGAATTAAATTCTCTCACGCTCATTGAACCGTGTTCTTGCAGCCATAGTAAATCCATGATTAACATCATGAAGCAAGATTGTGCCATGGAATTTCTTCAGGGTCTACATGAAAGATATGTCTCTTTCCAAAGTCAAATCTTGCTTATGGATTTGTTTTCCTTAGCCAACAAAATTTATTCACCTGTTCGATAAGAGAAACAATATGAGATACATATACCAAGACTCACCAATTTAATGATTCCGTGGATGACAAGAAGAAGAACGAAAATAAATCGACTTGTGATTTTCGTGGCTAGAAGGCTCACATTAGAGTTGTGTACTACAAATTGCATGGATATCCTCTTAAAAGGGTAGACGTGTCTTCTTCAACTTCACATGAAATCAGCAAAAATAAAGTGGTCGTGACTGTCTTCACCTATAGTTTCCCCAGTAGATGATGAAAGAGTCGAGGCATCACTTATCACACATGAACAATATAACAATTCTTGCTATGGTTTCAACTGGTACCTTGAACTCAGTAGCAAACTTGGCAGGTATAGCTCTAACCACACCTCAATTTGCTAAATGGATTACGATACTGAGTTCAACAATGATTTATATTCCTAGGATACATGCTTATTTTTCAATAAATATTTATATTCCAAATATTTAAGTTTCCTAATTTATTTTTTGTTAATAATTTTTTGGTTAGTAATTTTTATTTTAAGAGGATTCATATTTTAGGGATTAAGTAATATTTTGTAGAATTTATTTATTCCATGTAGAATTTAATTTGTATAAGAAAATAAATTACTTCTTAGAAGAAATATATTATTATTCATTGCATATAGGAAGATTGGGTTCACTTGTAAATATATTACACCATTCACAATGTAATATTTAATAATAGATAGTTTGTAGGGAAAAGAGGTATAATAAATAGTTCCTAAAGACAGGGGTCTATTAAGATTTAGTATCAATCTCTAAACATAGATGGGTTTTATTAAGATTTAGTATCAATATATCAAAGTAGACATGAAGTTTATTGAGATACCTAAAGTTTATTGAGATGAAGTATTAATTTATGTCTATTAAGAAACGCAAGGTTTATTGAGATGAAACATTAATATCTACAGTAACAAATTCTAATAAGGGTTTTTAGTTGGAGAAAAAGAGAGATCTATTGAGATTTGAGTGTGATTAGGTAGGAGTGGCAATTCGAGCGATCATGTCGTATTCTTATTGTCTTGTATTCATGTTATGTTAAAAAAAGTGAACTCGAACCCGATCCATTTAATAATAGTGTCAAGAAATGAAGACTCTAACATGATATGATTATTAAATAGTTGAACAGAATATAATTACATCACTTATTTAACATTTTTTATTTTTATATTATTGGGTATAATCTAGTATGTATAAGGCTTAGAAGAACAAAGGCTCGAAATGATCCTACAGGAAGGGACAAATGTTACTCAGAGACCAATTGCTACCCAAAAAGAGCCATTTCTAGTAATAAGATTGGATAATAATGGCAAAAGAAGGAAGAGGTCATAGGTCGGCATGATAAAAATAGGGTATGGTAGAGACTTTAAGAAAGATGGGAGTTGAGACCTCTCAAAGTCATCAAGAAGCTTAGATCAAGTCTTATCCCATGGACATAGTATAAGCGTCTCGGCCACAGCTTATAGAGGTCTTAGCCACAGTTTATAAGGGTCCTAGTTATTGCTTATGCATGTCTCGACTGAGCCATGACAGATCCTATTTCAGGATAATAACAATCCTCAAATAAAGATTGCCGAGACCTCTCGACAATTACGTATTAGTGAATGATTTCTTTTTCTCTTATGTTTTAGGATTATTTTGTAATAAGGATTCTAGCCAGATTAAGCTTTTTATATAATAAGAATCTTAAGGATACTATGCCACAAAATCCGGAAGCCGATGCTTAATCTGTAGAATCTCCATAATTCTCGCATAGTGTGATTCTAATTACTAGATTTTATAGTATCCTGTCACAATAAGGGGATAATAACATCTATAAAATAAGATTAGCTATAATAAGGTACGATTACTAAAACTTTGACGAAAAATACTATAATTCTCTTTTAGCTTTCTATTTCTCAAAAGAAAATATTCACAAGTAAAACTCTGACTTAAGCATTGAAGGGATTTTGCCGGACAACCAGCTTTTTACTCCCATAGTTGTTGGTTGTAGTTGCAAGTTGAGAAGAAGAAGAAGAAGATTGTTGCTGGTGCACAGAATTCACGGAAATGATTTTTGCTACATTAACATATATTAATATATTTTATAATATTTATGGTAATATTTTCTCAAATATCAATCAATTTATTCTAAATATCTTTCAAAAATATATAACTATAACTATTTATTAAAATGAAAAAAAAATATAAAACAACATTATTAAATCATAAATGAGTTAGTACATTTAATTACTCGAATAGTTAATTGTATTATAAATAGGTTCATGTGTTGAAAACTGTAAACCTGAACTAGACATTATTATTAATCTTGTCATGTCGTATTACCCCTTTAATAATCGTATTATCTTATATCAACTTAAATTTGTAAATTTCATGTCGTGTCATGTAAGATTGATAAGTCATGTCAAAAATTACCGTCCTTATGATTAAGTGTAATTAGGGTTTGGGTGTAAGAAAAAATTACTATGAGTGTGGTTGCAATAATTTTTTACATAGTAAAATTATAATAAGATAAATAAAGAGATCTATTAAAATTAGAGTGTGATTAGATATAATTGGAGTTTAGGTGTGAGCGAAAATTATTGAGAATAAGTTATAATAATATTTTATATAATAAATTTTTCTATCATCGTCCTTGACAATCATAGTTTTTATCTAGGATAAAATGTTATCCCATAATCCGCCTATCCGTAAAATTACCCCCATAAATAGTCCACACGAGGAATGAGTGAGCTCGTTGCCCGATACCAAGTAAAGAATCGAGAATATCATCCTCCTCTACGAGTATACCAAAGACTCAAAGACATGCTAATGGATTGGGAACAAATATAAAATCTGAGAACCCAAAGATATGAAGGCAGTTGGAATGCCACGTCCCTCACATAGGCGCTTATTACTCAGAAGAAACATAAACTTATAACTTCTCAACCAAACACTATTAAGGGGCGATTACTATTGGAGATATACCTTAGAATCAATTGTGTCATATGGTTTGGGTTATATGCGTTGTCTCAGTTGGTAATATCCAAGAGAAGGGTAAATTGGGTTATTTAAAAATTTAGTGCTTGAAATGAATATAATTATAAATGCACTGCAATAAATAAAAGAGTAGAGAGAGAAAGATTGCAAACACATAATTTATAATGGTTCAATAATATTAGCCTACGTCTACTTTCTCGGTTTTAGCTCATTGCCGAGGTTTGACTATCTCCTTGTTTCTACAGGTTAAGTGAAACCCAATACAACTTCTTATACTGTAAAGGACAACTGTACACTCTCTTTTTTTCTAAGTGAAGTGAAACCCAATACAATTTTCATTTAACCGAGTAAAGATCAACCTACAGTAATCATGAATAGTTTTTTTGTTTCTTCACTCTCTAACTAGAGTAAATAGTACAATAAGTTCACAATTTGATTTTTTCTCAAAGAAGAAAATACAAAGAATAATTACAGTAGAGAGAGAAAATATTTTCAAGTTAGAAGATCAAGAGGAATGTTCAATAGATTTGCCAAATGTGTTATGTTATTCTTCTTGTCTTGAAATTTTATATTTATACTTATTCTTTTTGTAAGACCCTTGTGTCGATGGCTTCATTTGGCACAATTAATGTTTACCATAAATGCTACAAAAGTCACCATTAAGATTTAAAAATATTAGAAAGTATCGATCCGATCATGATAAATTTAAATCTAAACTTGTTTTCGATCTTGAGTATCGATCCTTTGTTCTTCACATATCAATCTGGTCAAGTTTGTAAATAATTCTGAAGTCTCTGACTTGTAATGTATTGATCCATTCTTCAGATGTATCGATCTAGTTTAGCTTGAAATTATTTTTGAACTCTCGAATTTACAATGTATTGATCTCTTCAGCACACGTTTCGATCTGGTTTGCTTTGTAATTATTTTTTAACTCTCGAGCCTACAATATATTGATCTCTTTATCACATGTATCAATTTCATTCGCCTTGTAATTATTTTTCAACTCTCAAGTCTGCAACGTATTGATTCTGTGGATTGTGAGTATCGATCCTCTCTACATGTATTAATCCAAATATTCCAAGTGTCAATCTAGTTTATTTGGTAAATATTTTTGAACTCCTGGACTTGTAAAGATATCAATTTCTTAAACTCTAAATATCGATCTTCTTCAAGTGTGCCAATCGTGAGGTAAGGGTATCGATCTGTTTTGTGAAAAGGTTAATCCTTTGACTCTGAGTATCAATCTTGTTGAGCTTTAAGACATAGTTTTTACAGAAAATCGTTTAGTTTACTCATAAGTTTAATCATATACAATTTTCTTGAATCTTAATACAATCAAATGTATTTTATTTTTCACAAATTAAATTGACATTATAACAAATTTGTTCATCATCGAAAATACAAAATTATATGTCTTGATATCATAAATTTCAAATCAAAACTACTAACATGATATCATCAATATGCAATTTATACATATTAACAGTTAATCGTGAATAATTAGTTATTTATGATTAACGATATGATATTATTCACCATTTTGTGGTAGTTGCAGTAATTATATAAATTTATAAAACGGGGTCCCAAGATGTATTATGTTTTAGAAACTCTATCTACAAAGAGTTGTAGATATAAATACAAAGTCTCCAATTAAATACATCTAAATATATTTCAGGTTGAGGTAATGTTATTAGGGATGATGACGTTGCATGACTGGCATGTTTGGATAATGTTAATGATTAGTATTGGATGCTAATAGTTGGGTGATGAGTTTTATATCACAAAAGAATGAACATGGGTATTACATTGGAGAACGTAACCAAATGTGATGAGTCACGTGGATGAATATCTACAATTAATAATTTGTCACATAATCATACTAGTGTATCACTAGTCTTTTGACCTGAGACATCACAGTTGCCTTTTGCATTGAAACACATCGTTCATTTGTGTATATCGTATTGGACTAACCACGCTTGGTGAAAGAAACTTAATGAAAATATATTGTTATTATATGAGGATAAGTAATGATCAATATGAAATCTGCTAGCTTAGGTATTTGAGCTTGAGATCTTAAGCATGATTGTTATATTTAGGAATAAAATCTCTTACTAGAGTACACGATTTCCGAAAATAAATTTTGCGGATACGCAAATTTCATATATGATTGATTTTCTGATCTTATGATCGAGTTATGGGTTTGATGACGCTATGACCTGCACTTGATTGAGAGTCAACAATAGAGGGAGTTTACTACATGTAAGTACGACCATATGGGTTTATCAGAAAATATATTCTCTGTATTTTGATGGTCATGATATCTTACTAGTAGTCTGTCATAATCATTGAGAACTTCGGTTACAATGAGATGTACTGAAGTGATGCAAAATGGTTTGTATTGATTCATGTTCAATTTACGATGAGCCTAGGGGGGTCACACACATTAACCGGTAAGTTGATGATAGATAAAATAAATATCATTAAGCTAGTTAATATTGTTTTGTATTAACAAAAATTAAATTTTTTCGATACGTTGATTGGAATGCAATTTTATTTTTTAAAAGTAAAGAACAAATTTTTCGACAATAACGAATTATTACTTGTAAGTTCGAAAAATGCTCTGGTAATTTATTAATACCGTAAATATGATTTACGAATATATGAGAGACTGATTAATATATTATTTGATTTATATATTAATAAATAAATTTATTTATTATTAATATTTAATAAATGTTATTGTAAATCAAATAAATACTTATTTGATAAGTAGTACCATAAGATGTTGTCAAGTGATAAAATTAAATGAATCATTGCTTGATAAATAGCAAAATTAAATACAGTCAAGTGTTAAAATCTTTCTCACACTTATCCATTATGATACAAATCAAGGATGTAGATTATGACACATAATATTTATGAATTAAATAATTTTAAAATATTTAATTAAATATTTATTTTACAAGTAACATCATGTAAAGTAGCAAAGTGTCAAAATCTTATTAATGTTTATCCATAATAATAAAAATCAATGGTAAGGATTTTGACACTTAAGTTTTTGATTTTATTATTAATATTTATTATTACTTACTTGTTAAGTAATTTGATAAAATCAAAAACTTTAATGAATGAATTAAATTTCATGGATTTCGGAACCCACCAATAAAAAATTGTCAAGCTTGTTTTCATTTATATATTTTGATACATGTGTAAGTAAAAATAGGAAAAAAGAAACAAAAAATTAAAAAGAGGAGAAGGAAGATAAGACTACTTTGAGAGAGAGGAAGAAAAATTTTCCTTGACATTTTCTAAGGAAAATAGAAGGAAAAAGAAGAAAGAAAAGAGAAATTATTTCTCTTGTAATATATTACATCTTAATATTTAAAAACATTTTTCGAGTTGTAGAAAATTGTTCAAGGGTTGTTGATGTCTGTAATAACTGTATTACAATTTTATCAAGTCTCCCAACACATAAATCAAAAATATTATCAATAAACTAGCATGTGGATATGCTTGGAGGCAATTGGAGACGGTTAACTTTTTCGAATTTATAACATGGGGTATAATATTTATATCATTTTTGTTATTTTTGTTTAAATTTGTTAAAAAATTTAAAACTTGCATAATATTCAGGTACAATCCTTTGAGAGTTTTTCTACACAACTGTATGACAATTATTATTTCTGGTGAGTGAAAACCGTTTTCAAACACTCACCTCATCAATAAAATACCAAAACCATTACTTATTGGTAAATCTCTTCATGAGATATTGTTTCAATCTAAGCCTAGTTACTCTCATCTGTTGGCTCAGTTGGCAACACCTAGGGGGTGAATTGAGTTTTTAGAAAATTAAAATCTTAAAATGAATATAATACAATATAACAAATAAAACAATGGAAAGAGAAAACAAACACAGAGTTTATAGTAGTTCAGCAATACTTGGCCTATGTTCACTCTTTCGATTATAGATCACCACCGAGGTTCAATTATCTTTTTATTTTTTCAGGTCAAATGAAACCCATTACAACCTCTTTTAAAGTGAATGACAGCCGTACACTTATTTTTTCTCAGGTGAAGAGCAACTTCATGAATTTTCTTTAACTTTGGGTGAAGAAGAATTCAATATAGTTTCAGAATGATAATATTATTTTTAAGCTCTCACAATAGAGCAAATATATCAAT
The DNA here is from genome assembly GCA_035584115.1 of Cedrela odorata. Classification (NCBI taxonomy): domain Eukaryota; kingdom Viridiplantae; phylum Streptophyta; class Magnoliopsida; order Sapindales; family Meliaceae; genus Cedrela; species Cedrela odorata. The sequence continues at coordinate 8,644,357 of JAXCLQ010000015.1, forward strand.
ATGCTCGTACAAGAAAAAATGAAAATTTTACAGTAGAGAAAGAAAACACTGTTCACGTTAAGAATGTTTTGCAATTATTCACAATAAGTTTTGCATCTTCCTTTTGTCTTTTTGTCTTTTTTTTATATTCATTATCTTTGTGAAGATTTTTGTATCTAATAACTTGATTTAATGCATTTAATGTCCGCCATAAATGCTGCAAAAGTTACCGTTAAGCTTTAAATTAGTAGTAAGTATCGATTCTTTGTGAAAGTTTATCAATCCATTTTAGCTACAGTTTGAATTTAAGTTGGAATTTCATCTCGAGTATCGATCCATTCTTTTTAATGTATCGATTTAGTTCACTCTATAAATAATTTTTAACTCTTTGTAATTTATGAGTATCAATCTCTTTCATTCAGGTATTGATTTGGTTTGCTTCATAATTATTTTGCAACTCTCTGAAATTGACAAGTATTGATATTCTTCCTTCAACTATTGATCTAGTTTACCTTATAATTATTTTGCAACTCTTTGGAATTGATGAGTATCGATCTTCTTCCTTCAGTTATCGATCTAGTCTCTCTTGTAATTATTTTGCAACTCTTTGGAATTAACGAGTATCAATCTCCTTACTTCTTTGTATCAACCTGCTTTAAATGTGTCAATCTGTTCTCCAATGGTATCGATCCATTTGGCTTAAGAATTTCATCTTAGGCTTCTACCTTAGCATATATCGACCTCTTTGTTTCCTTGTATCAACCTGGTTCAAATGTGTTGATCTGTTCTCCAATGGTATCAATCCGTTTAGCTTAAAGATTTCATCTGAGACTTCTACCTTAGCATATATCGATCTCTTGCTTCAACGTATCGATCCTGTTAAACTTTAAAGGTACTATTCATAAAGATTTGTTAAGATTAATTATAAGTATATTCATACACACTTTACTTGATTATTAATAAGTTTAAATTTATTTTATCAGCACATATTAACTTGACATTACAATAAACTTAGTCATAATCGAAAACATACAAATACATATTATGATGTCATCAATTTTTATTTAAATCATTAATATAATATCATCATCATCTTTGTGTGTTTGGAAGTTTGTGCTTTGCACACAATCACGAGGTTAAGAAAAAATTTGATCAGCGGGCTAAGTCTGGTATTTTTAATGGCTATCCCTTTAGCCAGAAGAGATATCAAGTTTATGACTTAGAATCTATATGAATATATTCATTAGGGATGTCATTTTCCATGAAACCATTTTCCCTTTAACTAACAAAACCAATCACCCTAATCATGTCCACGAATTTCATGTCCTGCCTAACCCATTTTCCAAGACAAACACATTACTACCCTGATATTAGTGACCAAAATACTACACCCGCTCATCCAAAAGCAAAACAGACATCAGTTTTACTCAACTTGAACTTGTTGATGTTGAACCACCTACCCCAGACAGTAACGTAAACCTTATTCATACTCAACCTTCCCGAATCCAAAAGACACCACAATATCTCAATGATTACCAATGCTCCACAGTTCATCATGAATCTATGTGCACTACTTCTTCTCCGAGAATAGGTACGTATACCTTCTTGATCACTATATTACATATGATAAATTTTCTGTTGCCCATAAGTCTTCTTTTCAGCTACGTCTGACACACATAAACCAACATGTTTTAACTAAGCTATCCAAATAGCCGAATGGAGGGTAGCCATAGCTACCGAAATCAAAGCCCTTGAACATAACAAAACCTAGACAATCACCATATCGCCTCCCAACAGGAAACCAATAGGGTGTAAATAGGTTTAAAAGGTAAAATTTAAATTTGATGGAATCATAGAAGGTTAGAAGGCTCGTTTAGTGGTCAAGGATTACACACAAATAGAAGGTCTTGATTACCATGCTACGTTTGCACCTATATCAAAGTTTGAAGTTAAATATTAAATTAATTTTTAAAACTTGCAAGTTAATTAATACTCTTAAACCATATTAATAACTTTTCTCCCTCTACCTCTTTTTTATAATCACATTATCTTTCTATTACATTTTCAAGACAATTTCTTATTCCTCGTTTCTCTCTCCCTTTTGCAACAAAGTTACAAAAAGCTCTTCCTTTCATTTTTTTTTGGTATCTATGACTTATAGTTTTTTTTATTCTTTATTTTCTTTAGTTTGATAAGAGTTTGGTGTTTAACCAATGATATAAAATAATATTTGATAAATGTATTTGTATTTAAATTAGTGTGATGGTTAAGATAATAATTTAGTAATACTTTAGAAAAGAATTTTGTTTTGAAGAAGAAAAATAAGTTAACTAAAATTATTAATATTTTTTTCTTTTTTCTTTTTTGTCTGTAAAATGCAAATGAAAAAGTGAGATACAACTTTATGCATATATGTCATCAGTTCGAGTTAGGAGTAAAATAATAATAATAATAATTTATAAGTTTTAACCTAACATAATAGTTCATCGATAGTTTAATCTTCAAGTATTATAACAAAATAAGGGAATTAAGAGAAAAATTGAGAAAACATATTAAGAATATAAATTTTTATACAATTTCTCTTTATATAAATAAGGTGGTAAAATTACACATATCTTATATAATTTTTTGTCTTTTCATTTTTATAAAAATATAAGACTTATAATAATAATAATAATAATAATAATAATAATAATAATATATTATTACGTGTGTTTATATCTTGAGGTCACTTCAACTTCTTAATAAAAGTAAAAGCCCACGTCAAATCGCCTATATTAAAATAAGAGCTAGGTTAACTTGTCTGAATTAACGATTTACTTATATCCTAAGTTAGCTCCACAAAGATGCATATTAGGTCACCCTTTTAAAGCAAGTGCCAGATCATATGTCCCGTATTAAAGTAAAGTCACTTCGCCCAAAGATCTATGTCATGTCGCGCATATTAAATAAGTAGGTCAGGTCCTTCATAATGAAGCAAGGGTTGAAATCACCTAACTCAAATTAGTGATCTAGTAATTGTTGAATTTGTCACCTTTTTTAAAAACTTAAGTTTGAAGATAAGGAGCAAGTAATTGTTTTTAATAATACCCCACGTGCAAGTCTAATTTTATTTAATGAGCGTTGCATGTAGAATCAAATAATTATTATTTAATTTTTGATGTTGAAGTAGTTCAAATACTAAGTCGTAAAATCAAGTATCTTTTATACTACATTAAATTTATCACTTAATTTAAAATTTAAAATTTAAAATTTATAAATTATAATAAATAATTTTATTTAATAATTATATTATTCAAAATTATTACAGATCGGACATGATCACTCTTAGTTATCATTTACTAACTATTCACGATCATGATAACCATGATAATGGTAGCTAACCATGGTCTTGTACAAAATAGAAAATGATATGATTTAGAAGTATTTCTGTTGTTATGTTGCCAAAATACAACAAGGAATATGTTGAGAGTAAAATATATATATATATATATATATATATTTTTTTTTTTAATTTCTTTGTTACCCAAATTCAATAAACCTTCATTGACTTAAAGTTGACGGGTTATTATCGAGTCAAGGTGACCAAGATAGATATCAAATAAAATTTGGGGTGCGATGACTGGAGCACACAAATTAATATTGTCTCACAAATTAACAAATTTGTATGTTGGTATCTGATTATAAAAAAATACCAATATTGGTGATAGAGGTAACTCTTATAAAAAGATTTAAAAGCCATAAATATTTCTTGTTTTGCATAATCCAATTATGAGCAACCACTCATACAATGAACTAGAAAATCATTTTTCCTTTAATTCTTGCAATAATATGTTTTGAATTTGGTTAAAATTTAACTATTTGCATATAATATTAGAGTATAAGTTTTTTTTTTAAAAAATTAAAGCGTAAGCTAATGTGACAAAAAATAATATATAATTTATATATTTTCACCCAATCACAACACTCCCCCTTAGATCTCACCGCTTTTAATTTCGTTGCACATGCTTTATATTGCCTCATTCAAAACATTTTCAGTAAAAGTCAGTAGAATAAAACCTAGACAAAGGAAAAAAGAGTACAATGCACATTTATCCAAAAATTTTTATATTTCTTCTTTTGAAACAAAATATCTCTTTCTTGATGAAATTCTCCCTTCAAGTTAACAAATATCAAAATTTCAATTTATAGAATTGATGCATGGCAATGCTATGTAGCAACTTCTCAAACATCGATGTAGGTAAAATTTTAGTGAAGAGATCAATAAAATTATTAGAATAGCGTATTTATTTAATATCAATCCATTGACCCTATTGGAGTTTATGAGTGTAGAAGAAATTAAAAGATATATGTTTTATTCAATCTCATTTAATGTATCATCATCTAACTTGAATAATACAAACAACATTATCTTAGTATATTATTATTGGAATATCTGTAGTAGAAGATAAGTTGCATGTACTCTAGATATAATGGATAACAGATTGTAACCATATACATTCCTTACTTGTTTCATTTAGTATAAAAATCTCAAAGTGATTAAAAGAGATAACAACAAAAGTTTACTTTGTGGATCATCATGAGATTGTTATATTATTGTAAGTGAGAATATATCTTATTCGTAAATGAGTTTTATGAGGATCAGAAAGGTAGTTAACATCTATGTAACCAACTACTTCTACATTTCGCAGTGGTTCATTAGAATAAAATAATCATAAATTTATTGTTCCACGAAGGTAACCGAAAATATGTTTAATACCATTCTAATATCGGTGAGTAGGTGTAGAACTGAATCTAACTAATAAGTTCACACAAAAACTATGTCTGGTCTAGTACATTATTTCCCACGAAAACTATGTCTGGTCTAGTACATTATACTAGATATAATAATACCCCAACTGCATTGAGATATGATACTTCCTAATCAAGTATTTCTCCATCATCTTTTTTAGGGCGAAATTAATCTTTTTTAGGATTAAAAGACCAAACAATCATATGTGTACTTAATCGATGAGGTTTATCCATATTGAAACTTTTTAAAATCTTTTCAACATAAGTAGATTGGTGAATGAATATTCCATTAATTTTGTGCTCAACTTGTTAGCCGATATAATATTTAGTTTTTCCCTAATTCTTCATTTCATTTTTCAAGTATTGAATAGTATTTAGAATCTCTTCAGGAGTTTTAATTATATTCATGTCATCAACTGACACTGCTACAATGGCGAATCCCTATTCTAATTTCTTTATAAATGCGTATGAACATATTGAATTATTAATATATCTTTTTCATCAAGTATTTGCTTAAGTGATTGTGTTATGTGCACCCAAATTGTTTTAATCTATACAAAGATCATTGTAGTTTGATTGAGAATAAAATACAATCATTTGATTTATATACTTTAGGAATTTAAATCCTTCAGGGATTTTCATATAAATATTAGTGTTAAGAGACTAATATAAGTAAAATGTTATTAAATCTATAAGGCGCATATCAAGTCTTTCTAAGACATCCAAACTGATTAAAAATTAAAATGCAATTGTATCCATAATGAGATAATATATTTCATCAAAATCAATTTTAGGTTTCTACGAGAAATTTTGAGCAACGAGTTGCGTTTTATATTTTATGATTTCGTTATTTTTATTAAGTTTTCTTCCAAATACCCATTTGAATCCAATAAATTTGAAATCTTAAGGTATTTGGACTATATATCCAAATGCTTTATATTGAGAAGGAGAAGTCAATTATGCTTGAATTGCTTATTTCCACTAAAACCAATCTTACCTTTGTGTACATTCATAACTAGTTTGTGGGTCGTAATTATATTTCATAATTTTTGTAGCTATTGTACAAGAAAATATATTGTTGATGATTACTTCATTATGATCCCACATATTCTTGTATATGCATAATTTGTGAAAAAAAAAATCATTTTTAATTATTGTTCCTATAAAGGGGCAACTACCTCATTAGGAATAAATGTCGCTTCAAGAACTTGTATCACTTTAGGGATAAATGTCATTTCAAAGACATGTGTCGCTTTAGGGACAAGTAACATCCTAGAGCTAGTGGTATAAAAAATATAGGTATATTTATTGCATGAGTATTATGATTTGTCAAAAAAAAAAATCATGGAACAGTATCTTTTAAACTAATTAGTCTACTACATTTTTAGCATGCAATATATTATTCATTTACTGCCATTTGATTATATTGTTCTTTAGGAATAATAACCCGAGCTAGTGTATTAGCAATTAGAATATATGATTTGGTAACTCTTGCGTAATCAGTGAATGCATCTGGTAAATGATTTATAATTTGCTGAAACTGTATTATCCTTCGCACTTTATTTTCACATTTATTAGTGCGAGATTGAAAATGAGACATAATAACGGATTTCTAAGAAAGTATAGCCTTTACTTCATAAAACGTTTTCGTTTTCCTTAATTGAGGAAAAATTGTCTCATGAAAATGACAATCCGAAAAACATGAGGTAAATAGATCACCTATCAAGGGTTCAAGATATTTGATAATGAAAGATGAATTAAAATAAACATAAATCCCCAGACAATGTTAGGGTCTAATATATTAGACAACCAAATGTGCATGAGAAATATTAGGTTGATGACCGAATACAAGTTGCAGTTGGGAGTATTGATAAGAAATAGGTTTAGACAAATTAATGTTGTAGCATGCAAAATAACATATCCCCATGTAAAAATTTGTAATTTAATATGTAATAGTAAATTTTGAGCAATTACCTGGAGTTATTTAATGAGTGATTCAACTAATTTAATTTTTGTATGAACATGTGGAATATGATGTTCTATATCAATCTCCACTGTCGTACAGTAATCATTATATGTCTTGAAAGTAAACTCATTAACATTATTTAAATGAATAGTCTTAATTGGATAATTAGGGAATTGTGTCCTTAATTTGATAATTCGTGTAAGCAATCTTAGAAATCTAGTATTACAAATAGATAATAAACAAATATGTAACCAACAAACATATGCATTAATTAAAACCATAAAATAGCGAAATGGTCCATTATGTGGATAAATAAGCCCACAAATGTCTCATTGAATTCTTTACAAAAACTATGAGGACTTAAAACTAATTTTAGAAATGGATGGTCTAACCACTAGGTTTCTTTGTAAGCAAGTAGTAATATTTTTATTGAACAATATAATCTTTTGGTTCTTTAATAGATTTTCATGAGAATTCTTAATGATTCTATGTATGGTTGTAACTCCTAAGTAATTAAGACGGTCATGCCATAACATAAACATTTTTGGATCAATGAACTTCTAGTTCATTACTGGATAGTTCTCAATTGCATTTATAGATGTATAATAAAACCTATATGATAAAAAAGAAAGCTTTTTCTAATATGCATTTCTTGACCGAAATAAAAAAGAAAGCTTTTTCAAGCAAGTCTTCAAGACTTGATAGGTTGTTTACTCTAGCTTTAACATTTGTGAGCTCCATGAAATATTTTTTTTTATCTCAAAGAATAATGTGTGTAGTTGTACTATCAGATAAGTATATATCTTAACTTTCTTTTTTTAGGATAGACAATCTATTTTTATCAATATCAGTAATTAAAAAAGAACTTCATATTAATGATTAATAAAATATAAAATCTAAAATATATTTGACATAATAGCAAATATAGCTAAGATAAATAATATATATATATATATATAAGAAATAATAGTTAAATTTGTAATTATGATCAATTATATTTTCTTTTATTAGAGATGTCAAGATAAAGAAGATCTATTAGATATTCTTTTCCTTTACTTTCATACATGCTGGACAACTTTATATATTAAATGATTTAAAGTACAATAGGTACATGATTAATATCATTTCATATCACAATAATGACAACAATTGTCATAATTTTAAATTTTTACTTGTATTGGTTATATATTTTTTTGTGTTTTGTCATTGAGAAAACTTATTACTACTGCATAGGCAATAATGTATCTTTTTCACTATTTTGAACATATTCATTTACATTCACTTTTGAAAATGCTAAACAAATAAATGAAAATAATTTATAGTAAGCAAAAAACATGAAAATAACTTCAAATAATTTTGAATCTATGCTCATAAAATTATTGTGGCACTACCACATTATTGGAATAAAAATAGATAATGTGTTTTTTAACATATCCTCTTCAATGACATTTTTACCAAACAATTTCAGTTGTAATGTATTCATAAATAAAACTGAGTTATATTCAGCAATAGTTTTACAATCTCACAATTTTGTGGAACATTTCATGTCTTTACTTTGGAGGGAATATATATCTTTAGCAGTTATAATTAAGTTCGAATGAACATAAAGAAAAAATTACAACTTTCAATTTTACCCTATAGGGATATTTGTTTTTCCTTTTTAGACAATGTATTCTAGACTTACGGTATTAATAATATATTTTAACATCTAATGACCATGAAAAGATAATGAGAACATATAAATATACTTAAAACTTCATGTTTATAATATTTTGTAGACTTAGAGCTTCAGGTTCTAATCTAATAGTTGATATTCAGAACTTTATGTTCTAAAAACATATAAATATACTCAAAACTTCAAGTTCATATATGATTTGCAAACTTAAAATTTTAGGTTATAATATAAAAATTAATATTTTAGAACCTTGAGTTCTAACTTTGAAATTATTTTCAGAACCTTAGGTTTTAATTTTTAAAATTCAGAACCTTATGTTTTGATTTTGAAATTAATTATTTTTAGAATTTCAAGTTCTAATTTTTAAAATTCAAAAGTTATGGTTTTGGCTAGAAATTATATTTCAGAACTTCAAGTATGAATTTTGAAATAATTTTCAATTTTTTAACTTAACAGTAATTAAATTAAAGTATAAGGATCAAAATAAAATATAACAAATAAATATTAAAAAATAGAATGATATCATTGATATTTTACTGATATGAAAAAATAAAAATTAGAATAAGTAACCAATATTCTTTATCATATTTTAGAACTTCAAGTTCTATGGTTGATTTTTGGAACTTCAAGTTCTATTCATCTTGTTTCTTTTGTAAACTTCAAGTTGTAACAATAATATTAATAAAATATATGCAATTATTTTTATGAGTAAACTCTTTGGTTGCTATTATATTGGATATTCCACATCAAAAAATAAGAATAATTACATGAAAAAAGTAGTATAATAGTATAAGAATAACATAACATATAAGTATTTAGTTAAAAACATAAATACTTTATGTACTAAGATTGTGTTCATATGTATAAAAGAACAAAAATAGAGAAGAGAAAGATCTTTCTATGAGAGAAATTCAATAAAATTTTTAAAAATTTTCTTATTATTCTTTCAAACGAATGTGTGATTTTATTTACAGAAAAAGATAAGAAATATAACGTATATTTTACAAAGTCATGTAGGGCATATTTGTTTTGAAGAATATAAATGAATATGAAAAGAAAAGAGGAAAGGAAATAAAAAAGGAAAAAAAATGATTTTCTATTGTTTGGTGCACCGTAGAATCATCAATGAAAAATAATTGATATTTTTTACTTAGACAAAAATATCATTTACTTCTAAAATTATTAATATTTTTCAATTATTTATTACATTTATTTTTAAATTTTAATTGTATTTCACTGAAAATAATTATTATAATAAATATTTAATAAATATTCTTAAATATAAATACAAGTTATATTAATTAATTATTTAATAAATATATTTTATTAATATTCTTAAATTCAAATATACTTTGTATTAATTAATTATTTTTGTTTGGACAAAAATAATATTGAAATAATTTATGCATTTCATAATTAAAATAATTAAATTACAGTAACCTCAAATTTTATTTTTAAATATAAAATAATCAAATTTTATAAATTTTTTGGGTAGTTTAGTAACAAATATTTAGACTTATACAACGTAAGTATATTTTTTTAATTAAAAAAATACTTTATATTTAAAAGTGTATTCAATTTTCAATAATATAATTATATTATAATTATCAATAGTATTATTTATTTTATTTGATAGATAGTTTATCTTTGAAAAAATTGAAAAAAAAGATAGTAAAATATAATTACATCAATAATTATTTCTTATGTAATAAAAATTAAAACTATCAAATAAATATGAATAGTTATATAAATTATAAAAAGTATAAGGTTATAAAATAAAATTATAGATTAATAAACACTTGACACATATAAAAAAAAATATTTATAATTAGAAAGATACAAAAATAATAATAACTATAGTTTAATAAGACGATTTTGAATTTTTATAACAAAAATAAATAATAATGATGATAAATTAATTTGTAAATAAAATAAATTATATTAATAATTATTAATTAATTTTTAAATTTTAATTTTTAGTAATATTATACAGATTATCATATATAACTTAAAAATTAATTTATAATTATTAACATAATATTATACAAATTATTATATATATATATATAACTTAAAATAATTGAATATTTAATTGTTTAAAATAATTAGTTAGCTAAAAAATAATTATATTAAATTAATTAAAATAAAAAGTTATGATAAAATACATAAAATTAAAATATTAATTATTTAGATAGGGAAATCATGGTTTTTTACTTTGGGGAAATGAATGCTGGTTCCCCGTTAAGAGAAATAATTTTTTTTTCCTCTGACCTTACAAAACGAGGGAATTTTTGTTTCTTTGTATAGCGTGAGGTGGGGCTGTCAATCTACCAGATCACAACATAAGTTACAAATTTCATTCTACCATATTACATGCAATAAATAAACTGGAATAACAGCCCAATGACGTTCGACTCAAATTGACCATTCCATTACAGAAAAAAAGGCGACATCGTTTTAATATCAATGCCACCGCCACTTGTCCATTTCCATTCCTATCTCCTCACGAACGAAATGCCACAACAGTTCAGTTCATTTGAGCTCTTATCCTTCTCTCCACAGCTCACAGCTCAGATCATTTGAAATTTAAATATTCGAAGGTTCGGTGATGGTGAATTGGTTTCTTAAAAGCAAGAGCAGCTGCTACGGAGAGAAGAGAGCACGATTTTAATGTGTGCTGCTGTATGGTGGTGGATCAAAACGGCGAGCTTCGTCGCTTGCCAGGGAAGATGACTCGTCTAGTGAGTTCCGACCTAATAAGCTGGGTTTCCTGCAATGAAACTGAAAGGTAATAAATTGCTCTCACATCACATGCTTTTACTCTCTGTGAATGACTGATTGTTTTTGAAAATGAATTTGAAGTGGAAATTGAAATTGAAAGATATTATTGCTCCGTCTTTTTTCCGGTTCAATTCTATGCTGCTATCTGTTTGGATTCATTTTCTTGCTAATTATAATGTTTGGATTTTAATTGATAGCCTATTTTCTCGAGTCAATTTTAACTCATTGGAAATTTTCTAGCACATCTATATGAACTTCTGTTTTTTAACAAATTACCTATTCGTATGATTTGCCGCTGCTTCTTCTAGAACCGACTTGTCGTTCCATTTAAGGGAATGACATTTCAGGTTATATAGACACGACTTGTCGTTTCATTTTGGGAATGACATTAATGTCATAACAGAATTACAAATGATTTCCCTCCTATTTCTCTCACTAACAACGTTCCCGTTTCTCTTTCCCTCTAATTTTCTTTTTCACTCCTGACACTGTTATTCTAAACATCAAGAAGCCCTCTCCCTCAACCCAAAACTTTAACCCTCTCTCTCTCTCTCTCTCTCTCTCTCTCAATGGTAGACTACGTGCATCAACCTATCCTATTTGCCGCCCCTCCTTTCTTTGTTTGCCGAACATGTCTAATGCACATATCAGTCGATAACAACGTTCTGGAATGGGTAAGCAACTTAATACACGGTTCTTGTTTTCTGCTAATAAATTTCTTGCTGCTATATTTAGGTTCTTAAACACATTAAATTAGTTTCTTTAATGGCTAATTTCTTATGATGATTCTAGATTATGCACAATTATATTCAATTATTTAAAGACCCTTCCCGATCAGGTTAAAGAATTAAGAAGAGTAGTCTATTAAGCACCGTTAATATATTAGGTTAAAGAGTAAGCGTGGTTAAGTAGCTATTTTCTTTACTGAAATTTTTAATTATTTATTTATTTATTTATTTTGCAGCATCCATTGAGTAACACCGTTTTAATATTTAATGGGTAAGAGATTAATTTTAATTTAAGTATTTTGTCAAATTTTTTTCATGCTCAAATGGCTGACTTATGTGGTTTAGAACAGATTTAATTTAGCTTCTATAACTCCTGTACACAACCTACTTCTGGGGACTAAATCAGCCGAAGAGGTTTTTTGTTCAGGTTGCAAGCATTTTCTTGGATGGCACATTGTAAGTTTTCTATTTTTTTTTTCTTTCTTTTTTGAATTTTTGTTCTTTTTATTTTATGCTCTTAAAACTTTTGCCATAGGAGGAAAGTATATTGAAATATACGGTAGCCTTTGCTTTAATCATACTGAATAAGTAATTTCTATTCTTTCCCACCATTGAGGGCAGACCTAAATACCCCTCATGAATGAAAGCTGCATTAAGATTGAATAAAATTCTGATTGTATCTTTAATATCCTGCCCGGTGTTAGGGCTGAATAAGATAGATGATTTCTCAAAGTTGAAAATCTGTCCCAATGTCTCTGCAAAGCAATCAAAATTGATTTTAAGTGAAGACAGTCATTTACTGCTGCATTTGAGAACATAAAGTTATCATTTTCAAACAAGAGATTGGAGAACAGAGAATGTTGATGGTGTAATGCATTTCATCATGAGAAGCAATGATTCGCTAGAAAAGCCAGCATGACTTTGTCCAAGAGTAGAGAAATAGATGCTTATGACCGCCTTGATGTTTTTCAGATCCTATTTTCATCTGCAATGCCAATAATCAAATTCCTTTTTCTTTTCCTCAAGTATATTTCTTCCTCATAAAGATGGTTTCAACTTTGTTTTCCAGCCTCTTAATTTCGTTGGAATTTATAGAATTTTGTGGGGCATTTTTGAGTTTTTCTAGCTTGTTTTGGATTCTATCTATTTCCCTTCTCCTTCTGCCAAATTGGTCAGAGATCCAATGCTTTAATTTCAAACAAGTCTATTGAATCTTGTAAAGAAAAGATGAAACTAACTCTGAATTCCTCCTAATGCTCTTAAAACTTCAAACTCTATTTAATAAATCATTGTTTCATCTTCCAGGTTGATCTCGAGTTTGACTATGCCCTGGGTGCTCTGATGCCTGGAAGCTATATCTTGAAATTGTAAGCTTTTATTTTATGTATGTATAATGCTTGGAATTTGATTTTGTTTCAAATTGTGACAGAAAAATATAAATGTAGGGAGCAGTTATCACATTGGGATGGCCTCCATTTAGTTGATGGGTTGACTATGCTGGCTGAAGCTGTAAATGGTGTATATATGCAACTTGTATATGGGAATGGGATTTAAGTAACTCTGTTTAGAACATTTGATTTGGGTCTATAAGTGCTCTTTCATCACAGGTTTTGAATTGAGTGAACATGGCCAAGGTTTCAGATTTTGAGACATGAGTAGGAAAGATCCAAGTAATCCTTGTAGCTCTCTCATGCCTTTTATGATTTATTTTCTTCAAATAATTTGATTTTTCTTAGTTTGAATTTGAAATTGTCTGTCTGATTTTGAGATGGTATTTTCTCCGTTTTTAGTTCATTTCATCTAGGAAGTCAGTAGTTTGGTTGTGTGTGGCTAAACTGCCCCTAAACAAAAATGAGGGCAGCTTTCATTTTCTCTCAAACACGGATGTTTGTTTGTTAATCTCTTTGCTTCTCTCTGAGAAACCAAAAGAGATATACTAATGAAATTCTACAGATTGAAAACTCAAATGAGTTTAAAGTATGTAATCTCACAACTTTAAATAAATTTGAAGTACTACTTTAACTTAGATTTTATAATTCTTTTGGGGATTAATAGTTATTTGAATTTTTTTTTTCTTATTTACTTCTTGATAGGAATTAATTGACTTCAAAAGTATATTTTAAATGATATGTCTTTAGTTATGTGGATGGTTGGGATGCATAATAAATAATTTTAAATATTATATCATTTATCACTCGTTTGAAATATATTTTTGGTTGAGTTTTGGGATGTTTAACGTTTTTCTTATTGTAATTTTTTTTATTTGTATATTTTGATTTTGTTCTCAAAATCAACCATTAAAGAAGTACACAATTTTTATAGTTGAAATTGGTATTTGGGTATAAATCATACATTTCGGATTTATTCTCATAAAGTTAAATTCAGAAACTTTAAAATGGTTATATATAATTTTATTTATATATAGAAATATATATATATATATATAGTGGCACTAAGGATTTCCTAAGATAGAGATTGTAAAATGCGAAAGTGTTATATGTAAAGGTATAATAGAATTACATCATATAATTCTCTTTTATTTATATTATCGTCAAAAAAAAAAAATCTTAATTATTGTTATATTTTACATTTTTTATTATTAAATTCATGCTATGTATATCTCTTAACCTACTATACAAATGTTAATAAACATAGTATGGATTTGACGGAAACGATACTGCACTAAGGGTGCGTTTGGTATTGTATTATTTTGTATTAAATGTATTATATTGTGTTGTATTGTATTATAAATTGTTCCGTGTTTGGTATCTATGGTAATAATTTTGAAAAAAAAATAATTAAAAAAATATAACACGTATAAGTAATTTATTAATTGTATTTAATAGCATTATTTTATGAGCACCATAATAAGTACATAATTTTGAAGTTATTATCTTATAAAAAAAAATTATTAGGAGGACTTAAAAAACATACTTTCATTCAAAGTTTAAACATCAATATTCTTTTTAGACATATTAAACAATTAAATTATAGCAGCATAACATCTGTTTTTCTCAAATGTGCATCATATTAAAATAACATCCAAAACATAATCTAATCAAATAAAAATAAATAAAGTCTATCATCTTCACTCAAAAGTGTATCTTCGACCTACGTCACAAAGTCACTTCATTTAAAAGTGATAAAACAAAAATTTACACATCCATGTAACATAGTTGTACAATTTTACAATTATTTACCATAGTCACAAAGTCGATAATTGTTTCAAAATTACAAATACCGTGTGTTATGTTAAACGTTTTATTTAGTACACGCATACATATGTCAAAATACTGTAGCAAAATATCTCCTACATCAAAATGTCACTCACAACCACCAAGTAACCAACCGATCTCCGGGTTTCTTCTCACGCAATAGCATTTGAACAAATGCCAAATTACGATCACCTCGTAATGAATTGAAAACTGAAATATTTGAAGATTTCTCTAGAATTAGAGCTCGGGCCAAAGTTCATCATCCACACCAAGTCCCATCATTTTAAATTCCTCGTCATTGTCCCTCCGATCTTCTCCAAAGTATCAAGCATACGCTGAGCTACCGTGCTCATTATATTCTTGTTTTCGCTGATTGATTGTACACTCGTTCAAATACTGTAGCAACCTTATCGATACTGGCACTGATTTTATCATGTTATCTAGACCTTTTCCTACTAGAAGTATGTGATCTAGGTCTTATTGATACTGGTGCTGAGTCTCTGCCCTTGTCCAATTGCACGATCTTCTCCGAATATATTTGCCAGTCTATCGAATATATTAGTCGGTCTACTGTAATAGCATTCAATAGAACATAATGTCATTCAAATCATTAATCATCAAATCAATAACATCAAATTAACACTGATAGAGTAACACCTGAATATAAAGTCATAATACTCAAGTAACTTCGACATCTATACTAACTACGGCTTCCAAACCAATCATTATAAATAGCAGTTGTCGCATCATTCCTCCATTCAATCTATCGATCCGAAACTTTAAGAGAGCTTATGTTATTAGTATACTCTATTTCAATACTAAATATCTCAATGATTTGCTCCAATGAGTTGACGGATATTTCTCTCTTAATTAAATTATGCAGTAAACATGCAATAACAATAATGTAAAATTATTTTTTTGTTGGATAAAAAATGGACTTCGTAGTATGGCCTCGCATTTTGAATAAACCAAAGCATGGATCAATGATATTTCTTACAAATTAATGTTTCATGTTAAAGAACTGTTCTTATTTATGAGGAACACATTCTTCTCTCCATAGGTGATATATTGTTTCCTGTTTAGTGTAAGGAATTCTTCGGGATTTGTATAACGAGCGTCTACGAAATAGTAGTAACTTGATAATTTTACTTGAACATTAGGATATCATATATTTTTATTAATTAATTAATAGTTTAAAATAATTAATAAAAATAAGCTTACCAGTTTAGACCTTTAAACAATCTAGCTTACTTAAGGTATTGTGAAGTTACCTATAGTCAAAAGCAAAACCTTCTCATTCAGGTATCACGAAGAAAGAATTTCATAATCTTATGAACATACCCTTTCTTGTACGATATCTTTATAATATTCACTTTTTTAATTGAATTATGAAAGTATTATATTACTTAATATATAGAAAAAAAAAATATATATATATATATATACGTAAAAAAAATTTAGGGCTAGGATTTACGTGTTTTATATTTGGTAAAAATATTTTGGCAAAGGCTGGTAGTAAATGCTTTGTCTATTCCTTATTAACTTAGAGATTCTTGTTATAACAAAGTATATAAACCTATTTTTCTTATCTCTCCACCTCCCACTCTCCTTTTTAACTCAAACAAAATTTTGTCTCTTTGTGGTTGGCAGCCCCTTAGGCTCATGGTTTTGGGGAGTTAATGTTTCCATTATATATATGTTCTAATTATTTTGACCTTGTTTTTTAACGGGTCTCTTGTATGCTCTAAATGTATTATCCTGGTTTATTTTAGTTTTATTTAGAATTTTTTACATTGTTTTGTATGGGTCACATAAGATCCTTTAGATTATTGTTCATAAAGTGGTATTAGTACACGAGGACCCATGTTTTGATTAACTTTTATTACAACATTCGGTTGTTAGAATTAGAACTCTATAGTATTTGTTGAGCATAATACTTATAGAAATTTTTTTAATGAAATTTTTTAATGATTATTTATATAACTTTTCATAGTTTGAATTCTCACATAATAAGATGATCGTTGAATTT
>JAXCLQ010000015.1:8673035-8695683 GCA_035584115.1 Cedrela odorata
GTTTTTGAGTTTGATTATATTATGGTTATATTTAAAAAGAGTTGAAATCTTTGGTTTAATTGATTAATAATAATAATAAATTATTTCCTTAGAAAAGTTGTAATTGTAAGATATAGTGCATGCATATGAATTGGTGTGCTCTAGTTCAACATCGACGATATTTGTTGAATTTGTGACATTTCAATCTTAAATTTGATATATGTTCCATTTAATAGCCCTTGTAATTTTATATGCATAAAACAAAAGAAAACAATATAACTATTTAACTCTTTTATAAATTATAGCAAGTACCTTAAACTTGCTCTCGAAGGTTATCAACAATATGCCTTTAATCTCCCATTATAATATCGAATGAGATTGATACTAGTCACCTAGCATGTGAATTGAAATATGGGTAAACAATTAATTATATTTATTTAATCTCTAGTGCAGTTTATTCTAACCCTTTTATCAAATCTTCAACTATACAAAGCTAACCTAACCAATAGACCAAATGGAGTCAATCAAATTTTAAGATATTAGCTAAAATTATTTATCGGACTCTTTGGTTAAGAAATATAATAATAGAGAGAATGGGTGATGGCTGTGGAATCAAAGTAAAAAAGCACAAGCACGAATATAAATGAAAATGATACCTGAATCAAACATAATTACTGGGGTTACTCACCAAACGGAGAGAGCGAAAGAGCTAAATCTTTTCAATGAACAATAAATTCTAACAAATATTATCTACAATCTGTGAAAATTCATACGGATTGATGAGATTAAAAGGAATGAAAACGAATGTTTGTTGCAGAGTTATAAATGAAGTGAAAAAATTGCATGTTCGAAGACAAACTGAATTCTTTTTTCAGAAGACAGACCCCTCCTGTTCTGTGTTATCTTGAGAGTACTAAACAAATTGAATTAAATTTGTTCAGAACAACCAAATCCCGCACGCTCCCTCAGATTATTTTAAAACATATAAACTTTTATTATTTTAAGTTTAAATACAGCACATATCCGTTTAAAACGGTCACCAACGTGGGTTAATTTAAACATTACTGTACAGCCCCCCTTTTAAGTATATGCTAATTTCAGACTGGATGTACAGTTTAAAATCTTAATCGCACGCATTAAGAATATTTTTTCCTTGGGAATTTTGCTTGCATGTACAGTTTACATGTCAATGGAACTCAATCACCATGCCAAATAAAGACATTTTATTGCAAAATTTTGAAACAATTTGCAAAAATAAGTCTTTTAAGTAGATGAAATATACATCATTTAACTACCTGAAATTCTATTTCCTATATGTACATGAACACTCGTGATGTTGCTCAATCTCACTCTCTGGGCTTATGTCGTACAAGTGTGTCCTAACTAGAATGTCAGCAAGGTCAGTACGCTTGGAGTCAAAGCAACATTGCCAGTTCTTTTAAGATCAGGGTTACGTAATCTACAGCCAACGCTTTGTTGTGTTTGCTGATGATTGGACTGGAGGCGTCTTTGCATTCCTGCTGTCATTTGCAACTACAGGGAACCAAAAAGAAAAATAAAATCATTGAATTCAACAAGAAATGGAACACAAAAAATGATAGTCTGTTCTGTATGTAGGTTGTACTTACTGGATTCAACTGGCTTCCCTCCAAGAGAAGATCTGCGCGACCCTGAAGTTTGACAGCCGCCGCCAGTAAGTGATTGCCTTCTCATTGCCCTTGCATTAGTTGAAAGTGGAGACTTTCCATCATCGATATTGCTTGGAATTCTGGTGGGTGAACGTGGTTCCATCAAGTTCTGTTGGTTCCTTTAATTTATATAGCCAAACATTACCATTACATTCTTATTCCATTGACAGCCATTACATTTCGGATAATGCTATACTGGTCCATTAAATGTTTAACATGTCGCTGTTGGAATGATGAAAGTACTAAAATATATGATATGCTGGAAGATGGCATCAACAACTAAAATGAAATAAGGCTAGTATGAACTCACAAGTTACCTACCTCTTTTCAGAGCCATTGATAAGTTTTCCGATAGTTCGTAGAGATTTCCTTATTTGGGATCCTTTTCCATTTGTGGTCTGAGGTTCTGTTGAAAGGGTAAGTTTGCTTTGCATAACAATCTGAACCTCATTTATGGGAAATATTTTTGGCTCAGGTGTCTTTGGTAGCTGAAGAGATGAAATCACAGTTCTACTATCAGCTTTTACTGCCCGTTTTTTATAGGAAAAATTAGTAGGACTTTTTGGAGCCTTGATGGAACTATCATTACTACTGCCATGCCCATATGGCTTTGAAACTGCTTCAGCATCTTGACCATATTTCTGTCTTGAGGCAGACCCAAGTGGCAGGGGCTTGCTTAAATCATCAGCAACATTTACCTGAATGTTCTCCTTCATACCTCCATATCTTGGACCTTCCAAACTTAATCTCCATGCACGGGTTGGAACTGAAGGGGTTTTTGTCTCTTTTTTGTGTTGACCATTTATTGCTTTCTCAGTCTTCACTGCACTACAATTCTCAATGCTCAGTCTTCGGGTACGTGGAGGAGTTCGATCGGTCATTGCTATTGCTTTCTGGGCTTCTTTAGTTGCCAATGCTTTCTTAAGGCTCTCAATCTGCAAGATTTTAAAACATAAAATTCATTATATAAATTAGTGTGTCCATATGATGGTGTCTTTTTCCAACATGCACAGATCATAAACATAAAATTCATTACAGGTACTAAGCCTTTCTCCAATATTATCAATCAGTAGTAGATACTTAACCAAAACAATTATCAAAACATGCATTTTCTACTTAACCAAAGTTTTCAGGGTGAAGGATTTTCTTCTTAAATATTTATTAAGAAAATATATTCCAGAAATTACATAAAGGAAAAGGCGGCCATAAGATAAACAGTATAACAAGACTCTAAAGCTGGTGTGTCAAATAATGTAATCTTAAATCCTGAGATTACATTATGGCCTGCATATTTTCATGATCGCTAATAGAGCAGACTTGTTAAATCATCAAACTGCTAAGGTAAACAATAATAGAGGAAAATAAAAGAGAAGTATAAGCATAACATAAAATGGTGAATGAATTACCTGTTCCTTGAGTTGCATAACCTCATTGCTTTCTTTGTTCACTCGTGCAGCACCAAGTTCAACAGTTGAAACCCTTTGAGCAAACTTCAAAGTACTGACTGTTTCCCCAAAAGAATCCCCTTCCGGACTCACATGTGCAAACATTAATGTTTTGGCATGTCCACCTGAAATACATTTTTTTTTTCAGAAAGAGAATTTAATCAGTATACACCCATATAAAATGTATTCAAAGAAAGTTCTTCAATTGTAAATAAGATAGTATGTACAAGCATACGATTACCTAAGGAGTCTTGCAAGAGAAGTGTGAGTTTGCTGTTGCGATATGGAATGTGGGAATTCTTCTGAGCCAAGGCTGCTATCACATCACCTAGACAAGAAAGAGACTTGTTAATATACTGAGCCTCCTTAAGCCTATCGCCTGTAACTTCTGATTTGTCCACCCTTTCACTTCCTGCAAGATCCACCAAATGCAGACAACTACGAAGAATGCTTCCAGATACATCTTTACCATGGACATGTATCATCAAGACACTGCAAACACATGAACCACCCCATCAATATTCAGAAAAATCTTCAACTACCTATATAAATTTATTACTTTTACTAAATAAGTTTCATATATTTTTCCCATTTTCTTCCTACATTATAGGAAAATTAACTAGCATAACTTGGCTTCTCAAAACTGACCTGTGGGAACGGCTGCTTCTGTTATTGATTGCAGTAGAACTGACTACACGATTTACCTCACCAAGTTTCATTAGATGAAGAACGTCAGCTGTGGACTTCACAGAATGCATTGTAGCATCTGGAAGACTCAACCCATTTTCACTGCCACAACTCCGAATCTCTAATTTGAGCATAGTTAAGGATAATAGATGTTTGCAGTTGAATATTTAAAAACAATGAGAAACAGAATAAAAATATTTCTATATGGAAGAAGATAAATTTTAAAAGGATATTTGGTGGTTGATGAATCTGCTACTAGAAGGTCTCGTACTTGTTCATTATATATCTCGACCATTTGAACATGAATGTCATAACTAATAATGTCCTTCCTTTTATTGGATATCTGAAATAGATCTTCTAAAGCCAGATAATTAATCCCCGTATCCTTAGTTGACCCTCCTGAAGGACCACTCTGTAACAAAACAAAGTGCAAAATCACTGGAAAATTCTTCGGAAAATGTGCAAAACACAGAGTATAATGGGGCATATAAAATCACTGGAAAATTTGATCCACTGAAGCTAAATATCTTACCATTGTATGTGTTTTCCCTGATCCAGTTTGGCCATATGCAAAAATGCATACATTATAACCATCCATCACTGATCTTATCAACGGTTGTGTGTCCTTAAATACATCATCTGATAAAAAAAGAGTAATATAATCAATCAGATTCATATACAAAACTGTATAATATCATAGTGTAGTAAATTTTACCTTGTGTAGCAGTTGGACCAAACACACGATTGAACCGAAAAACTTTTCTTCCTTCCTTTTGGGGGTTTAGTGGGTCAGAAATTACTAGGGAACCATCCTCTCCAATGTATTCTATCACATTTTTTGTTTCAGCACTGAAGACAGGCCTTATTCTGCAGTAAACTCGAATATTCCCTGAAAAAAATCTCAATCAGATTTGATTTATATATTGGACATTGGTGCTTCATAATAAAAGCAATATTTCAGTATAACGAAACAACCAGGATACATAAGTATAATTCTCGGTACCTTTCAAATCTTGAACCATATTGTATAGCTTCCTGTTCTCATTCACTACCCTATGATACCCAAGAGCAGCAGTAGACATCTCCTGTACCTGACTACCTGCAAAATTCCAAGATATTACAACATTTTAACTTCCAAGAAACTTCAAAAATCTGAAGACAATACTGATGTGCATACGAAGACAGGAAGCCATAATGAAAAGCATGGATCCTTAACATCCATTCATCTTTGCCATAAACATAGAATTATGGGAAAAAAAAATCTGAACGGATACTGGTGTCAGTTACACAGGAAAAAGACATTACCCAAAAATAATAGTTCAAAATATAAAGCATTATCAAGACAAAAGCACTAAAGGATCCCAGCCAATATTATTTGTATACGCACGTGGCCGATATTAATGATTGGAATGTGATGATGAAGGAAATAAAGAAAGAGTTTACTGTTAGCTACAGGTGTTAATATATTAAGACAGATGTTAGATTTTAGAAATTAAGCTCCTTTATAATAGAACATACCTAGCTCTTTCAAATCACTCTGCAACTGGGACTCTAAGTCTTTGAACTCTCTCTTCGTTCTTGACAACAAGTCCTTGAGATCCTAAAAGAATTAACAGCACAATGATAACAATATAGAAGAAGTTCGTATTACATAGAAAATTGAGGTAGGTAATTAAAAAATTCTATATTTAACTTCTTCTTTTCTCATTGACAGAATCCTTTTGAAATAACTTATTTACTAGTTTTATGTCAAATGTGCCTTGCATTACATCACAGGAATGCTCTTACAAGTGAATCAAATTTCTTCAAAAAGTCAGTTATAAGAGCAAAGCAGTGAACATAATTTTGTGCTGAACTATCAAGAAATGTAAAGCAGTCCAGAGGAAGAGCTAACAAGAATATATGCCAAGTTTGTTATCTTCGGTATAAAGTTTTCTATGAAAGTAGAATTTCATAAAGATTGAGCTAGATTGCAACGGCTCAAGCCATAAACAAAGTTCATGCTAAAATTACTTACAAGAAGTTCTTTCTCTTGTATTTGCAACAGCTGCCAGTGGTTGCAGTTACCTTTTCTCAAGCAACCTCTGCAACACTGTAAAAGAATTCATGTTATGCCTTCAAGAAAAAAGATGCATAGACAAATGGACCGATAGATAAGTCAAGCATTTTGTCTATGCATCACTTGGTTAATGCAGTAAACCATACTTTTTTATTCTTAATAGGAAAATTCTACAAAAAATTTCATTGCCATTTAGAATACTGTTAAGAAAATGTTCCCAATTCATCTAGCAGAACAAGCTTTTATATTTTGAAGAAGAAAATCGCACAAGGAAAACAGAGAAAGAGTATGACGTAAACAATAAAAATAGTAGCTTTAACGGTGATTTCTACTCACATCTCTCTGGTGAAGTGCTAAGTATCCAAAAATATTATGTAAAAGCAGTTACTATAATTATACAGCAATGAGAAAACACCACCAATAAAATCGAAGCAGATAAAACAAACATTTTACTTGACTTAACATATTTTTTTAGAGGTACATGCTTATAAAGCCACATTCATTGTCAGGTTTTAAAACATTACCTGAGAATCTCCCAGTACAGATAAATCCTCTGGAGGAGAAGAACTTAGATGAGTTTGCAAGCTACCTTCTTTCAGAAATTCTTCAAACATTGATTTCAGCTGCTTTAAAGGAATGAGTAATATTACATAAAGCTTTAAAAGGAAAAAAATATGCATTCATAAAAATAAAGAGGAAAAAAAACATGTCCTGAGAAGACTTGAGGGACACTTTTGGCCAGTTAATTTTGTTCAAGGGTTATTTAGTGTTCCTACTAAGGGAACCTTTTGGCAGACAAAGTCCCAGCTTGAAAAAGGACGCATATTGTACTTTTGATGCACTAGATGTAGTCAAATTTGTCGTTTTTCATACTTCCAATGCAAAAGTCTCTCTGAACATATACCACCTTCAATACAAAAGTCTCAACATGTGACTTTAGGGAAAATGTTGACATTCTCTTTCAAAAATAGATCATTATAAGTATATATTAAATGGTGTAGTACAATTTGTATAATAATAATTGCAGCAGGAACTCTTAGGCCTTGTCTTTGTCAGCAGGAGTATACATGGGATGGACTTTTCATGTTATTGTACTTGAATCTGACACATTTGAACTCTAAATTGGACTGGACAATATGAAACTTAGTTCCATGAATACAGATTAATTTAACCCCTGGGAAATTGTAAATGATGATGTTTAAACGCAATGCTGTTTAAAGGACAGGACTATCTAATCCACTATCCATTCCAATTTCTGTCCCATCTTATTCCAAATTATAATCCAACCATGTCCGAAGTTCCAAATTAGGCCTAGGTCCATCAAACTAAGAAAAAATACATAAGAATATCAAGTGATCTACTATTGGCTATATTCTTTGTTAGAATGATAAAGTAATCAGGCTGTCTTAAGATCAGCACTGCCCTGCTGATGTAGAAACATACACAATGAAAATAGGGGGCATCATAGTCAGTTGTTTAAGGTTTAAAGAAAAGAAATTTAAAAAAAAAAATCTTAGTCAATTGATGAAGCTTAAACTTTGTACCACATTTCCTCTCAACAATTTATCACCAATGAAAAGAAATAAAAGAAAGAAGAGAAAGTACCCAAAAAATGAGGTTATTTTTTGTTAATTTTTCTTTGGCTCATCTTATTTAGATACTGTTTCTCTCCAGCATCTATCCTCCAATCAAATTAATACTCAGCAGTATGGCTAATTTGAAAAATGCAGCTAGACTTGTGGAGCTATTGATGTCTGAAACTAGACTCACCTCAGGGAACTCATCTTGAAGTTGTTCCGAGAAGCTAGAGAGGATCCTGCTCAATAGCTTAAAAGAATTCTGTATTGCAGAAGAGAAAAGGGAAATCATTAAGAAATGGAAATTCTACCTCAGCTCTAGTTCTCCACTTCAATACCTTTAAACTACCCTAGATGAAAAGTAAATTTTGCAAGTGAGAAAAAGTGAAAATTACCAGACTTCCTTTACGAAAGGAAACTAAAAGGTTCTCATCAAAGTTTTCCTTTGCGCCAACCATATAATCGGCAAGCACCTTGACGATTGATACTACAAGATACAGTGCATCATATAAAACATGCTAGAAGCTAAATAACAAGACAAAATATTACCATTTGGGATAATCTATCAAGGTAAACAGCTCTTTGAAGCATATGCTAGTGCTACTAAAACATAAATAAAATAAGTTTCTTCTATCATTCAACTAAGATGAATTAAACACCATAATTAAAAAATATGACCATGGCATTTTAGGTAGGTAATAAACCTGCAAGCAATATATGACAACCATTAATTATCATGAAGTGACAACACAAATCTTTTAAATTTACACAAACTTTATTTCAGCCTCAATAATTTCCGTGACAACTATATATGAATAAAACTTTACTCTCAAGGATTTCGTGAGAGAAAACTAGAAGGTTCATCTATATTCTTCCTTTGTCCAACCCTTATATTCATCAAGCACCTTGACGATGTGATCCACTAAATAGAACGCATCATATGAATTATGAAGTTTGCTAACAGTAAAATCCTAAGAGAAAAAAATAGCGTCATGGAAAATCTATCAAATGCTATCTTGTTTGACCGAGTTACTGCTACTAAACCATGAATAAAATAAGATGATACTTGTTTTTTATCATTCAACAGAGACAAAAACAGATAAATAAATTGTTTCGAAAAGTGACTATGGCATATTAGGGTAATACACCAGCAAGCAATATATACTATCATTTATTAAAACAACAGTGATGACAGAAATCCTTTCACATCACAAAATCCTGATTTCAGGCTTGGAAGGTTTCTTAAGGAGTGCTTATGAATTTTAACATACTCGTATAAACACATATAAGATAAATATTCATAAAAAAAAATAAAAAATAAAAAAACATGTTGAAGAGACTAACTACCTTCAAGCTTCTGATTTTCACCATTCACAGGTAGCTGTTTCTCACATACAGCAGACATGTCCAACCGCCTGCAAGAGTCTGAATTGGTTACTGCTGAGGCTCGTGAAGGTCTACTTGCAGAATGCATAACCATTGGAGATCTTGCATGCTTATAAAAACCATTTCCACAGTTCATCTGCTTTGTTTCGTGGTATGATTTCAGGGCTAATATGCAATCGACAATCTTGGCTGCTGACCCAGCCTCCAAGGTATCCTTCAAAAAGCACAAAGCAAACAGTCACTTAGACATAGGTGATAGGACAATATTTACATACAAACACAAGTATATATTCATCTACATATACACAAGTACATCCATAAAATAAGCAGAGTAGTTAAGTTACCCTTTCAAGATCAGAAGCTTCAAAACCTGGCAGCTTCAACTCTTCAATAGCCACTAGAAAGTTCCTTACATTCTCAAAGTACTGATAGGCCGAAGGCGGCTGAGATTCCCGGCTGAATGATTGTATACATGAACTATTCTCAACGACCTTGTAATATTTTCCAAAACCAAATCAATTAAAATACTCATAGCATCAAAAACCGAGTACTTGTTTATCAATTTTAAATTGCAAGGAAAATGGAAAACTTTGGATATTTGGACGTAAAACTTTCATTTGCTTGAAACAATATACATAATGACTTAAAGCTTAATTAATTTTAGCCTAATAAAAGTAATCAGGTTCACCTTCTAAAGATAAGTATTAGACTCTTGAGTATTTAAATCAACAAATATCATAGCATTCAAAATTTTCACAGTTTTCAATAAATGTAATATAAGAATAACAGCACATGACATAAAATAACTTAGCATGGTTACGAGATAAACATTAAAAAGAAAAAAGAAAATCTCTAAAACTCTCTGTTTTTTTTTTTTCAAAGAAAAAAAAATTCATTCTCTTTCCCTTTCCTCAAGTTTCTCAATAAACCAAAGGAAGGCAAACAACGCAAGAAAATAGTGAATTTCATACCTTGGGCACGGCTCCAGGGTTGATCTTGTTGACAGCATTGCAGAGAATGAGGCCATTTCTCAAGCAAGAAATAAACTCTCTTTCTGACGGCTGGCTTGCTATACCAAGAGGACCAACTACGTTTTCAAGCCACCCAGCAGCTTGAAATCGCCTCCAAGCTGAAAAATAAGCCACAAATTTGATAAATATACTCTACTTTGTCGCTGAGAAAATATATTCAAGAAAGAAACCTGAAAATTACCCTTTTTATTCATTATTGGGAACCAAGAAAACTAAACATTAAATTCAGAACTCTCCCGTCTTTTCATTCATTTTCCCACAGTAAAATAACAAAGAATAACTTCAAAACAAACACATTCATAACTCTATACATATATATTTGAATAAAGGCAACAAAATAGGCCAACCTGCTTCTTCAGCTTTTCTTGAAGCCAAATTGAAGTCATGTAACCCACTTCGTGCACTATCCTCCATCAGAACTCAATCCTCTTCTTATCCTTTACAAAACATTAATCAACTTATAATCAACAAAAACAAGATTAAGAAAACAAACCCATTAAACTTGTCTCTCTCTTCTGTATCATTAAACATCTCAAAGAAAACAATCCCGTTCACTCAAACAAAATAAACCCAACAAACCATTTCCGAAACATGCAAATGCATTTATATCTACGTTTTATACAATACATGGATAGAAAGAAAATGAGAGAGAGTAAAGATTCAAGAACATACTGCTTCTCTTTTCGGGTGTGCCTTTCTTCAACAGACCCTGAAAGCTAGAATCAAAAAGAAGATGGTGTACCGTTTGTTTTTCAGTTCAAATGAGACGCAGAGCGCGATTGATAATTGATTTGGTTTCTCGTACTATGTAGACTGTAATAGAGATTATTCTTTTGTTTTGTTTTGTTTCGTTTCGTTTCTTCTTAGTCCTTTGGTTCGGTTTCAGGTTCGGATCCGAACCTGGGTACGGAATCGTAACGTTACATTTAGAATGGTTCATAATTTGAATTCAAATCTGTAGGGACAGACGTGGTTTGGGTTCAGTGAGGGATGATTGTAGCCGTTTGTTTTGCCACGCGAGCGATTCCAATCAACGGATTAGATTTACCGTTAGGGAAAGTGTCGATGTAATTGGGTTGGGCTAAGTTTGGGCCTGGATTAAATGCTTAACCGTGTTTAATATGGGTCAAAACAATAGGGATACGCAGGTTTTTAATGGCAAAATTGAGATATGTTGCATAATCATTTTGATTTATTGCTATATTAACAAGGGATTCAATCCTCTACTATGTAATTCTTCTTGTTTTTTTCTTAAATCAAGCAGTAATGTTGGGTTTCAAAGTTGCAATAAAAAATAATTTTACATATCACAAATTTTATCCCAAATAACGAAATAATATGTGGCATAATATTCATCAACTAGATGATATATTTTTATAATTTTAAGATCATTCACTAAACCATCTTACTATTTACCTAATAAATTTCATATTATTTGAGAGAAAAAAAGTAAGCTAAAATTTAAAATATATAGCATTATTTTTTTCTTTCAACTAATATAGTGTCATCAATGATTGTCGCTTGTTAAGTAATTGTTGACATTTTACATTATTGAAAATGTGACAATTATGCAACATCAATCAATGAGTGACACATTTTTTTAAAAAAAAAACTATGTTAAAAAAAAAGCATCAAATTCTTATTAAATTTGCTTTATTTGAAATGTCTCTTTATATATATATATATATTTATTGCTTACGCGGATAATTCTGTGATAACAACTATGAAGTTTTTTTAAAAAAATAAAAAATAAAGTAAAATTTAGTTTAGAGTGTTTGTGAACTTCAAATTTACTTTACAATAACAATACATTTTTTAAAATATCATTCTAATTTTATGTATCATTTATCAGTTAAGTAGTGAAATAGTAATAGTACAATAAATTATTTTAAAAATTATATAAAATTTTCATTAAAATAAATTGATGAATATTGTATCACGTAGAATAATAGTTGTGAAGTCTAGTATTATTCTTCACTTTA
This sequence comes from Cedrela odorata, assembly GCA_035584115.1. Lineage (NCBI taxonomy): Eukaryota > Viridiplantae > Streptophyta > Magnoliopsida > Sapindales > Meliaceae > Cedrela > Cedrela odorata. The sequence goes on from JAXCLQ010000015.1 coordinate 8,684,870, forward strand.
ATGGGATGTTTATGATTAATTAGAGTTATGTTTGACTCATTGGAATAGATATTAGTTAGTTGATTTAAAAATGGTAAATGCTAAGAGAAGTTTGAGTTTACGTCATCTAGATAAAATGTTTTAAGAAATTATGGCACAAACATTTCTCACATTATTTATATACCATCTCTAGTAAAGGTTAAAAAAAAAATTGTTTTATTATTACTCATCATTTTTTTTATGAAGATCGATGATATTATTTTAAGGTAATTTCATAGAACATGATGAGTTCATTTTTTTTATTTGGAAAATTAATAAATTTTTATGAATTATGTATTAAAAAGCCTTAGGGTGTATTTCAAATGCATATATGAGCATTTTTTTTTTATAACAAGTGCTTCTAAAATAATATCTAATTCTCCATTAATAAGAAAACATTTATATTTGGATAATATTTTTATTTTTATTTTAACTAAATACTGTAAAGATAGATAGACACCACTGATAATTTGCAAAAGAAAAAAAAAAAGCACTTTGTCTATTCCAATTGAAGACTAAATAATGCGTAAAAGAGCATTTTTTTATTATCTAAAAGCACTTTGGATAGTATTGAAAACTCAAAAAGCAAACCCAAAAACACAAGATTGTAGTTTAAAAATCCAAACACATCCTTAGGAAAAGGTTCCAAAAGAGGGAAAAACTAGTCCTGAATTAAATATGCATACCTGATTTGGAGAATTTGTAGATACATATATAGTATCCCATCTGTCACCTTTGCATGATAATGATATATCCTAATTTTGATCACACTTTCCTTAATCTCATTGGAATCTAATCAATTTGAGTATCTTGGTTAAATTTGCAGAAGCTTTCTTGATGTTCTTCTCTCTATCCTCATATTATAATATACTGTTAATTATTGAAATTTTCCTGAGAAAAAGAAAAAGGAAAAGAAAAATGGGAAGAGGGAAAATTGAGATCAAGAGAATCGAGAATTTAAACAGCCGGCAAGTGACGTTTTCAAAACGGCGTAATGGGTTGCTGAAAAAGGCTAAGGAGTTATCAGTTTTGTGAGATGCAGATGTTGGCGTCATCGTCTTCTCCAGCACAGGCAAGCTTTATGAGTTTTCAAGTTCCAGGTATATTCTTTTGTTTTTGATTAAATTTGCAGAATATTGCGTAAGGATTTTAAGAGATGTCTAAAAATTTTGATTGAAATTTGACAGTCTATTTTTTGTTTTCTTCTGTGTTTGGTTATATATTTATGCATGGCACTTGGTTGCCTGCCTTGGCTGTAAACGTGCCATTTTTTTAAGGACTGGGCTGGGGTTTGAAAGATGAAGAACAGAGTGAAGTAATGTAATAGTAATCTCAAGTCTTAATTTCTGTTAGAACGGGAAATTGGTAGTTAAGATTAAAAAAAAAGAATGGAAAAGCATTACAAGAACAAAAGTCGAATGTGGTCCGAGCGGAACAAAAAAAGTCAAAAAAAAGTGTACAGGCTTAAGCCTTCCAACTTAAGTTTGGACCGTTATATGTCGGGTAAAGCCCAGCTCTTGAACGCCGGAATGCCCTGAAGTTGTGAAGGCGTCCCTCCACTCCTTTTTTTTTTTTTTTTTTGAAGTTCTCCTTCCACACCTTAATTTCAGTTAAAGATAGATAGAATGAGATGAATAATATAATATAATATAATATTATTCTTTTGTTAAATTTATATATCAAGTATAATAGAGTATAAATTTTTTATAATTAAAAATTATATTTTTATAAACTATTTTTTTTTTTAAACTCATGTAGCATGGAACACATTCTTTCGAAATACAGTGAAGGCCTGGAATTGGAAAGTCAAGCACATCCGTCTGAAGAGCATGGGATAGATGCCGAGGTATCATATACATACATAAATATTGTCATATTTGTGCATGCATTAAATTGGCTAGATGTTCACATGTATACTTTTAATTTTGACATGAACAATACAGGCAGCAGCAAACTCAACTGCCAATTGAAGTGAATGCCCTCAAGGAAGGATGAGTATGCAAGGCTACGTTTGGCATACTTGTAAGCCAAATTCTGATTATTTTCTTTCTTCTTTGAATGTTTTATATATAGCATAATTTGTAGCCTAATTGCAGGAGAATGAATGGAAAAGAATTAGATGGGTTGGGCTTCAAAGAGCTGGAAAAATAGGAGAATCAATTAAGTGATGGGATTTTATCAGTTAAGGATAAGAAGGTAATTTCATTATTAGTTGTAAAATGTAGTTTAATGAACAAACCACAGGCTTTAACAGAAACTTCACTATTGCATTTGCTGGAGCAGGTTCTGTTGGAGCAGCTTAAGAGGTCTAGACTGCTGGTAATAAATTAGCTACATGTTCGATCTTCACACCTTAATCATAAACATACTCTTTATTTTTAATTTAATTTGATTTTGTTGTGATCAGGAGCAAAAGGCCGTGGTAAAGAATGAGAGTCTACGCAAACAGGTAAGCCATATTATATTTTTGCAAATAAAATGTTTAATTAGAAATAAATAATGTTTCCAATTTTCTGTTTTGTTATGAAGTAGATGGAGGAGCTTCGACGTTCTAGATCACCTTTGCTTGAATTTGATCCTCTAGAAAGGAAGTTTTCCTCTGCAAATCAAAAACCCGACTGTTGTTTCCCGTGGGATGAAGAAGATGAAAAAGAAGAAGAAGATCTCTCAGATACTTCCTTGCACTTGGGGTAAGTTATAAGTTCATTAACTAGTTAAATTTGGTTTGAAATTCATTCAATTATTGTGTGTGGGTGCATGCATGCACATGCAGGCTATCATCAGATGTTCGCCGTAGATAGAGTACAACTGCAATGATTCTGGGAGTCAGGTGTTGATAGCGATTTTTGTTTTTGCATTTTAAAATTAGAAAACAAAAAACAACTTTCTTCTCTTAATTAGTTTCAGGAAATGGATATTGTTGATATGCCAAAGTATTAAATATTTTAGACAGACACTGATTTGTTTTTGTTTTTGGTTTTGGTTTTATTAGAATCATTTTCAAAAGTTGCTTTCGGCCGTCGCTTCGCCTACTATACTTGTAGCCGTGCGAACGTTGGCAATTGACTTAATAGAAAGATACATAATTTAGGTAAGATGTGTTGAGGTGAGGTGCATTTGGTATTATATTTGGAAGATCATAAGAGTTTTTAAAAACAATTTTTTTAAAAAAAATTTCAACTACATAATTGTATTTTAAAAAGGATTATTTGAAAAAAAAAAACATGTTCAAAATTTTATTTACATTTTATTAGTAGAAATTTAAATATTTAAGTATATTTTAATCTTCCTTTCAACTATAACTTCAAATTTTAATTATAAAAGTATTTTTACATATCTCCCCTGAGATTTGGCAAAATCACACATTAACATAAGTTTTCTCAAAATTAATAGATAGTAAAAATTAAAATATTTAATTATTAATTGACTAATTAAAACAATGAAATGACTAAAATAATCTAGTGCGTGTAAATTTTATATATTAGTAGTATTTTTTTATATAACTCCCTTAAAATTTAAAAAATTAACAAAAAGTATCATTGAAAGTAATTTTTCAATTTTTGACATCTAATTTAATTTAGTTTGATAAACATATATAAATTAAGAGCTAATTTATTACATATATCCAATAAATTTAAAAATAGTATAATTCTTGTATATTTGAGAATTATTTGAGAATTATTATATATTACAATAACTTTTGTTAGATTCTATATTATTAATTCTTGTATTTTTGTTCAATTTTTAAAACATAACATGTAAAATATTTAATTTATAAACTCATATTTATCAATCAATCGCATATTTATTTATTTAATATTTAATGTCTTTATTTTATATTAATAAATCTTAAACATATCTTTTTATATTTTTATATTATTACGGTACTTTTTGTTAATTTTCTAAATTTTAAGAAAAGTATATGAAAAATACTACTAATATATAAAATTTATATATGCAAAGTTATTTTAGTTATCTAATTGTTTTGATTAGTCAGCTAACGGTCAAACATAATAATATTATTATTGAAGGGTACTATTTGTTAATTTTTAAAAAAAATTATATTTATGTGTGATTTCAATAAACCTTAAAGCAAGTACGTAAAAATACCCCTTTAATTATATGATTATTTTGAATTTTCTTTTTGAGTCCAAATAATTAACAACTTTTTTGTTTATAATTAGGATACTTCTCAAATCTTCAATAATAAATTCCATCTTTAAGTTTTATTTGGTTAATTTAATTAATATCCACAAGTTTATTTTATAAAGCATCAATCATATCCTGTTAATATAACACTTCAACAAATAAAATGTTAATCATGATTGATTACGGTAAGTATATTTTTGCACATAACATTTAAATATTATTAATATATAAAATCAATCACTATTTATTATCAACGCCAAATTCAAACTGTCTAAATATTATCAACCTTCAAAATCTCATTGATAAGAAAAAAAATAAAAATTAATCATCATATAAAGCAGTTTCAAATAGCAACGGAAGAATAAATTGATTTACAATAATAGGATCAACAATTTCTTCATAAATAAAAATTTTAAAAAAAGAAGGGAAAATAGTATATTATTATTTAAAAAACATAAATAATAAAATGCTAATTATTATTATTATTATTATTATTTGAAATCATGAGTCCTAAATCCTAATACTAAACAAATACACAATCTTATTTAGAAGATTAAACAACTTTATCATAAAAAAAAAAAAATCAAGTCAATATTTTTTATTTTTGATATTTAAATGAATATCTAGAATCGTGATTTGTTAGCCCATCCCATAATGCCTATTTGGCCATCGATTTCGAATAAAGTTCACATCAAACGTGGGTCCTATTATCATAAGAACCCAACTTATTTGTTTATTAAAATAATCTCAATGGGTGGTTAAATAATTTCAATTATTTTTTAATTTCCTAGTTAGATTTTGATATTGTTTATGAACGTAGTCTCATCTATAGCCATGAATAATATCCAAGATGATGCAATTTGAAGATGACATAATTTTACATATACATAGACATTTAAATAATAACAATAATGTTTACTAGTGGTACTTGTATTGCCTACGTGGCAAAATTTATCATGAAATTTAGGGGTGAGCATGATCGGATTGGAACCACCCAAAATGTTTTCATACATGATATCAATGATGATTAATTATATAAAGCAATTAACATTTATAATATAAAGTCTTAAAATAATTAAAAGTTAATTTAATTTGTTTAATTGGAGTTTCCAAAAGAATGAGCACAAAGTGGCCTCGACCCTTCGATATCATGTCCGTCACCCTCGTGTCATCTTTTTTATTTTAAAAATAATTATATATATTTATGTACTAATTGATTAATTTAATATTAATGTTTCTAATTACTTTAATTAATTAAAGACCCCTCTTGCGCGCCTTATTCATGAGTGTGGCATGCCTGGTTAAAGTCAAGCCTCGGTGGCTAATAATAAAATATTTTGTAATTAAACAAAATTGATTTCCTTTTAGTGTTTAGAGTTCAAAACTAAAAGGATATGTAACCCAACTATAAGATAAATAATTTCTTAAAAAATAAAAAAGTGAGTTACTTCTCCAAATAATTTCCTTTTGACAATAATTTAAAAAAATTATCTAAAATTTGAACATATAAATTTAAACATAAAATGATTCTAGATTAGGTACGATAATTTTATTCATAAATCCGCTATTACCCGATTTTTATAGGACGAATTTGATATGATTTTTAGTGAGTTTTGAACAAATTTAAAAAATAAAATTAAAATTTGTAGCGGATTTAAATATGAATACAAATAAATATTTATAATTTTTTTAAAAAATATTAAAACAATATCGTTTTGATATATAATCTAAATTTCCTGTCTTATATTAGTAATGCAATTATTCTTTCTTCCAGCTTCCTTACTGTCCTTCTAATAAAAGTTCTTGTGACTTGATTGGTCTATGCAAAGATTGTACCACAACAATCTAAACAATTTATGTTGGTGAAATAGTTTAATTGAATTTACTATTTAATTGCTTTGGTAATAGGGTTACTCGTTTTTGAATTTAATGTTTTAATTATTGACAAAATTTGAACTTCTTTGGTTCTTCCACAACTTGGATTTGCTTAATGATTATCCTTTCGTGGTTTATGCTCTGCCATCAGCTGCTTGTGCTAAGAGTGATCATAGTGCATACACTAATAGTGTGGAATTGAAAGGTTTGAATTTATGTTGAATTTATAATATTTTATGTATGAATTTGTAAAATAATTATATATTTGTTTATAAAATTTTGTTATTAATTTTATTTTTTATTGTATGTATTTTATATTTTATATGAGTAGTGTATTTTATTTTAATTAATGTCAAAAATCTTACTAAAAATTTGTTAAAAATTTACGGATATCTGTACTGATTTAATAAATATTAATTATACGTTTAAGCGGGTTTGATAATAAAATATCAAACTCGCTATAAGTTTGGTACAAGTATAATATTAAATTTTTTGTGTGGATACAGATGTGAATTTATAGATATCTGTCTTAAATCTAATTTACTACCATCCTTATTCTAGATGATATATTTATTTTTTTATTATAAAATTTGATTATAAATATTTGAAAACCAATGATTTGACATGTTACACTTTTATATATAATTAGATAAAATCTACTTATTATAAAATAAATAAGACATATTATATAAATTTATTTAGATATTTACATTCTATATTAAATTAAAAATTTTAACTTAATTTTATTAAAATATAATTACCTAATTTGCAGTGTCAAGTTGAAAAATAAACATTTTCAAAACATTTGAATAACTGAAATTGAATTATATTCAAAATTCAAATAAAAAAATAAAAAAGTTTTAAATTTTGGGGAAAGATTGAGAGTCCCTTAACTTTACATAATTTTTTACACTAATTTCTCAACCATAAAATCAATACACTTTTAATAGTTGAAATTAAATATAATATCTGTAATTAATACGTCATAATTAATACACATATGAAATAAAAACTCAACCATTCAAATATAAATAATCGTATGGTATAGAAATGGAGTAAAAAATTTGTAAAAAAATTGAGGTTCTTGATCCTAACCTATAAAATTTTGTTATATTTTGTAAATTTGAAATAATTTATTTATTAATTTTTTTTTAGTTTTGTGTAATATTTTAAAATTTTCAAAAAATAAAACATTAAAAAACATAACTTAAAACTTAAAATTTTAGTAAAAAATCTGACAAAAATTTAATAGTTTTGTAAAAATATAACACCCTATTATAAATTATTTTAGCCAATATTTTTATTGGGGCATGCATGGCTTTTGAGCTATTACATTTTAAGGTGTTCTTTTTTTTTTTTTCTGTAAATTTTAAAATGAAACCAGACTTTCCTAATTAAGCAATAAAGATTGTCTTGAATTAAGTTTGTGTTGTTGGACTTATTATGTTTATGTTATCTAATTATAAACATTAAGATTTGAAACAATGACCCCATATATATTAAAGTATTCACAATCGGTCCAATATCTTTCAAAGTTGATGAAAGGCCAATTTAGCCTCAAGGCAAATGAGTTTACTTTTAAAAATACAAGGTTATAATTTAAAATAATTAATTAGGCTAAGAAATTTAAAAAAAAAATTAGAAAGTGGGTTAGTTAACAAAATAAGTTAACCAATAATAATTTAAAATAATGAATTTTTATTGTGATTTAATAATATGTATTTAGCTAGCGTGCCTGCATTTCTAGTTTATGAGTGATTAAATTTTGGTCCACAATTTTTTTTCTTTGTTAAAAAAATTATTTGAATTATTTCAAAGGCCGATGATAAAATCCCAATTGAGGAGACAAAAGCAAGTGGAGGGCAATAGTAATACAGAATACTAGCGGAAATATTCCACAATCTTGGGACAAAACACGCTCTGATTTTTTCTTTTTTTACAACAGTTTTCAACCATCGTGATTCTAATCCAACGGTCAATACTCATTCATAAAATATACAATTAGCAAGAATTCTTAGCTTGCAACTATGGATCAATAACAGATCATCACACCAATTATCAATTCTCTTTATCAATTCACAAATTGCTGTACTAGTTTACGTATATATTTTTGATCATTCTGATGATGTATAATATATATTACAGATAATCAATAGCACCCCCCCCATATGATCAAACGGTGTAGATTAAGAACTCATGTCGCATCAGCAGCAATGTTCATAATTATGCTTTTGTAAATACCGCCAGACATATATATATATATATATATATATATATATATAAGGATGCATAGTGTTGGAAATAGATCATAATAATCTCCACAGGCCTCCATATTCCTTTATATTTTCCACCTCCCAACACTATCATCACTTCCTGTCGGCCGCTATCTTTCTTCTTCCCAAAATCTCTCTGTCTCTTCCAAGAATTTCAAGCAATCTTTTCATCTCCTTCTCTGCACAAACCAAAACCAGAACCGAAACCTCCTGTCTTTCATTCAGTTCTAGCTTAGGTTACTACCAGCTTCTCTGTCTCTTTCTCTCCGTCGGTCTGTTTGTCTTATTTGTTATATAAACGATGAGACATCACCAAGAAGTTGCTTTGCAAAGAAGCAGCAGCTGCAAAAGTTCTAAGAGAATCATACCTTCAAACAGCTACAACAGATCGACTTCTGTTTCATTCATACCTGGAAACGACGAATTTTCTGGGAAACTCCTAATAAGAAGATCAAACTCACCTGTTTCTTTACAGAGATTTCACAAAGTTCATTCCAGATTCACTTCTCTCATCCGTTCACTTCTCAATATAATAGCTTTTCCAAGTATAATTCTCCCTACTTGCAAATGGCTAACGATACCAACCCAGCTCTCGATAACTCCTCCATTAGGCCGGAAAGTCACCGGAACCCTATTCGGAAACCGTCGCGGCCATGTAAGCTTTGCCGTCCAGGACGATCCCAGGTCGGAACCGGTTTTGTTATTAGAACTTGCTATGTCAACGGCGACTTTGGTGAAAGAAATGGCATCTGGTTCGGTCCGGATTGCGCTCGAATGTGGGAAAACAGGTCCGGTTCAGACCGGAGGGGGTCGGCCGGGGAAGCTGTTCCATGAGCCCATGTGGACTATGTATTGTAATGGTAGGAAATGCGGGTATGCAACTTCCCGCGAGTGTGGGAGGTCGGATTGGCAGGTGCTGAGAACCGTGCAAAGCGTGTCGGTCGGTGCTGGCGTTATCCCGGTGGTGGAAGATGGACGGAAGACCGCCACGTCGGAAGGCGAATTATTGTACATGAGGGCACGGTTTGAAAGAGTTGTTGGCAGCCGTGACTCGGAGGCTTTTTACATGTTGAATCCGGATAACAACGGAGGGCCGGAACTCAGCATTTTTCTGCTTAGAATATAAAAAATATATATATATATATATTTATATATGAAATTATTTCTGGGATTTAATTAAATTTAATCCTATAGATGTGTTAATTAGTAGTTTTTGTTTTAATTAAGTTTGAGAAATTTAATTTTACGTTGTACTTGTTTTGTAATATTTTTAATAAAATGAATGTAGGAGGTGAGCAGGTGGGTTCTGTATTTGGTTTTCTAGATTAATTGGACAAAATTTCAACGTTACATATAAAAAAAAGCAAGCGTGCGCACACACCACACACCTGCTAAACAAAGAAATCAACACGCCTATGCCATGGATTTTGATTTTGACGTGGGATGCGGAAAGCAAAGTTTCCTAAACAAATTTAAGGGTTTTTATTTTTATTTTTATTTTCTTCTTCTAATGAATGGAAGTGAGAAATGTTTTCTTTTGGGCACCGTAATTAATGGAGCCCAAAAATCTTGCAACTAAGATATCAAATTATACAAGGTTAAAACTAATGAACAAATTCTACTTTCTTGAACATATTACTCCTCAAACTCTAATTAATATTAAATAAATAGATATCAATTATATTATTGATAATAATAACTGGTCGTAAAATCAAACAAAGCTCAAGTGACTTCAAGTTATGAAGATCAAAATATTTATATTTATTCATAAGAGTAATATTTGTTATTGACAATAAATTTGAGGGATTAGGGTATACTTATACGAGCTTTTGTTGTAGTAAATATATTGTTGTAATTAATAATATATATATTTATTTGATGTTAACATATATAAAAATATACAATTATTATTTTTTTAAATATTAGGTAAGTTTATATGGCTACAAGAAAGTTTACCACTGATTTTACAATAAATAATTGCTATTAAAGAAACGCTTATAAAATTCTAGCCATTTTTAAATTGCCGAACAAAATTAATGTAAAGGATAAGACAATAAACAAATTCCATAATGTAAATTAGAGAGACACGGATTTATTAATAAAGAAAAATCTTACGAAGAACTGTTTAAAAGATAAAAATTCTTCGGGTTATATAAGAATTATCAAAATATTCTATTAGTAAAGAAGAACTTATAACCGATGATTTAGTACAATAATTTTTAATACTCAAATATAACTATCTTGATAAGTGATCCACTCTAAGTAGTCCCATCTTCAAAACTCTAAAATATTATTTCGTCAATGAAATCCTTGAACGATACGTTCACAAGACTAGAACTTCAGCGACCAATAACAATAAAATTTTTGAAGATTTCTCAATTGAATTTGATGTAACCTTAAACAACATATTCACAAGACTAGAACTCTAGCCACTAACAACATTTAAAATTCTGAAGGCTTCTCAGTGGATTTGATATAAGGATAATGGTAGTGTTTATT
>JAXCLQ010000015.1:8695783-8710578 GCA_035584115.1 Cedrela odorata
ATATATATATATATAAAGCATACATCAAGTTGGTTAATGTTTATTTAAGTCAACCACTCAAGTCTTGATACATGGATTGCTTTTGATCATTTGATGAGATGAAGAGGCAAGTGGGCAAGTAGATAGTTTTGATTCATTTAATGAAATGTACAAGTGGAGATGGTGTAAGTCGGCTGTGCAGGGAAAAACACTCAAGTGTTAAGTGTAGATAAGATGTATTGTGATGCTACGTTATCTATCCAAGCAATCTTCCCCAAGATAGCACCGACTGTGTTTTTTCTTCTTCTCCCTTCTTTGCTTAAAACTCTATTGATGAATGGGTGAGGGTTTTGTTTTTAACAAACTCAAAAGAGAGAAAGAAGAGAAAATAGAGAGAGAAAGAGGAAGAGGAGGAAAGTAGTGAAAAATGTTTCTTGTTCTTCTCTCTCTTCCACAAAGAATTAGAAGTTTCTAAGATTTAGAAAACTTATTCTTGAGTTTCTATACACGAATCCGGGTAACTGGAACCCGTCAAAGTCAAACTGATGTGTGTGACACGCCAACAAGTTAACGAGTAGCCTGTTCTAGAAAATCGACATATAAGATATGTGTTGATCTTTAGTTTAAATCGTTTAAAATTTTAAAATGCACATACATCCATGTTTATGATCCTTAGATGAGCCTTTTTCACACTTGTCGTGTAACGACAGTAGTTCCCCTTCATCTAGTTCGACTGGAGCGCGCTCGAGAATCGATTCCGCGTGTCGCACTCTAACTGAGTTATCTTTCAGGTGGAAGTTGAAACCTTCTCAAACTACCTTTTACTTGAATATTATAAATAATAATTAGATTGATGAAAACTAAAGTGGGATTTCCTAATTCTAAGAAAACTCTCACTTACTTCTTGATTCTTAACTTCTCCACAAGTATTGTTATGTTGCCAAATCACATTTACACACAAATATGAAAGGAGAAGTAAACTTTAAAAGACGCGTCATTGAAATACTTTTATTAGTACTTTTTTTGTTGCTAAATCAATAAAATTTTTTTTTAATTTAACTATCGAAAGGTTATCACTAGCAAGCTAGACTCGAGAACACCAATAACTAGTTGCATTTGAATCAATAAAAGTGTGATACCTAAAACCTGAGGAAAAAAAGCTTCCATTCGATCATCATGCATTGTAATCTAATTGTAAAAATAAAATAATTATTTTGTATATAAATGAGAACAAAAAATAAGATAATATCTTTCACAAAATCTTTTATTTTTACAACCACTTTTAGTAATGGAAATAAGAAACAATTTTGCTCACATATGCAAAATATTTTGCGTTAACAAATGGGGTATTTTCTACAGTAGCTAAAATTGTAAAATAAATGGCATAATTAGTAATCCAAAAGCCAATTTTATTGGTAAGTTTCACATGTATTTCTCATTTACGACATAAAAGCAATACCCTTTTTTACTTTCAAAAAAAGCGTTTCTTCTACTTGTCCCTTGTGGAAATCTTGGGTACAATGCCTAAAATTAAAAAAAAATATACTAATAAGGGAAGAAAATAAAATCGTAGGAAATGTCATTATTTCCATGTTTATCCAACGCTCATTGGAAACCTTCCCTCTTAAGAATTACTATTAATAGATAGCCCCTCATTTAATTCACCATAATGGTCATTAACTATGGTAAGGATGTGTTTGGAAATCCAAACATTAAAAAACTTTCTTATAATAATATTTTTTATAAATATATTATATTCATTTTTTTACAATATTTTAAGAGAGGATCACATGTTTATGGTAATTTCATGAAGTATGATGTGTCCAATTTTTATATTTAATTGTAAAATCAATAAATGTTACAAATGTGTACTAAAAAATCTAGGTGTGTTTAGAAATGCTATTGTAAAATATACTTTAAAGAAAAAAATTATTTGAAATGCATTTGTGAGAATCTTTCGATAAAGTGCTTCCAAGTCAAAGCGATTCTAACAAGCCATTAATAAAAAATAATTATCTTTGAATAATATTTTTATTTATTTGAATTAAATACTATAAAGATTGATAATTTTTTTTTAATAATCTTAAAAATATTTTTAGCACTCATGGAGACACCATTGATAATGCTTTCGAAGAAACATTTGATAAATACTGTTTTGAGGAAGCACGTGAAAATTAACAAAAGAAAAAATTGCGCTTTGTCTATTCCAAGAAGGTTAGATAATGTATAAAAGGGCATTTTTAAGTGTCTAAAAGCACTTTTGATAGTATGAAAACTCAAAAACATATACCCAAAAACACAATATTGTAGTAGGAAAATCCAAACACGTCCTTGGGAAAACTAGTCCTGAAGTAAATAGGCATACCATATTTGGAGAATTGCCAGATATAGTATCCCATCTGTCACCTTTACATGATATATCCTAATTTTGGTCACACTTTCCTTCATTAGTCTCATTGGAATCCCTATCAATTTGAGTAACTTAGTTATATTTAGAGAAGCTTCATGATTTTCTCCTCTCTATTCTTACATATATAATACAGCTAATGATTTAAGTTTTCCTGAGAAAAGGCAAAAGCAAAAGAAAACGAGAGAGAAAAATATGGGAAGAGGGAAAATTGAGATAAAGAGAATCGAGAACTTGAACAGCCGGCAAGTGACTTTTTCAAAACGGCGTAATGGGTTGCTGAAAAAAGCTAAGGAGTTATCAGTTTTGTGCGATGCAGATGTTGGTGTTATCGTCTTCTCCAGCACAGGCAAGCTTTATGAGTTTTCAAGTTCCAGGTATTTATATTATAATTTACTCTTCTTTTCTTTTCTTTTCTTTTCGGTTAATTTTTCAGAACCTTGAACAAGGGTTTTGAGAGATCTATAAATATTTTGATAAAATTTGACAATTCATTCAGTTATTTGTTTTGGTTTGAAAAGATGAACAACAGAGTGATGTAATAATTTCAAAGTTTTAATTTCTTTTAGAACGGGAAATTGCTAGTCAAGCTTAACAAGAACAAAAGTCAAATGGTGGGCCGACCTGGACCCAAAAAGTTGAAAAAGTTTAGTGGATTTACGGGCAGTAGAGGTTTTAAGTCTTCTAACATATGTTCGGCTAAATCTGGGCCCATAAACCCGCCTTATGTTGGGTAAAGCCCAGCTTGTGAATGCGGGTATACCCTAAGTTGTGAATGCTACCATTTCTTAATTTCACTTAACATAGATAAGTTGAAATGAATAATATTACTTTTTGTTAAATTTAGTTTTACTCTAAAATATTAATAATTTTACGAAAATATAAATTATGAGATTAAATAATGCTGTTGTCTTGATTATTTATCATTTTACCAAAATCTTTTAATTTAAGCCTTACTTGGTTAATTATTAATAGGATGAAACTAAAATATCCGAAAAAAATGTTAAATTTATTATGGGTACTTTACCCTTTATTAAAAAAAAATTGGTAAAATATCCTTATTAAAATATTCTTTTGAGGATAATTTACAAAAAAATCAAGTCTAACAGAGTATAATTTCTTATTAATTAAAAAAAGTAATTATTTTTTTAATTAATTTTTTGTTTTTACTCATGTAGCATGGAACACATTCTTTCAAGATACAGTAAAGGCCTGGAATTGGAAAGTCAAGCACTTCCTTCTGAAGAGCAAGGAATAGATGCTGAGGTATCATATATACATGCATGCATACATATTGTTACCTTTGTACATGTATATATATAGATAGATAGAGAGAGACAGAGAGAGGGTTTTAATTAGTTGTTTATGGTCTAGACATTTATACTTTTAATTTTGACATGAACAATACAAGCAGCAACAGACTCAAGTGCCAGCTGAAGTAAATGCCCTGAAGGATGAATGTGCAAGGCTACGTTTGGCATACTTGTAACTCAAATTCTGATTATTTTCTTTCTTAAATTCAAACATTATCCTCTTCTTCTTCTTCTTCAACTTCTTTCAATGTTTTTCTTAGAGCATAATTATTTGTTGCTTAATTGCAGGAGGATGAATGGAAAAGAACTAGACGGGTTGAGCCTCAAAGAGCTGCAACAATTGGAGAATCAATTAAGCGAAGGGATTTTATCTGTTAAGGATGAGAAGGTAATTTAATTACATATATATATCAAATCGGTCCCCATTAGCAAATGAAAGTTTTAACTGTAAAATGTTGTTTAATTACTACAGCCAAGCTTTAACTGAAACTTCACTGTTGCATTTGCAGGAGAAAGTTATGTTGGAACAGCTTAAGAGATCGAGATTAGTGGTAATAAAACACACCATTGATTTTATTTGTGCATAAAGCTATGCATTACATGATTAGCAGCTATATGTCGTCGTGCACTTCAATCTGAGACATATCTTTATTTTCATTTGATTTTCGTGCTCAGGAGCAAAAAGCCATGATAGAAAACGAGACTCTACGCAAACAGGTAAGGGCAAAGCGTATCTTTTGCAAACAAATGTTCGATTTGAAATAATGTTTTTTGTTCTGTTTTTAACTAGATGGAGGAGCTTCGACGGTCTAGATCACCTTTGGTTGAATTTGATCCTCTAAAAAGGAAGTTTTCCTTGGCAAATATGAAATCCGATTGTTGTTTCCATTCAGACGAAGAAGGAGAAGAAGATCTCTCAGATACTACCTTGCACTTGGGGTAAGTAAATTAAATTAGTAAAATGTTATTTAAAAACACAAGAAGATTAAATATTATATTAACACGACAAGTTTGTAGTAAATGCATTTTGTAGATTAATTTAATTAATTATTGTGTGTGGTGCAGGCTATAATCATCTGATGTTGGCCGCAAGAGGAAAGCGCCGAAGATAAAAGAGTCCAACTGCAATGATTCTGGGAGTCAGGTGGCCTCAGATTGATATTGAAATTGATAGCCTTTTTTTTTTTTTTTTTTTTTGCTTTCTAAAATTAGAAAACAAAAACAATTTTCTTGTCTTAGTTTCATGAAATGGATGGATGTTGATATGCCAATAAATATATTTAGACAGACACAGATTTGTTTTGTTTTTGTCTTGGTTTATTAGAATCACTTGTTCCCAACAAGTAGCTTTCGGCTGTCGCTATGCAAATTGGCATAAATTTCAGACTATATGTGTGTGAACTGGAGTAATATCTTTCGGATTCCGGAGACATGACACATGTTAAAAGATTATTCACAATTTAGGTCAATCTGTATAAGAAGGGCATTCCAATTTATGTTACTCTTTGTTTTTATCAAACAAAAAATTCACAATTCTTCGTCACTTTATAAACATAATTTTAAAATTATATTATTAACCTTCGCAGCTTGTAAAATATAAATTCAAAATTATATAATTAAATTGTAGCATTATTGTATTTATTATAGTTTATAAAGTGCATGAGGTCCATTTAGAGGGACCATATATTCAATTTAGTTAAGCTATTGAAATAGCTAATTCTAATTTTTAAATGAAAAATGTAATAAATTACTTTATTTTAGAAAAAAATTTGTATACTTTTCCATGAATTTGAGAGTATTATTAAATTAGATTTATAAAATTTTAGAACAAAATATTACGAAAAATATTTGATGTATGGGTTAAGAACTTGAGATTGGATTATTTGTTGCCATTTAAAAGGATAGGACTACTAATTCTGAATATATAAAAACATGAAGTAACTACTCCTACGAGACCATGGGATTAATTTGTCCATGCTATAAGACTAAGTTATAATAAAAAAGAATACTTGATAATTAATAACTAATAATGTTATAATAAATCATGTAATTTGTTATAATAATTTAAGTATTTCAATTACTAACATAAATAATTAATCATTTCTAAATAAAAATATTCATAAATACCTAGTAACTAATTTAATTTATTCGATAATTAATTAATTAATTTACTAATATATAAATATAACAATTTAGAAATGGATATATTTGTCAATACAATATTTATATATTCTTTATAATCAAATATTAATTAGTATTTAAACACTTAAATAAGTTAAATATGATTTATTAAATTAATGGCAAAGTTAAATATTGGACTTGTTAAATTCTTAACAAACACAAGATAATACTAATAAATAATATAAGTTAGTCCAATTTAATCTTATTCTATTCCATCTCATTTTATTCAATTCCAAGTATCAAATGCTCAATTTAAGATGTTTGAGGTTTATATTATTTGAGAAAACATGTTCAAAAACTTATTTATATTTATTAGTAGAACTTTAAATATTGACATTTATTTATTTATTTAAATCTTCCTTTCAACTTCAAATTTTAATTATATGATTGTTTTGATTTTTCGTTTTGAATCAAAATAGTCAACAACATTTTGTCTATAATTACGATTTTTATCAAATCTTCCCTAATAAAATTTTCATTTTTAATGTTCCTAGTTATATTATATAATATTACATTAGTCTTTACAAAAAAAAAATTAGTCACTATATACTATGAAGCAAGTTGTTCCTATTAAAATTTTACTGATGAGAATACTCCACCATGTAAATAATATCCGCTTTTAAAATCTCATTGATTAACAAAATAATAATAATAATAATCAATTGCTAATTAATTTATATAATAGTAAGATTAACGATTTTGTCATAAAAAATAATATATATATATATATATTTCTCCTAATAATAATTTATTAAGAATAAAAATAAATAAATAATAAAATGTAAATAATAATTATAATAATAATTATTATTATTCTTATTCTTTGAAACCATGAATCCTAAATCCTAATGCTAAACAAATAAATAACCTTTTCTTAAAGATTAAACAATTTTATAATCAAAATTCAAGTAATTCTTTCTTTTATTCTTGATATTTAAAATAAAATATTTGATTACAATATAAATATTTAGAATCATGATTTGTATATATGGCCATAATACATATATATAAAGTTCACATCCAACGTGGGTCCTATTATCTTAAGAACCCAACTTATTTTTTTATTAAATAATCTCAAATTTTCTTTTGTTTGTTGGCTAAATAATTTCAATTATTTTTTTTAGACTTCCTTATAAGATTTTGATATTGTTTATTAACGTAGTCTCATCTCTAACCATGAATAATGTCGACGATGATGTAATTTGAAAGATGACATAATTTTATATACAAAGACATTAAAATAATGATAATAATAATAATGTTTGCTAGTGGTGCTTACATTGCCCACGTGGGAAGATTTATCATGAATTTTGGGGAAACAAAATGTTAGGCCACCAATTTGATTGGTCATGGCCTAGAGCATACTCGGTTTGGAACCGCCCAAAATGTTTATTATTAAACATAATATATGATATCAATCATGATTAATTGTATAAATGAGTTGATATTTATAATATAAAGTCTTTCTGTATAGATATGTAATTAAATTAAAGTAAATTTAATTAAGATTTCCAAAAGGATGGGGACAAAGTGGCCTCTCACGAACATAATTTTGAATTGACATTTCATCATCATGCCCGTCACCCTCGTGTCACCTTTCTTCTTTATAAAATAATCATATATGAATGTACCAATTAATTACATGTTTATTAATATTATTTTTCTAATTACTTAGAATAATTAAATAGCCATCTCACGCGCCCTATTCATGGGTGTGGTACGCCTCGCTAAAGTCAAGCCTTTTAATTTAGTTAATTAACAAAATATTTATGTAATTAAACAAATTGTCCCAAATTCTATCCCCTTTTAATGTTTAGAGTTCGAAAGCAACAAAAGAAAAGTGGGTCAGTTCTCAAAATAATTTATTTTTCACAATAATTTATAAAAATTTAATTAGTAGTTTTACCACCACAAAATTTTTGTTACATCTTGTAATTTTTTTATTATTTATTTCATATTTTTCATTAATCTTTTACACTTATGTCTAATACTGTAAGCTTTTCAAAACTAAAAAATAATAATAAATTAGTCCAATTTTGTGTCAAGGGAAATGAGTTTACTTAATATATATATATATATATATATATAAGGTTATAATTTAAGATAATTAATTAGGATAAGAAGTTAAATTTAGAAAGTGGGGTTGTTAACAAAATAAGTTGTACCAACAATAACTTTTGGTCCTAATGAAGCAATAAAAGGTGCCTTTAATTTTTAATTTTTAATTTGTAATTTTTAATTTTTTGTTTACCTCACTCAATTGAAGCAACAAGCATCGTTTAAATTTAATGAAAGGCCAATTAATTCTCAAATAAAACTTGTTCAATTCAAGAATTGATGGATTTTGAACTATTTCAAAAGCCGATGGTTAAAAAAAATAATAATAAAAAGCCGAAATCAGGAGTCAAAAACAAGTGGGTAATAGAGAATACTATTACCCACTACTGTTTTCAACCATCGTGATTCTAATCCAACGGTCAATAATCACTCATAAAATATACAATTGGCAAGAAATCTTAGCCTGCAACGAATGGATCAATAACAGATGATCACACCAATAATCAAATCTCAATATCAATTTACCAATTGGTGCGGTGGTTTACGTAAATACTTTGATCATTCTGATGATATATACTATCACAGACAATCAATTGGACCCACATGATCAAACGATGTAGATTAAAAACTCAGGTCGCATCTACAGCTATGTACATAATTGTGCTTTTGTCACTTTGAATAACGCCATATATATGTAAGGATGCATAGTGTTGGAAAGATATCATTATAATCTCCACAAACCTCCATAGTTTTCCTTTACATTGTCCACCTCCAAACACTATCATCACTTCCTGTCGGCCGCTAACTTTCTTCTTCCCAAAATCTTTCTCTCTTTTCTCTTGCAAATGTTTCAAGCAATCTTTTCATCTCCTTCTCTGCACAAACCATAACCAGAACCTCCTGTCTTTCATTCAGTACTAGCTTAGATTATTACCAGTCTCCGTCTCTTTCTCTCTGTCTGTCTGTGTGTCTTGTTTATTATATTAAACGATGACACATTACCAAGAAGTCGCTCTGCAAAGAAGCAGCAGCTGCAAAAGCTCTAAAAGAATCATACCCTCGAACAGCTACAACAGATCAACTTCTGTTTCATCCATTCCTGAAAACGAAGAATTTTCAGGGAAACTCCTGATAAGAAGATCAGACTCACCCGTTTCTTTACAGAGATTCCACAAAGTTCATTCCAGATTCACTTCTCTCATCCGTTCACTTCTGAACATAATAGCTTTTCCCAGTATAATTCTCCCCACTTGCAAATGGCTAGCGATACCAACCCAGCTCTCTATTACACCTTCTTTAGGCAGGAAGGTCACCGGAACCCTATTCGGAAACCGTCGCGGCCATGTCAGCTTCGCCGTCCAGGACGATCCCAGGTCTGAACCAGTTTTGTTATTAGAACTTGCGATGTCAACGGCGACTTTGGTCAAAGAAATGGCATCAGGTTTGGTTCGGATTGCGCTAGAATGTGAGAAAACCGGTCCGGGTTCGACCGGGCGGGGTCGGCCCGGGAAGCTGTTCCATGAGCCCATGTGGACTATGTATTGTAACGGTAGGAAATGCGGGTATGCAACTTCCCGCGCTTGTGGGGGGTCGGATTGGCACGTGCTGAGCACGGTGCAGAGCGTGTCGGTTGGTGCCGGAGTTATCCCCGTGGTGGAAGGACGGAAGACCGCATCATCGGAAGGCGAGTTACTGTACATGAGGGCTCGGTTTGAAAGAGTTGTTGGCAGCCGTGACTCGGAGGCTTTCTACATGCTGAATCCGGATAACAATGGAGGACCGGAACTCAGCATTTTTCTGCTTAGAATATAAGAATATATCATGAAATCATTGCTGGAATATAATCAAATTTAATATTTAGATGTAGTTTTAAATTAGATTATTTGGAGTTGTTGGAGTTGAAATTAAGTTTTAGATATTTGATTGTTGTACTTTGCTTTGTAATATTTTTAATAAATGAACAAATGAATGTATGAGCAGGTTGGTTTTGTATCCGGTTTTCCCTATGAATTAGACAAAATTTCACGTCACTAGCAAGCATGCGCACACGGCTATTTTTATGCAATTAAACAAAGTAATCAGCACGCCTATGCCAATGGTCTCAGACTCGGTCACCACAGAAAAAAAGTTAGCATGGATTTTGATTTTTATGTGGATTGCGAAAACCAAAGTTTCGTTTGATTATTGTAATGAATGAAAGTGAGGAATGTTTGCTTTTTGATACTGTAATTAATGGAGTCCAAAAATTTTGCAACAGAAGGCACCAAATTATCGAGGCTTCTCTCGGTGTCAGCTTTGCCTTGTGGGTAGTTTTTATTTTTTCTTATTTTATGAAACATGGTAGAATTGCCTAATTTAAACAAATTATCCCTCGTGAAAATTGACATTTTTACTTTGATAGAAATTAGATAGATGGCTGATAAGTAATAACTAATAAAAGACAATTAAACAAATGCTAATTATATATTGTTCAGAATAATTACGTGTTGTAAAATTAGACAAAACTCAAGTGACCTTAGATCAAGATTAGAAGATTCATATTCATTAATTATATAAGAGTAATAGTTGTTATCGATGGTACCTTTGAAAATGATTTTACAAATAGAAAAAAAGTACCGGATGATATTTTTTCAGAGAAACATCCGAATAAATGCTTGTAAAATTCAAGCTAAATTTCAATTAGTGAACAAAATTGATACTGATGTATTATGCATAAACGATTCCGATCATCTCATCCTTGTTCCCTCTTAGGCAAATTTTCGTAGGAATCAGTATATTAACATACAAAATACTTTAGAAAATTTTAAATCATGAATACAATTAAATATGTTTTTTTTTGCAATTGTAGTCAAATTTTAAAGGTCAATTTTAATTATAGCTAACTTGTAAGTTGTATTTTTTTTCAAAAATTTTTTAACCAAACACATTCGATTCAAGCAAAAATATCCATGATACAATGTCTTTTTTGTGAAGGATAATTATACGACAACTGATGTGGCATGATCCGAAGCTGATTGAGACGGAAAGCTGATGTGGCATGTTGAAGAAGTTCTCCAAAATAGAGCTCAAAGCTGGTGATAATATGCAAGCTGGAATACAGTTGTTATATGATTAGCTTCCTTAATCATTTAGTTAGATAAATCAATCAGTTAGTTTGCTAATTATCATGTAACTAATTCAAGAAGAGAGCACGTGTGCTTTAGAGAATATCGAAGTCATTTACAGATCTTTGTATATAAACAAGTCTATATTTTTCATTCCGTAAGTTTTGTGAAATAAATAATTAGAGTTTCACTTTCCTTTCTCAATTTTCTCTCTGTTTCTAAGCTGCCAAACACACTATTTAGAGATTCTAACTTAGTATCAGAGTCATGGCAATGCTGAGTGCAAACATTTCCTTAACTAATCTTCACCAATCATCTTTTTCTTTCATTGTACCGATCAAGTTAGATGGATCTAACTGTCTTTCTTGAAAATCCCAAGTTTTTTCATCTATTAGAGGAAATAGACTTCAAGATTACATAAATGGATTATAATCATCCACGATGGTTTTCAACCAAAAGCAAGTCATGATTTGCATGGAGAAAATCCATAATATGTTGTATGGAGAAGGCAAGATCAACTCTTGCTTGGATGAATGCTTTCATTGATGAATAAATCAGTGCTTGGATTGGTAATTGGCTGCAAATCTTTATTTGAGGTATGACAAGTTTTAGAATTGGATCTCAAACCAAAGCAAAAACACTTCAGCTTAGGTTTCAATTATAATCAACTAAGAAAGATTCACTATCAACGTTTGAGTACTTTCTGAAAATGAAAAATTTGGTAGACTACCTTGTTGTAGCTGAAAACTCATATTCGAATGATGATTTTATTCTTTATATTCTTGCCAGCTTAGATTCATAATACAATTCAGTAGTCATAAATATTACTAGAAGAACTGACACATTAAACATACATAAAGTGTATGTTATGTTACTGACTCATGAGAACATATTGGAATAACAAAATTGTGCTCAATGAGTTAATGCTCAAGGAAACTACGTTGCTAATTATAATGAATCTAGGCTATTTCAAAAGAAAGGTGATGAGAAAGGAAACTACAACCAAGGCTATGGTTATCTTGGATTTGGATTTGGAAGAGAAAAATCAAATCAAGGTGGTAGAACCAATCAAAACTTGAAATCAGGTCAAAGTGATGGTGGTTGAAGAATACCAATTTGTCAAATTTGCTTCAAGCTAGGTCATGTAGCAGTTGTGTGCTATCATAGGTTTAACATAAATTATATTCCTCTATGACCACAACAACAAATTCAACAACATTATCAAAAATCCCATCAAAAGTATCAAAGACTAGCACTTGGACAAACTTCAATTCAAGAAAACAAAGCTGCTTATCCTACTAACATTGAAAGAGCTGTAGATGATGGTTGATATTTAGATAGTGAAGCTACTCATCACCTAATTAACAATGTCAACAATATAAACTCAGGTTGCGAATTTATAAGTAATGATAAGTTAATCATTGGTAAAGGTTTTGGCTTGCAAATATCTCATATTGGTAATTCAGATTTTGTTTTGAAAAATAAAACTAATTAGTCCATCACCAAGAAAATCATCCTTAAAGACTTGTTATGTGTACCTCAAATTACAAAGAACCTTATTAGTATTTCAAAATTAACAACAGATAACCAATTTACTATAAAGTTTGTTGATAATTTTTTTTTTATTAAGGACAAGAAGAGCCAAGTACTTCTGGTGAGAGAGGTGCTGTGAAGGGCATCTATTGTTGGAAATATGCTCTTGAACTAAACGTGTCATATGGTCTAAAAATATCATAATATATATATACACATATATATAATTAATTGTAAATTAATTTACGATTAATAAAATAACTTTTATATCATTTTAAATATTCAGTTGCTAATTTATATTATATATAAAATACATAATGATATCCCGTGATATATTATAATGTAAATACTCTATCTACAAAGAGTTGTAGATATGAGTATAAAGTCTATGATTTAAATACATCCGAATCAGTTCCCAGTTGAGGTAATGTCATATGAAAATATAATATTACATGACTGGTATGTTTGATGCTACTAAAGATTAATATTGAATACTAATAGTTGAGTAATGAGTTTCATGTCACAAAAGCATAAATATAGGTAATATGTTGGTGAACATGTTATTGAACGTGACAAAATGTGATGAATTACATGGGCAATTAATACATAGTCAATGATACGTTACACAACTGTACTAGTATACCACTAATCTTTTGACTTAAGGTGTCATGACTACCTTATGCACTGAAACACATCGTTCACTTGTGTATATAGCATCGAGCTAACCATGTGTGTGATGATATTATATTGATGACTTGAATATATTTAATTGTTTTTGATAATGACTAAGTATTATTGTAAATGTCAAGTTAACATATAATAATAAAATGATCTTAAACTTGTTTTAGAATCAAGAAACTTGTGTATAAATATGCTTATAATCAATCCTTAACAAACGTGTGTGTCTTGAAAGCTTGATAGGATCAATATCATTGAAGAATAGACCAGCACTCTCAAACTAGATCGATACTAAGAAGACAGGATATCGATATGTTTTAAGGAAGATGTTTCAGATGAAATTCTTAAGGCCAACCAGATCGATACTTGAGCTAGAAGAGATCGATACATGCCTTATCTAGAGAGTTTCAAAATAATCATGGTGCAAACCAGATTGATACCTAAGCTAGAAGATATTGATACATGCCTTGTCTAGAGAGTTGCAAAATAATTACGGTGCAAACTAGATTGATACCTAAGTTAGAAGAGATTGCAAACCAGATCAATACCTAAGCTAGAAGAGGTCTATATATGCCTTGTTTAGAAAGTTGCAAAATAATTACTGTACAAACTAGATCGATACCTAAGTTAGAAGAGATCGATATATGGCTTGTCTAGAGAGTTGCAAAATAATTACGGTATAAACCAGATTGATACCTTAGCTAGAAGAGATTGATACATACCTCGTCAAGAAAGTTAAAATTTATTTACGAAGTGAACCAGAACGGTACAAGAAGGAAAATGGATCAATACTCGAGATTCAAATTCAATTTTCGCACAAAAAGATTGATACATAATAAAAAGGATCAATATTTCTTTTGAATTTAAGGCCCAACAATAACTTTTGTAGCATTTATAGTAGCCATTAAAAGCATAAAAGCATAAAATCAAGCCATTGAATTCAAGGATCTTCACAAATAGATTGAATATAAATAGAAGAAATACAGTGAAGTATAATAATAGAGCTATTATTGTGATCAAACTGAAAAATATTTTCGAAGAACATTCTCAACGTGAACAATGTCACTTTCTCTCACTATTGTAAAAATTTTTATTTCTTGTTGTGAGAGAGATTTTCTTTGTATGAGCATACTGATACATTTATTCTAGTATGAGAGCTTAGGAACAGAACTATATTATCATATTGTATTGGATATATCTTCACCTAAAGTAAAGAAGATTCTTGTAGGTTACTTTTCACCTATGATAAAGCAAGTGTATGGTTGCCTCTCATCTTCAAAGGAGTTGTAGTGGGTTTCACTTACCTCGATGAAAAAAAGAGATATTAGAACCTCGATAGTGATAATCCGTATCAAAAAGAGTGGACATAAGCCAAGTATTGCTGAACCACTATAAATTGTGTTTGTATTTCTCTCTTTACTACTATTTTATTTATTGTATTGCATTGCATTTATTTTAAGACTATAAATTTTGAAAAACCTAATTCACCCCTCTTTTGGGTGTTGCCAATTGGGCCAACAAGTGGTATTATAATTTAACTCA
>JAXCLQ010000015.1:8732324-8743008 GCA_035584115.1 Cedrela odorata
ATATATATATATATACATATTCATACTAATCATTCTGTTTTCAAGATGAAAAGCCAAAGCATGATTTCCTTCCTATTTTTTAATTGATTACTTGTTCATAACTTAATAATCCATACTCTTGAGCATATAGTATATGTTAACATTATATTCTATTACTTAATATAAACTCATGAGCATAATATGTACGTACTTGTGTGTGTGTTTTTGCAGCAATAGCTAGAGTGGTTGGCAAAGAAGATTAATTGGAAATGAAATTGGAGTTGGGAGCGATGTCGATGGCAAATAGAACAGAAACAGATGCCGGCGTTAGAGAGATAAATATTAGAATTAGGGAAAAAACATATTTGGTTTGGAAAGATTTAACAGTTGAAGCAAGAAATAATAACATTGATGGAACAAGCACGAAGACGCTGCTTAATTGTTTAAATGGTTATGCACAACCTCATCGACTTATGGGTGTTATGGGTCCTTCTGGCTCTGGAAAATCCACCTTCCTTGATGCATTGGTTGGTTCGTACTTATGGGTGTTATCTATTTCTGCTTCTCTTTCTCACACTCATAGATTTAATTAATTTGATTTGGGGTTTTCTTCTTATAATTAATGTTTTTAAAATATAACTCAGAAACCCAGTAATTAAAAGGTTTATTATATACAGTTTCATTCGATCGATGGTGTTGCTTACAAAATCTTATTACAATATTTCGTATGTTTTTTTTTAATAGAATTGGCCCAAAAAAAGATATATATATATTCTCTTACAATATTTAATATTGTTTTCTCTCACAGGAAGACTCTCCGCAAATGTCATCATGACTGGAAGAGTTCTCCTCAGCGGGAAGAAGGGAAGCATTGACGGCAGAGATGTTGTGAGTTATACAAAATTAACATATATATAAAATGAAAAACTATGGAATTTTTATCCATCTAATATTGGTACAAGTAGGTCTATAAGGGCCGATTCAATTCAAAACTATTAAGAATTGAACTGAAAAAATAGATTCTAAACTACAACCGATTCTTTTAAGGTAGATTTCGGTTCTAAAAAATTAAGAATTGATTTTTTTAAAGTAGATTCCAGTTCTAAATATTGTGAAACTAGAACCGTATAAAAAAAATTAGTTTAATTTAAAAGTAAAAAATTATTTTTCAATTTAAATAAATTAAATCTCATCTCATATTCAAATACAAACTCTTAATCATTGAACTAGATATATAAGGTTACACAATTTATTAAAAATAATATTCTTTATTTGTTGAGTTACATAAAAAAAATTAATCAATGTATTTATAATATTTTATTTAACTTAATTTATCATATTGTTTGTTTAATAATTTAATAAAATCGTAATGTGTATATATTTATTTTAAAATTGTCTAACAAGTTAACATTTATAATAAATAAATATATACATGGCATAATATTATTAGATATATAATTGTACAATTATAAAAAAAAATAATTTTTTTTAGTTATGTTAGTATTAAATCGAGTAATAATACAATATTTTTTTTACTAACTTATTTCTCTTATATTTCGTTTACTCAAATTTTCGTCATGTATAAATAACTTTTATAATTTAATTTCATTGGTTTTATTTTTTTATAGAGATAAAAATTAGATAAATTAAGATAATTGTTAAACAAGATACCCTATTTTCGAACCGAAACTAAAAAAAATAATACTCTATTAAACATGATAAATTTCGATTCTAAAATTTAATAACCGAATTATTTAAAGGAAGTTCCAAATTTGAGTGATGCCAGAACAGAATTGGTTTTGCACACCTTTAGATACAAGTACTAGTAATACCATTACTATCACTATTATTTACTTAGAAATTAGAATATTACATGTTAACATAACACTCATTATAAATTTTACTATCACTAAATGTCACACACCCAAATTTAAAAGATTTAAGGTGTGATTTTTCTTACCTTACAAAATTTTAATTATGCGAAAAACATTAAAATTTAAGTTATATAATTTCATACATATTCTTTCATTACAAAAATCTTATTGAATATTTAAACAACTCGTGAAATTTAGTTACAAGAAAAATCTTAATTATCACGTTACTACAACTCTCAAAACAAAACTTTAGATATTATTGAACACTTCAAACTAAATTCTCACACATATCCATATCAAACATACAAATCCACAATCCAGATTTAAGCAAAATGATGCAAATGAATTTATAGTTTTATAAAATATTTTCTTCTTTTCAAAACACTTCTTTCTTCTTTCCAAACTATTCAGCTACTATTTATTTAAAGACTTTTCATAATAAAGAGAAGTCTGAACATTATAGTCAGAACATATAAACAAAAATCTGACTATGGTGAATCAAACATGTAAACAAAAATAAAGTTCCACAAGCAAAGTTCACTAAGCTTTAAAACATTCAAAATTTCTTTAACTTTAATGAGAAAACACTTTTATGCCATGTCATATGTTAATACACAAAATATTATCATATTTATCATACGCGTTAAACATAAAAAGAAATCAATAACTTACCGATACAAACATGTATACGAAAAATACTTTCATAATGAAAATATATACAATCATTTTAAACAAAAGTCTAGTATATTTGCACATAACTCATAACAAATAAACACATGCATATGCATACATATATTTATTATGATTCATTTTAAAATAAAAGTATAGTTTACTTACCTCTTGATTTTCAAAATCAAAGCTAACTTAAGCACTATCACAAGGTACAATATAACTCATTAGGCCTTAGTTGTGCCACTTACGTAATCCAATCTATTTAACAACTTAATATTCTTAAACTTACCAAAATTGACCTTATGTTATTTAAGGATTTTTTTATACCTTAAACGACGTTCATTTTTCATAAAATCAAAATATAAGCCCATATAAAAATATTGACTTTTAAATTCACATAAAACTATTTCTTATTATATTCTCAACTTGTCCATTTATCCTAACAGTGCAAGAAATATATTGAGTAGCTTACAGTATTTAATTTTTAAAAAATAGAATATACGTCCAAATATCATATAATTTTTCGAAGATGATATAGATACAAAGAAAGTAAATTAGTAAAATATTTGGGACTAATTTTTGACTATAAATATTTTAAATAATTTTGTCTTTTAGATTTTCAGATTTTGCCAAACAAAATGTTACACCGAGTCATATTCATTCAAAAATTCATAACAATTCAAAAACACATAATTTGACACTAAAATTTTAATATAATATAATAGACTCGTTAAAAAATCAATGTGAGAAATTTTATAAGTTTCTAAGATCGTTTGTTTAACCAGTATAATTTTGTCATTCACGCATTCTGCAAAATCATATAGCTTTCAGCATCCTAGGGTCAGATTCAAAATATCAATAAAAATTAAATATTTAATATTTTTTAATGAAATGAAACTCATCAAGAGCCTATAGATGTCTAGTTTTACCACATAAATCAGTTTTGCCAAATTTATAACTCATGATCTTACAAAAGTCATGGACCGATCTAATATTTATATCAACTCTATAAAAATTCTCTTTCTTTTATTCATTCTTCACAAATAATAATTATTAATCCATTATTATAAGATATCTACGCTTAAACACCCCAAAACAGATTATAGATCCTTCTAATTATTATATTTTATGAAACATATATAACAACAATTGTATGATAAACTCTTAATAATCATTATTAGCATAAAAATGGGGAAAAATTTTAGACTTACTTTCGATCTCTAAATCTTCTTGTATGAAACTCTATCCTCCTTTAAAATAAATGTATATTTTATTACAAGAACCCTTCTAAAAACAAATAACTTATATATACTGTAGGGCTTTTCTTGTGATTTTGAGAAATTTAATACTAAATAAAATAATTAAACTTTATTCTAAGCTTTTATTATTAAATAAGTCAAACCCATTACAATAACTCACAAAAATCGTGGTGGGTGTTACACTAAATCTAAATCTAAATTATAAAATCAAAACACAGACATGATAATGAAGGTGAATAATAATAATAAAAGATCATTTTTATCTATTCTCTTAAAATTTGATTAATTTAGATACTAGTCCAAACAAATACTTTCAACAAGTATTATATATCACTATCATTTTTAAAAAATGTCATATTTCTCTTCAAACTAATGAGCCATGTAATGCATCTACCTTGTTAAAAAGAATGATTATATTCACACTCCCCAATTTTAATATAAACATATTTTACTTTAATATTTAAAATTTATCTGTTAAATTTTTAAAAATCAACATAAATCTCTATATCTTAAAGTATTATTTTTATTAAATAAATCATTTAAAAATTTAAACAAACCCTTGAGATAAGATTATTCTTTAACTTGTAAAAATTAATCAAAATAAAATATTGCTATTTTTAATTGTCACAAATTATAAAATAAATTCAACCATGAATCTATTTTCTTTTTTCGAAGATTATATTTTTTTATCAATTTTTATGAATTATAAAATAATCATATTCAACAATTAATTTATTCTTTTAATTTTTTAATAAAAATAATAATATTTTAGAGTTATAAAAATTTTTATGTATTTTTTACTGTTTAGGAAATATTAGTAATTATTTAAAAGAATATCAACTCAAATATATTTACGTGAAAAGAATATGAAAACAAATTACTTATCAGTAATTATTTACACGAGAGAGTAAGAGCAAGATGTATTAATTTTATAACTCCTCAACCTTTAGCATCATTCACTTAATTATTTATTAATTTTCCAATATGAAAACAAATATTATAAGCATTAATTCCATTTTAATCAGCTTTTATTTTTTGTTTTACATTTTTCAGTCTTATGCTACTCAACACGATCATTTCTTGGGGACTCTAACAGTCAGAGAAACCCTAACTTACTCAGCTCAATTGAGGCTTCCTAATAAAATGAACAAGACTCAGATGAATGAGATTGTAGAAGACACAATCTACAAAATGGGTCTACGAGATTGTGCTGAAAATAAGATTGGAAACTGGCATTTGAGAGGTATAAGCAATGGAGAGAAGTGGAGGCTTAGCATTAGCATTCAGATTTTAACAGAACCTAAAGTCTTGCTCATTGATGAACCAACTACTGGTCTAGACAGTGCTTCAGCTTTCTTTATCATGCAAGTTCTTAAGATTATTGCACATGATGGAAAGATTGTTGTGTGCTCTATTCATCAGCCAAGTAGTCATCTGTTCGATTTGTTTGATGATTTGCTCCTACTCTCAAGTGGTAAAACCATTTATTTTGGAGATGCAAAAATGGCTGTGAAGGTAACTATTAGTTTAAGGTAGTTTAATTTTGAGGTGAATTAAAGAAAATTAACTGAATCTTCTGTTAGAATTAATTCTCTGATTAATGATAAATGTGATATTCTCTCATGCATGCAGTTTTTTGCTGAAGCGGGGTTTCCTTGTCCTTCGAGAAGTAACCCTTCAGATCACTTTCTTCGATGTATTAACTCTGATTTTGACAATATTAAATCTGTAAGTTCAATGAAATCTCAAGGAAATTGCGTTTGCCCACAAAACAAGATTATTGCTTCCTATTTGTTTATTTATTTGCATTCAGAATATGTATGATCTTAATGATTTGTGTTTGTATGTTGCTTGGTAACAGGTGAATATTCTAATGCCATCAGACTCCGAAGTGATCAATTTGTCCACAGAAGAGATCAAAGCAAAGCTGGTCGAGAAACACAGGAATTCTGAAAATTCACTGAATATAAGAAAAAGAGTTCAAGATCTCGCACTTAGTGTACGTACAGTTCAAACATCGGTATATAATAATACCATTTCCAAAATGAACTGACCGCAGAAACTCATGTACACATTAACATTTCAGGAACAAATCGACATTGTATCAAACAACAATAATGCCAAATGGTGGAAGCAGCTTTGCACATTGAGTCGTCGTTCTTTTCTAAACATGTCTAGGGATATGGGATACTACTGGTTAAGGATCCTATTCTATATTCTAGTTTCCCTCTCTGTTGGGAATTTGTATTTCAATATCGGATTATCCAACTCAGCCATATTCGACAGGCCAAAATGTGACGCGTTCCTTTATGGGTTCATGATATGCTTGTCTGTTGGAGGTTTACCATTTTTTATTGAAGAACACAAGGTAATGCATAAATTAATTTCAATAATTCTCACTTGATCTCTTTATTTGAGTTTTCATTTGATTTCTTCATGCATGAATAACCAGGTTTCAAACCACGAGAGAATCAACGGCCATTACGGAGAGGCTGTGTTTGTACTATCAAACTTCATCTCTTCATTCCCTTTCTTGGTGATAATATCTTTATGTTCAGGAACAATTGTCTACTACATGGTGAAATTTCATCCGGGATTCTCTCACTATTTCTATTTCTGTATGAACCTTTTCTGCTGTATTTCTGTTCTGGAGACTTGCATGATGGTTGTCGCATTGTGGGTTCCTAATGTTTTGATGGGAATTGGAGTTGGAACTTCTGTAATAGTAAGCAAAATTTTAAACTCAATCTCTTTCTCATTTTCTTTTAGACATTAAATTTTAATATAAAATAAAACATCTTCTTAATTTTATTTTTCAATGTAATCAGCAGAATCCAAACTTCAAATCTCTTGCACCATATAGTTAAAGATTTTTTACTGATTAAACCAATCCGCACACTCACACGATCTCTTCTAGTAGATGCATGATATATATTTTTATTCATCATTGTGTAATTATTTGTGGATGTAGATACTTATGATGATGGCTTCTGCAATTTTTAGAACAGTTTCTGATCTTCCAAAGTTCTTCTGGCGCTATCCAATGTCCTACCTTAGTTTCTCATCATGGGCAATTCAGGTAGGCATTTTTTTTTTTGGCACTTTCATTCTACAAAGATATTAGTAGGATTAAGGGAGACGATTCATAAAAATTTGAATGAGTGAAATCAAGTACCTGTATAAATTCTCAGATCATTTTAATTAAACAGCAAAACATCAGCTAATTTAGGGTTATATATATATATATATATATATGAATTTGTAATGTAGGGTGAATACAAGAATGACATGATAGGGCTGGAGTTTGATCCTCCAGTGAATGGTGACAAAAAGCTTAAGGGTGAAGAAATTCTTCAGAAAATTTATGGGATTGAACTCAATCATTCCAAATGGTGGGATTTGGCTGCTCTCTTCTGCTTGCTAGTATCCTTCAGATTAATCTTGTTTGCCACTTTGAAGTATAAAGGGAAAGCATTACCTCTACTACACAGACTTTATGCCAAAACTATTTTCCAAAATAAAACTCGTTAAGCTGCAGCTTTAGCAACCCTTTGTTCTTGAAGGAAAGCAATTCATCTCCTCCAAATCATAAGAATTCTGCATTAAGTATGTTCTGTAACTGTATAATGGCTTATGAATGTTTTTATGTTAGAATATGTTATAA
Organism: Cedrela odorata; assembly: GCA_035584115.1. NCBI lineage: Eukaryota > Viridiplantae > Streptophyta > Magnoliopsida > Sapindales > Meliaceae > Cedrela > Cedrela odorata. Next base: position 8,739,773 of record JAXCLQ010000015.1, read on the forward strand.
GATTATATGTAATAAAATTGTTATCAGCTATAAATAGCATTGAGCATGTTGTTAATTATTAAATGATAATTACTTAATTCGTTTTAATTAATTTGTTTCTCTGAATTATTTTCTAAATTTTTTTAATATTATATTAATTTAAACTAAATCACTCTCCAATTAGTGTGACGCAAATTAGAAGCTTAAATCTCTTTTATCACGCCAAAATATTTTACTGCAATTGCTCATTTAATTACATTTTATTGATGAAGATCAAATTCTACAAGGATGCAAATCGTAGAAAGATTCAAAGTTGTAATATGTAACATTCCATTGAGATTTATGGGTTAACCAAAAAGAAGTTCCATACGACAATGATTTTTAATTGGGGATGTAAGCAAATTGCTTATTTCAACAATGTAGAACGTATTCAATATGTGAACCAAATTCGATAGATGAATACCAAATATACCGGTTGATTGGAAATACATGACTGGAGAATCGAAATCAGTAACAATTTATAGAGACTCTGCATGTATAAATCTACATGTAACAGATCAGTACAACAAATAAATCATCGTAAAACTACAAGGCAACATTATTCAGCTAAGCAGTTAGCAAGGAACAAAATTGAATGACACAGTGACCGGATTAGCCGGAAAAAAGTATCTTAAATGCTCTCTCATTTTTTGCTTCAATGAATTCTCTGTACTCTTTCTTCATTTTGACTCCTGATACAGCCATCATAACCAGCATTTAACAGTTTGGCAAGCTACACTAAGCTATTTCTTACGAGTAGAAAGATGATTAATCTGATGATAGCTGCAGAAAATTTAGTCAAAGTTTGAAGCAACGAAGCAAGCTTTTTGAGATTTTTTTTAAGAAAAAAATATGTTGTGCCAACTATTGCCTAAATTGAGCTGGAGTCATAAAAGAACTATTTGATTTAAGAAGTTAACATAGGCACTTAGGGGCAAAGAAGAAGAAGATAATAATATGCTTGAATAGAGGCTAATTAGCCAACCTGTTCATCTCCTTGTTCTTGAAGAACTGCACGCATGGTGTCCAGCTGTTTCTGGTATATCAGGATCCTCCTCTATATCGATTTCAATAAAATGTACATTCTGATCAAATTCATCTATCACCTGCCATTCATGAAAGCAGCATAAGTGTAGAAAAATCACAGATTAGCATAGAGCAAGATAAACAGTAATGACTGCCAAGCAAACCTTGCTTCGAATTGGCTTTAATGTCCTACATGGACCACAAGTTAGTGCAGTATATATAGTACACATAGAAGCCTTGGACTTTCATGGTACAGTTTTCGTAGAGCATACTGAGGAAGGAAAAGAAAAGAGAACATTAACAGGCATAAGCTTTGAATTAAGGCTTCAGTAAATCAAAAGATTTGGAAGACGTCACTTCTTGAAATTTGTAAGCAAATAAAATTATGTGTTCATCCTACTAATGCTAGAATCTTTAAGGAAATTAATGTCAACCTCTTATGCTTAGTACGTGTAATGTCAAAGCCTTCTTGAACATCTCTGTCTGTAAGTTCCTTCTTAGGCTCCTCAGCTTGAGGCTGTCAAATGCCAAAAAGATAAAAAAAGGATTTAAGTTTGTATTGGACTATGGTACAGACCCAAATTATAAACTATGGCTATGAATTACAAAACGATCCATGAATTGATACCCCAAAAACAGACATGACTATTAATTCAATAATATCCGTTTATATTACAATTGAGGATCGAGTTCATTATCAAAGAACCCACATTTAACCAAAAGTCATAGACGTTACCCAGTCAATGTATAGTAGAAAAACCTTTTTTTTTATAATTTCATGCATGAAAAGAGACATAGGAAGACGTAGGAAGAAAAACCTCCCCATATAGTACACAAGTAATTGCAACTAGCTTAGTTCACAAGATATTTATGCATATATTATGCAACTGATAGTATATCTAAGGTTCTCAAACAAAAACTATCAAAAAAATGTTAGACAAGTAATTAGTTTGTGAGCAATTTGTGTAAAAATATGGAAGGACGAGCAAGTTTCCAGCAAAATTACTAATTTGATGATATCATATCAAGTACCTTTCAATACCCCTTACTACGTTCTCTTTTCAAATCTATTAACGGATTTGGTAATTCAAGTTTATAGGTCAAACTTCACTTTTCATACTTGAATGTAATTGCATGACCTCATTCAAAGACCTATAGTACTCCTATACACATGGTCTGAATCGAAAGACACAGCACATCAAACTTATATCTTCATGCTTACATCCTATCAGACGCTTTTCCATGCTTATAATTGATTAAAACCTAGCTAGTTATGCCCCAGCCCTTTACACTTTTATATAACTGGAATCAACTAGCAACTTTTCAAATATTGCTCAAAATAATTCCCTGTGGTTTGTAATGCAAAAATGTCCCTCCAACATCAGGAATTCCAGTAGCATTCCTTCGAGAGATTACAGAGGACCCCAGAACCTATATTTGTTTCAAATGGTTTCCAGTAAAGCAAAATTTGTCAGGGTGAAAGTAAAGAAGTTAACTTTTTGTTTTTTGCAAGAAAATAAGTTAAATTTTATTTGCCACAAAAAATATTAAATTTGGGCATTGAGTTGATAAGACTTCATTATATAAACTTTTTAGATATATGTAGATGCACAATCATTGGTGGTTGTCATGATCAATGTGAAACAAGAGCAGGTTCTAGAGTAAGGAGCTCACTGAGAATCCGTAACAGCTCAAACCCAATAATTGAATAGATATTGTCAACTTTGGGCATATGATATTTTTAGCTTAGGGCATATGATATTATCAGCTTTTGGACATATAGCCCATCAAGGGTTTATTTTTGAGCTTTGCAATTTAAAACACTTCTACTTCAGGTTATATAATCTAGCCCAAACTCATTTCCGCTAGCGATGTGAAATGTGATAATTTCCCTATTTTGGATCTTTCATTCTTGTGAGGGGGTCAAAACAGACATCATAGGACAGTACATATGACTGTCCTCGTCATATCCATCAAATCCAAGAGATCTCTATCAAGCCGACAGGGTTTTCTATAGAGTCTCTATATAATTGCGCACCCACGCATCGGCTCACAGTAGGCTTACGATGACTTAACCTTCCTTATACAGCCCCACTGCGGCACCAGTAACCTCTACGGCCTCTCATAGGTCCGTCCATTGGTTACAGCCCTGTATATACAGTAAATATCCTGGCCCACTGGCCATACAATAA
>JAXCLQ010000015.1:8761403-8806138 GCA_035584115.1 Cedrela odorata
TATATATATATATATATATATGACTATAATACATTTTATATATAAGATTCATCTAATTTTTAAATTTTATATAAACTATTTTAAGTTTTATATTTGTATTTTAAAATTTTTTATCTTATGTATTTCAATTTTACATTAATTATTTTAATTTTAATTTTTTTTGTTTCAAATTTTTTATATTATCTATTTTAAATTTTTTATTTCATGTTACAAGTTTTAGATTAAGGTGTAAGGCGTGTGTGTCTATATATATATATATATATGTGTGTGTGTCACTAGCTTACTATAACTAATATTGCAAACCTAAAGTATTAAATTTGCTGGACAGTTTAATTCTCCAGCAATTTAAAGATTCAAAAATGGTGTTGGCTGATTCCGGTGGCCGCAGCGGTGTCGTGAGAGAGATGAAGAATTTTGTGTTACGTGTGCTCACCTCCCGGTGGTTCATGGTGTTTGCTTCAATGTTGATGATGGCAGTCGCCGGTGCCACGTACATGTTTGGTCTATACTCTACTGACATCAAAACATCATTAGGCTATGACCAAAGCACTCTCAATCTGCTAAGCTTCTCAAAAGATGTTGGTGCGAATATTGGAGTCTTATCAGGGCTCATCAATGAAGTTACGCCGCCATGGGTGGTTCTATTAATCGGTTCATTCATGAATTTCTTCGGCTATTTTATGATATGGTTAGCAGTCACTGGCCGGATTGCTAAGCCTCAAGTTTGGCAAATGTGTGTTTACATATGTATTGGCGCAAATTCACAATCTTTTGCCAATACTGGTGCTTTAGTCACTTGTGTCAAGAACTTTCCAGAAAGCCGAGGCAGCGTTTTAGGCTTGCTGAAGGGTTTTGTTGGTCTTAGTGGTGCTATTTTGTCACAATTATACCATGCTTTTTATGGAGACAACTCAAAGGCTCTTATCTTTTTTATTGCTTGGCTTCCTGCTGCTGTTTCTTTTGTTTTTCTTCGAACAATGCGGATTATAAAGGTCGTTCGTCAGCCAAACGAGACCAAGAATTTCTATAAACTGCTCTATATTTCTCTTGCACTTGCTGGTTTTCTCATGGTTATAATTATCTTTCAGAACAAAATCACTTTCAGTAGAATTGAGTATGGTGCTAGTGCTGCACTTGTTCTTGTACTACTTTTTCTTCCTATAGCTATTGTTATCCAGGAAGAGCTCAATCTACAGAAAAGCAAGAGACTAGCTTTAAATGAACTTTCTCAGGTGGAAGTAGTGACTGAAAACCCAACTACAGTTGCATTAGCACAACAGCCAGCTTCACCAGAGCCACAGCAGCTGTTTCTTCAATCTAAAGAAGCTCTGGCAAATTCAGAGAAGCATGTTTCTTGCACAGAGAACATTTTCAAGCCACCTAGCAGAGGTGAAGACTACACAATACTGCAAGCACTTTTCAGTCTTGACATGCTAATTCTTTTCATTGCAACAACCTGTGGCGTCGGTGGAACATTAACAGCTATCGATAACTTGGGTCAAATTGGCAGTTCATTAGGCTATCCAACTCGCAGCATCACCACATTTGTCTCACTAGTAAGCATATGGAATTATCTCGGACGAGCTGTTTCTGGTTACTCCTCTGAATTTCTGTTAAGAAAGTACAAAATCCCACGTCCTTTATTGCTCAATTTTGTGCTTCTGTTCTCTTGTATTGGCCATCTTTTGATAGCCTTTGGCGTTCCAAATTCTCTTTACTTTGCTTCGGTTATCATCGGCTTCTGCTTTGGAGCTCAATGGCCATTAGTGTTTGCCATCATATCAGAAATATTTGGCCTCAAATACTATTCAACACTGTACAACTTTGGAGCTTTTGCTAGCCCAGTTGGGTCATATATTCTCAATGTGAAAGTAGCAGGTCGGTTATATGATAAAGAAGCTTGGAAGCAAATGGAAGCTTTGGGTCGAAGAAGACAAGCTGAAGAAGACTTGAAATGCAACGGGGTTCAATGCTACAAATTGGCTTTTATAATAATGACAGTGGTAACATTGTTTGGGTGCCTTGTTTCAATTATTTTGGTGATCAGGACCAAAAAATTCTACAAGGGTGACATCTACAAAAAAATTAGAGAGGAAGCCAAGGCTGCTGAAATTGATATGGCTGCCACAGGAAATGGTATAGTACAATTGAAAGATGTTGATTTACGAGCTGCCACTGATGCTGCCTCCTCCGCCGGTACTGCCGCGGCTACAAGCGCCATCGTGGCTGCAAACGCAACTAATAATAAGCATTAATTTATGGATAGGTTTATTATTATATAGTCAACTCATGCATAACTGATTTTAGAGTATGAATAATAAGTTCGTTACAAAAGTTCCCATTTATGTAATATAACTAAGTTTAAATTCGATGCTTTAGACTCTCTCCAAAGCCTGTATTGTGTTAAATTTTGTGTATTTTAATTCATATTTGGTTGTTTCGTTACAGTAAAATGCACTAAAATAATGATAAAGATACTCAAGGCTTTGGTGGGTTAACTTAGTCTGCCATTTTTGTTTTGCATTTTATACAAAATTTATCGGCTACTTCTATATTATATAATTGTTTTAAATATTAATAGAATTTATAAATATTTAATTAATGGCATGTCTGATTAATATTTAATTACTAACAAAGAGATTATAATCAACTATTAATAATTTTACAAAAGAATAATAACAGGAATACAAACTCTTATACAAATTTATTCGTATAAATTGACGTATAAAATCATATTATTATCACGTGTTTTATATATATTATTTTATTCATATGAATTTTCACTAATTCACGTAAATACTTAGAACTTATGATCACAATGATATAATATTGTCTTATCAATTTAATTTATATAAATAAATTTGTATAAAAATTTATATCTATAGTAATATTGTTTATAAAATTTTGTTAATAAATATAAATATTTAAAAATTTATATCAAGGAACTGCTAATATACATCTCTTAAAGTAAAACTTGAAATATGAAATAGATATTTTGAAATGATTAACTTAAAATTTGAAATAGTTAACATAAAAAATTTGAAACATACAACGTAAAATTTAACACGATTAATATAAAAGTTGAAAATTTTATATGTAATATACATGAAATTTATTGTAAATAATCTTTTGATATTATATATATATATATATGTATATAAAAGCATCCAAGAGGACTCTACGTGCGATGTTTTCGACCTTGTTTTATTTATTTATTTTTAAAAACTAAAAGAAAAGTAAACAAAGACATTAGTAGATGTTGTGGTTCACTTTCCTCTGCATTTTATGACAAAGCTAGTGTGCCCACGATTCCTTTTTTCACAGGACTTGACCGCCCCCAACAAGCAATAATACAAGACCAAGCGAAAAGTAATCACTTACAGTCTCATGTCATGTGATGGTTGAGATTCACAGGCCCACTTAGCTTTTTTATGGTCGTTTTCTTCTTTATGTAAATGAAACTGACCTCAAAAGTTAGTTGTATATAAATACAGTAAGATATTGTCATTTCTTATGCAAATTACATTTTCCGAGAGATTGAATTTTTAGATTTTAGAACTAATCATCAATTTCATAAATACTGTATGAGATTTAAATTTTATATATTATTAGACAGTGTTGTTTGTAATTACACGCAAGACATGTAAATTTAACAAGATAATTCCAATATAATATTTGGGATCATTTGGATGATGGTTATTTTCAGGAGTTACAAATTGAGTTCTTCGTATTTATTGTGTTGTGTTTATACTATCTTAAATAAAAATTAACTTAAACTGATTTATTTAATAATTTTATTAAAAATTAAAATATTAACCGATAAAATTATAGATAAGATTATTAAAGGATAAAATAGATTGTAATTATGATATAACGAGTTAGTTTTATTTAATGGATACCTGTAATCATTGTATTCATGTTTTGTGGTCTCTGGTTCTGAAAAGACTACTCTTCGAAAGTTTGTGTTAAGAGGCAGGTACGTACCATCACTAGAAAAAGAAATCTCACTTTCTAAGGAGAAGAATGATTTAGAATATTTTATCTTGTCCTTTGTTGCAATGCAATCAAACACAACTAAGAAATTCAATGTTCTTTCTTGTGTTGTTTCTGTCGCACTTCCAAATTCCTATTGTCAAATTTTATATAATATTTATTGTTGGAAACAGTTTGAGGTACGATTAAAGTTGAATAAGTGATGGCATCCAAATAAGTAATATCAAATTCAAACTGAAATTTTATAAAAAAATAAAAGAATTCAAACTTGGCTTAAGCTTAAAAAATATTAATGAGAGACTAATCAAGACTCTAATTGTAGTATGAGCCAAAATCTCTTAATCTTATATAAAATGCTTTAGATATGAGTATCAATTCCGAGACTTTTCCTACTCATGAAGATCTCGAGTATAGTATGGCAAAGATCTCAGGTAAATAACACAGTATAAACTCACTTCAGGTGGATGAAGCTCAAATAAAGACTTTTGAGACTTCTCAACAATTGTCTATCAAGGGAATATTTGTTTCTTTCTCAAATTCTTTTTGAATCATTTCACAATAAGAATTCTTACCCTAGTAGAAATATTCTGCGAGAAGGGTTTATTCCATAATAAGAATTATTAGCCTAGTAAATGTATTATCCAAGTAGAGTTCAAAATCTCACAAAATTAGAAAAGTCAATGCTTATCAAATGGAAATTCTATCATTTTCGAAATCTAAATATGAATGAAATTATTATTTCCAAATATTACAGAATTCTACCAAGTTTGAGAGATTTACACATATAAAAAGAGAGTCAATGATAATCAAGTACGCATGTATAAAATAACTCAGACTAAATATATTGTTGGTTTTTCATTTGTTTCCCTCTCATTACAAAGTAAAACCCTGATTTAAGCATCAGAGGATTTTCATCAGACAACCGACTTTCACCCCATAAATTTCTTTGTGGTTGCAAGTTAAATAATCAAGCAAGTAAGGAGGAAAAGATCATTGCTAGTGTACTAAGTCTATAGAAGGATTTTTGCTGCATTAACATATGACACTGTCTATAAAAATCTAAACAAAATGTCAGAAATAGCCACAAAAAGAAGATCATGACGACCACACTAACTTATGCAACAAGAAACCGAACAACGACAAGGAAAAATTTCCATGACAATCCCTTTGAGGAGATAGCGATGGTTAAACAAAACAATGATAATCGACTACCAACCTTGGAGGGCATAAACCACAGTTCAGAGGCTTCATCTCTACATCAAAATCCCTTCAACATTAGTGTCACAAAAACTGCATGGTTGATTAAGCGATTAGCTGATAATAATAATAAAAAAAACAAATAAAAAATATAGAAAAATTCAAATGTTGACAGAAGAAGTTGCAGAGATAAAATATATATATATATATATATATATATTTCAAGCTCACACTAATAGAGGCTGTGTAAAGCAGTATTCCAAGTGTCTTACATACCAAGGATTACGAAAAAAAATCTCTAATAAAATACCACTAAGAAAAAATATACTGCTGAGAAGAAAGGTAAAAGAATGGTTCCAACAGTCCACTTGGGGAGTTACAAGGGATAAAGAAATATAAAGTTTGGGATAATATTCACCATAACCCGTATAAGCCCTAAGACCGACTTCAAGACGTACAAGAGCAAAGTGAAATACAAAGTTTGGGATAATATTCACCATAACCGGAATAAGCCTTGAGACCGACCTCAAGACGTACAAGAGCAAAGTGATTCCCAGATGATTATTTTTCAAACATATCACGGTAATATTATCCAAAAGCCCAAATATTGGTAATTTGGTTCCTAGATGTCTATTCTTTATATATCTCGGGTTAATATTATCCAAACAACTCAAGTATGAGTGATATGGTTCCTAAATTCAAAAACCTGAATCTGGATGGTATGGTTCTTGAGGCTTATTTCTTATTCACCCCAGAGTAATATTATCAAAAAATCTGAATTTGGGTAGTATGGTTACCGATGCCTATCTCTTATTCACCTCGAGATAATATTATCCAAAAATCTAAATCTGGGTGATATGGTTCCTAATGTCTATCTCTTATTCACCTCATGTTAATATTATCCAAAAATTCAAATCTGTTTGGTAAGGTTCTCGAGGCTTATCTTTTATTCATCTCGGGGTAACATTATCCAAAAACTTGAATCTAGGTAGTATGCTTCCCCAGGCCTATTTCTTATTTACCTAAGGTTAATATTATCCAAAAACCAAAATTTGAGTTGTATGGTTCTCGAGACATACCTCTTATTCAAATCGGTATAATATTATCCAAAAATCCGCATCTAGGTAGTATGGGTATTGAGGTCTATCTTTTATTCATCTTGGGATAATATTATCCAAAGACCCGAATCTGGATGGTATGGTTCCTAGCCTATCTCTTATTCATTTCGAGATACTATTATCCAAAAACCCGAATCTAGGTGGTATGGTTCTCGAAGCCTATCTCTTATTCATTTTGGGATAATATTATCAAAAAATTTGAATTTGGGTGGTATAATTCTCAATGACAATCTCTTATTAACTTGGGGGTAATATTATCCAAAAACTCAAATCCGGGTGGTATGATTTCCGAGGTCAATTTCTTATTCACCTCAGGGTAATATTATCTAAAAACCAGAATCAGGGTAGCAAGGTTCCCGAGGCCTATCTCTTATTCACCTCGGGTAATAAATATTATTCAAAAACCTGAATTGGGTGATAAGATTTCCAAAACCTATCTTTTCTTCGCCTCGAGGTAATATTATCCAAAAACCCAAATCCAAGAGGTAAGGTTCCCGAAACCTATCTTTATTCACCTCGTGGTAATATTATCTAAAAGTTTAAATTTGGGTGGTATGGTTCCTAAGGCCTATATCTTATTCACCTCGGGGTAATATTAGCTAAAAATTCGAATATGGATGGTATGATTCTCGATGCCTATTTCTTATTCACATCATGGTAAAATTATCCAAAAATTCGAATCTTGGTGATATGGTTATCGATGCCTATCTTTTATTCATCTCGAGATAATATTATCCATAAATCTGAATCTGGGTGATATAGTTTCCGAGGTTTATCTCTTATTCACCTCAGAGTAATATTCTCCCAAAGTCTAGGTATGAGTGATTTGGTTCCCAGGCTTTTATTTTCTATACGTCGTAGTGTAATATCCTCCCAAAACCCAAGTATAAGTGACTTGGTTCCTAGGTGTTTATTCTCCAAACATTGAGGGGTAATATCTTCCCAAAGGCCAAGTATGGGTTACTTCTTCCCAGAAATCTATTCTCCATAAGTCACAAGGTAATATCTTCCCGAAGCCTAAGTATAGGTGATATGGTTCTGAGGCCTATCACTTACTCAACTCGGGGTAATATTATCCATAAACCTGAATCTGGGTAACATGGTATCCGAGGCCTATCTCTCACTCACTTCGAGGTAATATTATTTATAAATCTGAATCTAGGGAACATGGTTCCCGAGACTTATTTCTTATTCACCCCATGGTAATACTATCAATAAACCTGAATCTGGGGAACATGGTTCCCGAGGCCTATCTCTCATTCACCTTTGGGTAATACTATCCATAAAACTAAATCTAAGTAACATGGTTCCCGAAGTTTATCACTTATTCACTTTTGGAGTAATATGATTCATAGCTAGAATAAACCCTGAGGCCGACCTTAGGATGTACAAGAACAAAATGGTTCACAGACATCTATTTCACACATCTTGGGGGTAATATTATTCAAAATCCCGAATTTGGGTGATATAGTTATCAGATGTCTATCTCTCGTACATCTCTAGAGTAATATGACCCAAAGCTCGACTAAGCCCCAAAGCCGACCTTAGGACATACATAAGCTAAAAGAATTCTACATAATTCAATCATATATTCATAACCTGAATAAGCACTAAACATGATTTTAAGACGTACAAGGGCAGAATAATTCTCTAATAGTTATGTTCAACCTTCATCCACGAACAACAACATCCAAAACCCAATTAAATCTTGAGAACAAAGTCAAGATGTAAAGAGATGAACGGTTCTCGAATTATTATGATTAATGAACAAACTCAAGTCAGGTTAATAATACCCGAGATCCATTAAAGTCTTGGAATTAAGGTATATTAGTAGTTAGTATGGTTTCTGCTTGAAGATACTCTCTTTAAGGAGAGATCAGAAGACTATTTTTCAGTGGCACAAGTTCTACGCTCTCAGCTCAGTTTAGTTTAGGTCAAGTATTTTCAAATTAAATCTTTTAATTTTTGTCAAACAATTATTTTTTGACTAAAACTAAGGGGTTTAATATTGGAAATACAATTTGAGGCATGATTAAAGCCCAATAGGCCATGGGTCCTCAAGTAAGTAATACCGAACCCAAGTTGAGATCTTGTAAAAGATGAAAGAATCCGAGTTTGGCTTAAGCTCAAGGAATGCTAACCAGAGGGTAACAAAAACCTCAGGTGTAGTATGGGCCGAGACCTCTTGGTTTCATATAAAATGCCTCAGATATGAGTATCAGTTCCGAGTCATGAAGGTCTCGGGTATAGCATGACAAATGTCTCAAGTATATAACACAGTTTGAGCTCACCTCAGGTGGATGAAGAAGTTTCAAATAAAAAATTTCGAAACTTTTCATCAATTGAGTATTAAGGGAGTATTCGTTTCTTCCTCAAATTCTTTCTGAATCATTCCATAATAATGATTCTTAACTTGGTAGAAGTATTTTACGAGAATGATTTATTTTATAATAAGAATCCTTAACTTAGTAGATGTATTCTGCAAATAGAGCTCAAAATCCCACCAAATCTAGAAAGTTGATGCTTATCAAATGGAAATTCCATGATTCTTATAATCTAAATATGACTGGGATTATTATTTTTAGATTTCACAAAATTCTACCAAGTTTAAGAAACTTATACATATAAAAAGGAAGTCAAGGACAACTAAGTACGCATGCATAAAACCACCCGACTACATATGTTATTGATTTTTCATTTATCTCCTTCTCTTTACAAAGTAAAACCCTGACTTAAGTATCGGAAGATTTTCGCCAAACAATCGACTTTCACCATATAGATTCCTTTGTGGTTGCAGGTTAAATAATCAATTAAACGAAGAGGAGAAGATCGTTGCTGGGCAGTAAGTTTACATAAAGATTTTTGCTGTATCAGCATTTATATATTATCTAGTCAAATGTTAATTAATTATATTTTAAATATATAATAAATTTATTAAATTATAAACCATTTAATACATTATAATTACTCAAATTATTAATTATGTTATAACAAGTTTATACATTAGAAATTTTAAATCTAAACTTCACATAATTATTAATTATTTTATATCATATTTTTATTTAATAATTATATTATTTTATATTAATTTAAATATACAAATTTTATATAATTTTATTAAAAATTGTCATCCTTACTCTATCTAAGCGGAAATTTTCATTCATCCATAGACATGCATTAGAGTTCGAAGCCTTAACATTTTATTATAGAATTATAGTTGTTTGTACGAGATTTAACAGCGTCCATTTCCAATTTTAAGAGAGATAGGAGCACTCCAAAATTTGGGAGAGATCTACTGTAATTTATTAAGAATTTGCTAAAGCAGAGTACTGCCTATCTCACTTGCACGTGTTACTACTGTTTACAGCTTTTTCGTTTTTCTGCAATGTCAAAGCAGACATGCAGCGACTAAAGTTTCTGACCACGTGGTATTACTAGCTGAAAGTAATACTTGAAATGATTGTATCCATGTTTTGTGGTCTCTGGTTCAAAAAAGACTACTCTTCGAAAGTTTGTGTTAAGAGGCAGAGGTACGTACCATCACTGGCAAAAGAAATCTCACTTTCTAAGGAGAAGAATGGTTTAGAATATTTTATCTTCTCCTTTGTTGCAATGCAATCAAACGCACAGCTAAGAAATTCAATTTTATTTCTTGTGTTGTTTCTGTCTTTCTTCCAAATCCCTGTTGCCAAATTTTAGGTAGAAACTAATATTGACCATACTATCAAGGCTAAACCAAGCCATTATCAATTAGCAATAATGGAATATGTTCTTCTAAATTTTCTAGAACTCATACGGGTATATATTAGTTTCAAATAATTTACGCTATTTCTTTTTTCATAAAATTATGTTATAAGTGTTAGGTTCAGAATTATAATTTATATTTTTAAAGTATTTATTGTAATGACTTTTTATTCATTTTATAAAATTTATTTATATATATAAGCCCTTATTTATGAAGTAAATAATTTATATTTTAGACATGAGATGTTAATAAAAAAATATAAATTATAAATTTTTTGTTTAAAAAAATATAAATTATAAATTTTTTATAAACAAGAATTGTTCACATCATTAATGAAACATTCATTTCAACGTATTTTTCTGTTTTTCAATACTTGTAATAAAACAAAAATTTTCTTCCACTGCATATATACTATATTAAAATATTACGATCGTTTTAAAATTCTAATATTCCAATAATAAGTCTGCAATTTAATTGTATTTAATAAAATTTTAATTTAATAGTTTTTGCTAAAAAAAAAACCTTCTTAAATTATAAAAACAGCGTTTGATATTATTTTTAAAATGAACATTGTTATGACCGGTTTGTATTTCTGGATGGATCTCCCCCAACTTAACCCATTTGTTCTGCATGATTTGATTTCTCAGTTCAGCAAATTTTGTTCTGCAAGTTTGGGCCCTCTATTATGCTTGATATCTTGGTTTTCCATGCAAAGTTTATGTAAACTCCTGCAAAGCTAAGTGTCCATTAAATAGGCCAATTTTCATTGGTTTGCAAACTCCATAAATAAGGGGTTTGCTTTGTCAACGAAACATAATGAAATAAGCTTTCATTTCTCTCCTTGTCATTACTTAGCTACTGTTTCCATGTTTAGATTTGCTTCTTCGTTTATCCTGGCTAATTGTACAAAACAAATAAAACTAATTATTCAAATAAAACAATTATTTATTTGAAAAAAAAATGTTTTGTTGGTAGAAATACAATAAATTTATTGTCTTTAATTTATAGTTATAATTTATAAATATTTTTTATTTTTAAAAATAAATTTTAGAAACAGTAAAGGAAACAAGCTTTCTATTTAATTTTTTTTTCTTAAGAGAAATATTTTACAAATAATAATGCTAAGATTATAAATTTAGTATACAAAGTCTATTTATACAAATTGATGCAGTGATGTTATATTGTTATCATATGACCCATATAATTTATAGTTTTAAAAATACAACAATAACATATTATGTGGATGAATTTATATATAAAAATTTAGAGGCAGTAGTAGTCTTTTAAAAATAGAAGTATATAACCACTTATTTACCTTTTTATTTCACAAAATAATTTATACAAAACGACTCAATTATTTTTGGCCTCAAACCATGTCCGTAATATCTACTTTTCTAATTGAATTAGGAAAGTATAATATTACTTGATATGAAGCAAAAATTTAAACTTAGAAAATTATTGGGACTATGATTTGCATGTTTTCTGTTTGATAAAGGACAATTTAGCATAGGAAAGTAGTAAATGTTTTGTCTATTCTTTATTAGTTTAGGGTTTATTACCATAATAAAGTATAGAAGCATATTTTTAGTTCCTCTCCACCTCCCACTCTGCTTTCAACTCGTTCAAAACTTTTTCCCCTTGTGGTTGGCAGCTCCATAGTCTCATGGTTTGGGGGAGGTATTGTTTCAATTACATGTACTAACTATTATGTTGTTAGTCTTTTTTTCTTCTTTTTTTAATGTGTCTCTTGCATGAACTAAATATATTATCCTTGTTTATTTTAGTTTTTAGCAAGAATCTTTTTAAATTGTTTTGTATAGGTCAGATAGGAATCTTTAGATTATTATTCCTAAAGTGGTATTTGGACATAAAGAACCATGTTAAACAATTTTATTCAACTCTTATTACAATGTTGGATTGTTGGAGTTATAACTCTATAGTATTTGCGGAGCAAAATGCATATAGAAAGTTCTTACAGAAAATTTTGTTATGATTATTTATAAAACATTTTATAATTTGAATTCTCACATAATATGATGATCATAAAATTTTATTTAACTCAAATCATATGAGAATTCAATTTCATACAAAACTTTGAATTTAGCTCTTGTAATCTGAAAATTTATGAATTTTGAGTGTTAGTTGTAAAATAACAATGATTTGAAGTATCAAATGACCTTCAAAAATTACGGAACTCGATTTGCTAGTTTATCCATATATTTACTAATTTTTCAATGAATTTCATAATGTTTGGAAACATATTTGAATAGTTATACATTTTTTATTGAGTGAATTGTAATTTTGAAATGATATGTATAGTTTATTGTCATCTAAAAATTTTTATTATTTTGAAAATCTTTTTGAATTTGAATAATCACGAAAGTTATATACATCATAACCATAGGTGTGCTCAAAAAATGTACAAAGTTCAAGCTTGATCTAATTTATGAATTAGGAGTTAAAAATCCAAAATATAAAGGCTTCTATTAAAGTACTTAAGTGGGTAATGTAAACATAATTAAACTTTGGAAGATTTGTATATGTGGTATTCTAAGTTCTCTTAATGAGATAGTTTGTTATTATAGAGAGTTCAAAACCTTCGAACGATATTTATTGGTAGCTTAAGACCTTGGCTTGAATTGAGGTAAGTAATTACATTATTTATTATTTTGACATTATGAAAAATTTTGATGATATAAATTTATTGACTCAAATGATTGAAAATTATGTGAGAATCTTATTAATTTATAAACAAATAAACTTTATAGCTTCCTTAAATAAATTTTTAACACTATGAATACAATTTGAAAGCTTGATTGGAAACAATTTATATTTTTTTATATTAAAACAATGTTTTAATGTAATTCATTATGATAAGAAAAAATGTTTATCTGCTTTGTGAAAGAAAAATTATTTGGATCATAAGTCCATAGTACTTTGTTTCCAATTCTGATTATGATCGACTTCTATTTGGACCAGTTAAGAAATTCTATTATGATGGTGAATTCTATCTAATTATATTACTGTTCAGGTCACTAGTGGTATAGATGACACTATGTGATATGAGCAACTTAAATATGTTTTATATAATGAATGTTTCATAAGCTTCCACATTTAATTTTATTAATTATGATTTGACATGTCCTCTTACAAAAGTTCATGAACATTATTCTTCAATTTTCTTTGAGAATTACTTGAAATTATTTTTACATGGTTTTTGAATAAAAGGGTTTGTGAATCATTTTATCCAATATAAATAATAAAACTCATGCATTTGTTATGGATAACATTACTTATTGAATTAACGACTCACCTTATGTCATTTATATTTTACATAATAAGTTGCTTAGAGTGATGAGTGGGATAGGTTGATTTGAAGGATAGCATTAGAGTACTTATTGATTAGGTCGTAACCAGCAAGCCAATCATAATAATTGTGATTACGTTATAACTCTTGTAAATCTTATTCATGAATTTAATAAGATTATATTTTTTAAATATATATTAGCAAATAATTTATCTTATACTTCCACAAGATGAAGCCTATAGGATTATGCAATGTCAAAGAAACCAAGATCAATAAACAATGTTATGGAAACTGAGTTATACGATTACTCGGGTAATTTTCTACTCCTTTTATTACTCTATGGTGTACTCCCGCAGGAAGCTAAAAATAAAACTTATACTCCTAAAAATATATGAAGTGGTGCAAGCAAAGATTGTTCCCATGGAGAGTATCTAACCTAGTTTTATGCTATGTGAACAAGGATGGTGGGGTTTGAGTATAATGAAAACAATTTTTAGAAAAACAACTAAGGAACCATTCAAATTGAAGTATCGAAATTAATCAAAAGAACAAACCTTGGTATAAGTCAACATTTACCATCAAAATTTTACAACTGATCATGATGCAAGTATATATCAATTCACACTTTGAATTTTTATAGTTGTAACTATTTTCCTATCTTTTCTTAGTTGCAGTTAATTAGAAAATAGACGATCTAATTAACTATAACTATTAAACAACCCAAGACAAGCGCTAAAGGTTTAATCTAGTAGCAATCTTAAAAATTAGAGAGATTGATGAAGCTAAACAACACAAACACAGTGGTTGCATTTAATCTAGTCGAGCATTCTTCCCAAGATCTAATAATTTTTGACATAGCAAATCATTAAATCTTAGTTGCTTCACAAGTTAGAGGGATCAAACAATTACATAATTAATTTTTAACCTAGCAGTAGATTACAATAAATAATAAACTAATAGGCCTCTTAGTAATTAAATGAGACAATTATGAAAATAGGCATAGAAGAACATCTGATACTCAAAGTATAAATTGAACAATAAAAACAAATTAAATCCCACAATTTTATTGATTCTGAGGCTTCCATTTCCTTCAACCAATTATAAAAGTTTAGCCATACAAGGCCATGATGAAAACTCAAAGCAGAAGTTAGAGAAGAGGAGAGAGAAAGAGAGAGAGAGAGAGAGAGGCATATGTGAAGTCTAATCCTTTCTCTCCTTACACCACCCCCCCGATGAAAACTCAAAGCAGAAGTTAGAGAAGAAGAGAGAGAGAGAGAGAGAGAGGCATGTGTGAAGTCTGATCTTTTCTCTCCCCACACCACCCCCCATCTTTACATGTTATTTATTAGTATTCAAAGCCTACAAGATCTTCTAAAAATATTCTAAACATTATCCTAAAATAACAATATCCAAATCTGAGTAATTAAGAAAAATATTAAAAATAAAATAAAGTCCTAATATAACTAGGAAAGTGGAGTTTTTAGTTGGAATTTTCGTGCACTAGATCTAAAAAATTCTAAAAATAAACTGTGTCAAATCCTCTACATTTTCTTTCAAAATTTGGTTGCCAATCGAATACTCGTCATTTCTTCTTTAATTTGATACCATTTTGGACTAGAAACAAGAAGAGGAAGTTAGTGTTTCGAAGAGAATTTTGAGATTTTTTGTTTAATCAGCAATTTAAGGTTACTACAGATTTCTATAGATTACCAGTAAGTCTATTAACTCATTAAAAGTTTGATTTTAAGAATTGATACATGTTAAAACCATAGGGTTTACTGTTCATTTAGGATTTATATTAATTTTCGCATAGGAAATAATAGATTGTGTTAATTTGGGTTAATTGGAGTATTTAATGGGTAAATATATGATAGATAACTTTTGGAATGTGGATTTTAGCATTTGGCATAATATAAGTGAAGGATTCGACCAGAATCGAGCAGACATTGGCGGAGGCACGACATAAGATCGAATCCTGGGCGCGCTGTAGCCGAAAATGGGAAGAAAGGGAATCACTGCCGTCACACGACAAGTGCAGAAAAGTTCACCTAAAGACTGTAAACATGGATGTATATTCATTTTAAAATTTTAAATTTTTTAAACAAAATGATCAACACATAAAAGTACACATACCTTAAGTGTCGATCATCAGAACAAGTTATTCGTTAGCTTGAGAGCATGTCACATATACACCAGATTGATAGTGATAGGTTCTGGTTACCCAGATTTGTGTATGAAAACTCAAGAACAAGTTTTCTAGATCTAGAAAAGTTCTAGTTCTTGTGGAAGAAGAATGAACCTATGCAAACTGTTTTCATCATTTTCCTCTCTTTGCTTTCTCTCTCTATTCTTCTCTTTCTTTCCCTTTTGATTTTGTTCAAAAACAAAACCTGTCACCCATTCATAATGACGTCTTGGCAGAGAAGGAGAAGAAGAAGAAGCACAATGTCTTGGTTCTCTCAATTCCCAATTATGAAAACCTAACTCACCTACGTGTATAACTTTCATCCAAGCCTTTTGTTCAAAAACAAAACAATGGATGACATGTGGCAACTTTTCTATGGTGGTTTCCAAAATCCATCCATTTTGCATTAATCTAAATAATACAATAATATCTTAATATATATATATATACTAGATATTTTAAGATAGAGAGAGTTTATATTATTTTATTTATATAATATAAATAAAATATAATGATTATATTTTAATATTATATCATATATAATTAAATGTATTCATTACTTATAATATTTGACTATCAAATATTAATTACAAAAAGACATTTGACAACATCACATAGTGCTATTTGTCAAGTAGTGATCTATTAATCAAATAATAATTATTTAATTATTAATAAATAAATAATTTATTTATTAATATCCTTATGACAAAATATCTTTTCTTAGTTTTCAAATATTACCATAAATTATATTTACGTAATCCGAATTATTACTGAAATATTTCCTACACATACGTGTGTTAGCTCGACTTAGTTAGGAAATTAATTCTTTACAATAAAAAATTAAATTGTCATCCAATCAAGTATTGTAACAATATCATTAGCTAACTTAATAATATTGTACATGGCAATAACCGTCATCATCAAGTAACCGGTATGTGTGTGGCCGCCTGGATCCACTGTGAACTGGACATGAGTAGATACGAACATCTTCACATTACTTTGGTATAACTCTTTGCATCTGAAATTCTCAATGATCATGCACAACTTCTAGTAAGATACCACGACCCCCAGACACTAATGAATCTATATAGTCGTATGTGCATGTAGTAAAGTTCCTCTGCTATTAACTCCCGATCGAGTGCAGGTCATGGATAGTCAAACCCCTAACTCAATCACAGAAACAGGGTCTTAAATCATATACGAGATTCGTGTATTCGAAAATACATTTTCAGAAATACGTACTCTGGCTAAAGATTTCATTCTTATGTATGACATCCCTACTTGTCCTCATACACTAAGAACACGTTGCTAGCAAATTTCTTTCACCAAGTGTGGGTAGCTCGATGCGATATACACAAGTGAACGATGTGCCTTAATGCAGATGGCAGCTGTGGCACCTTAGGTTAAATAACTAGTGGTACACTAGTATGGCTTTATAACGTATCATTGACTGTGGATAATCACTCATGTGATTCGTCACGTTTAGTCATGCTCAATAACACGTTCTTCAACATATCACCCATGTTTATCCGTTTTATAAGGAAATGTAAAATTGGAATAAGTCGACCATAAAATTTCATTGTTAGAAATCGAATAAATAGCCTTCATTAGTTAAGCCTCATGATATGTGTCAAACTAGAAGATTTTGGTCATGTTTTCCACGAGCATTGCATTCAGTGTATTTAAGTTTAATTATTTGAATCGTAGAGTTCATTATTATATGCATATGAGGACCATTAGTGGGAGTGGTTACCCTTCCCTGTAGTGAGTAAATTTATTACATACATTAATATGTATTTATATGTGTTATACCTATATGTATACTTGTGTGTTGAACAAACGATTTTCATGTTAAAGATAATTTGAAATGAATTTGTTTATTTGGTTTATAAATTATAGATAGAGTTTGATTTTACGATTGACAAATAAAAAGAAAGTATTACAGGCTCTCTTGAAACATTTAAGGTATATAAGTGTATCATAAGGGTTTGTGGCGATTGTTACGAGTGGACCCCAGGTTCTAGGCGTGACATAAGGAGTCGCCCAAGCTCGATTACTCACAAGCTCATGATCATGCATTTATTTTTCTACTCTTTATATTCATATGAATGTACGTCAAAATTGAAATATAATATAAATTATTAATTGGATTAATTAAAGATGAGACAAAATAATAAGATTAATGGGCTAAGAAAACCTACACATAAAAGGTAAGTGAAAAATATAATACATTAAGAAAGCATACATACTCTACCCATGTTTATGAGTGAATTAGACATGCATGTTGGCCCAGGTGGCACACCCAAGAGAGGAGTGAATTGGGTTTTAATAAAATTTAAGAAAATAAATTCACCTAACTATGCTTTTATTCAAGAGATGAAATACAGATGTATACGATAATTAAATCAATAAATTATAAATGCTTGAAATGTAAAAGAGAAAAGAGTGAGAAAGCAAACTTGAAACTTTTAGTGGTTCGGCAAATATGGCACACGTTCACGCTTTTGAATTTTCAGCATACTTAGGTTCTACGAGTCTTTTTGTTTGATCCCAGTCAAGTGTAACTCAATTACAACTCCTTTTTAACTATGAACGGCAACCAAATAACTTTCTTTAAGCTGGGTGAACTGAAACCCAATAACAACTTACTTTTATTGGGTAAAGTGTAACCCAATTTCAACTTCTTCTTTGAATGGGTGTAGTGTAACCCAAAATCAATAATAATCCTAAAAAGTATTTATATGAAATATCATGTTTAAATTATAGATTTACAAGTATAGCTCACAGAAATTTTCACTCAAAATGAAAAGAATTTGCAATATAAAGTTCATTTGGTGTTTTTCAAATATGGATCACTTGTTGAATATTGATCTTCAAATTCTTGCTGCAGATTTTCTTGAATCACTTTCTTTATTAATTATATATTTTCACATCACACATTATCTCTGTCAAGAAAACCCTTTTTTATAGTGATGAATATCTCCAATGAATACTTTGAAAAACCTTAAATGAATAACTAGCCGTTATGTTTGAAATCGGCGTCATATATCTATCTCTTTTAACTTTAGTATCAATTTATTCATTTAAATTTAAATTTGGATTTTTTAAACACTGAGTATTGATCACTTTTTCTTAATGTATCGATCTAGGTGAGTTTGTAAATAATTTTGAAGTTTTTGACTTACAAAGTATCGATCTCTTTTATGAAGGTATATCGATCTGGTCGAGCTTGTAATTTCTTGTGAAGTCTCAAACTTGACTTGTATTGATCTTTTATGGTAAAAGTATCGATCTGGGCTAAGTTGTAAATATTTTCAAAGTCTCTAACCTTGAAAGTATTGATCCTTTCTTCATATATATATCAATCTGGGCAACTTGGTAATTTTTTTCAAAGTCTCTGACTTTGCATGTATTGATCCTTTGAACATATGTATCTTTGTTGAATATATCGATCTGCATCCTATGGGTATCGATCTGTTTGTACATGTGTCAATCTCTTTAACTTCATGTATCGATACTATAGGCTTAGATATAGATTTCTTATTAAAAATTGTTTAGTTTTGCTCATAAACACAACATATACAATTTTCATAAAAATTAACATATTCAAACATATTTAAATTAATTCAACATACATTTGACAATTGAAATTGACATAATCACATATTTGTTCTTCATTGAATACACAAAGGCATTCTATATCAATCATAATTATCATCGATCTCCCCGTATAATGTCTTCAATGCATCCATGAAACTTGTTAAACATGTAATGAGAAATGTATTAAGGATTCTTGTGGCTAATGTCAAGATTTCCCCAAGGGTTACTTGAAGAATCCATTGCATATAAACAGTGGGCTCACTTGAAACATAGTAATCATGGTTATTGTTAGGTTTTTCTTGAGGTCACAATGAAATGTAAGGTAAAATTATATTAGAAGTTACATATAATGCAATTAGTAAAGTGTTATCTACCCACTAAAGTGTACTGATTAATGTTAGGCTCTACCTGAGATTGTGATATACAAGTTAGTAAGGGTTTTAAAACCCACTAAGAATCCAATAGTTGGGATCCCTAGATTGCCCATGTGTAAGTTGAACTTCTAGTAATATAGTAGGAGACCTTAATAAAGTAGTTCGTTTCTTATTGCAATTAGTTATCATAATAATCTACTAATAAATTCTTTTTCTTCACCCCAGATAAAATAAAATAAAAATAGCAACAACATTCATCAAAATCATATTTGAAAATAATAAATTGATTGAGCCCAACTATACAGAGTGTTATAGGAATTTTAAGATCGTTCTTATAGTTGAGAAAATCTTTTATACCTTTAAAATGAGTTGTCCAGAAAAAAATTTCGAGAATGCTACTAAGGTTTAAAAAAAAACCGCTCTCTAGTAGTAATGAGTTACAATGGCAACATGAGAAAATGGATATGCATTCTATCCTACTTCACCTTCAAGAGTTGTTTGGTGAAAACAGTAACACAGGTTAATATGACATATCTAAGGCATTTTATTAGGCTAAAATGGTTTAAGGTAGTTCAATCAACACCCACGTGCTTTAGATGATCAATATGTTTGAGTAACTTGAGCAATTGGGTTTTATTATAGACGGTGGTTTTAGTGTAAATTTTGTTCTTAAATCACCTCATGATTCATTCTCATAGTTCATTTTGAACTTCAACATGAACAAGCTAAAGGTCACTCTATCTAAGCTCCTAAACATGTTGAAAATAGCCAAGTAAAAAATAAAAAAGATGAAACTTGTAATCTTGCTAGTTAGATAATCTTCTAAGTCTAAGAAGGGTAAAAGAAAGTCCAAAAGGAAGAAACCACTCAAAGCAAAAAAAAAAAAAAAGTAATGATAAGGGCAAGTTAAAGGCTAGTGACAAGGGAACTTGCTTTCATTGCAAGAAAGAAGGTCATTGCAAATAGAATTTTGAAAAGAATACTTGTACGAGAACTAAAAACTAAAGTAAAACGATGCTTCAAAAGGTATGTTCATGATTGAAGTCAATTTGTCTTTGAAGAATAACTCTTCTTGGGTATTATTGACAATCATTGAGTAAAAAAGAGGTATATTTATGAGTAAGCAATGGAGCAAGCGTTGCTGCAATGGCTATGGGGGATGTCACGTTTTCTTTACCTAGGCAAAGGACCATAATTTTATACAATTGCTATTATGTGTTAGACATTGTTAAGAACATAATTTATATCTCTAAGTTAAGTACTTATGGTTTTGAATTATGTTTTTGGAGCAATGATTGCTCTTTATTTTTAAATAAAGAGTCATTTAGTTTTGGTACTTTTTGTAATTGTTTATATTATTTAAATACCTTTGATAATATTTATAATATGAAACATACAAATAAAAGAAAATGATAAGAGTCTAAATTATCATACTTTTGACATTGTCCCCTAGGTCATATTAGTGAGAAAAGATTTAAAAAAGTAACACCGAGAAAAGTATTTGGACCTATTTGATTTTAAATCATATGAGGCTTGTGAGTATTGTCTCACGGGTAAGATGACTAAATCTCTTTTTACTAGAAAAGTAGATAGGGCTTCAAAGGTCTTGGCATTAATACATAATGATGTATGTAGGCCAATGACAATACAGGTTAGGGGTAGCTACTCCTACTTCATCACCTTTACTGATGATTACTTTAGGTACGGATATATGTATTCAATGAATTACAAATTTGAGGTCATAAGTATTTCAAGCAGTTTAGAAATGAAGTGAAAAAATAAATGGGCAAGAGTATTAAAACTTTTTGATCATATTGAGGAGAATAATATTTAAGCTATGAGTTTTTAGACTATTTTACGGAAAATGGTATTCTATCTCAATGGATGTCTCCTGCTACATCACAACTTAATGGAATAGCTGAAAGAAGAAATCACACATTATTAGATATGATGCGGTTCGTGATGAGTTTTGCATCCCTTTAATTTTCTTTCTAGAGCCACGCCTTAGAAATATAAATATACGTTCTTAATAACGTGTTAACTAAATTTGTGAACTCAATACCATATGAAATATGGCACGAGAAAGGTCACATCTTATTCTATAAAGGCATAGGGATGTGTTGTATATTTTAAGAGAGTTAATCCTGATAAGCTTGAAGCTAGGAGTTTCAAGTGCTATCTTATAGGGTATCCTATAGAAACTCAAGGATACTATTTCTACAATCCAAATAAACAAAAAATGTTTATCTCCAAGAATGCAAACTTGCTTAAGAAAGACTTTCTTAAAAGAAGAAACAATGGAAAAAAAATTAATCTTTAAAAAGTTCAAGATCAACTAGTAGTAACCATAAATGAAGTAAAACCTATTACAGAATCTTTAGACATTATTCCATTGTGTAGATTGACAAAATTTCACACCAACTGAGAGATATATTAGATATCTTAGAGAGAACAATTAGGAAATTCTAGTCATACAGGATAAGGATCCACATACCTACGATAAGGCAATAAAAAGTATCGACTTAGAGAGATGGCTTGAAGCTATGAAATACAAGATGGATTCCATGTACTCAAACCAAGTTTGGAACTTGGCAAATGCTTTCGAATGCATAAAGCCCATAGGTTACAAATGAGTCTTTAAGAGAAAAACTAGAGTAGATGGTAAGGTTAAGACTTACAAGGCTAGATTAGTAGTACAATGTTATCGTCAGAAACAATATATTGATTATGATGAAACCTTCTAATTAGTTGTTATGCTTAAATTTATTAGGATTTTATTGGTAATAGTTGAATACTATAACTTTGAGATTTGGCAAATGTATGCGAAAATTACTTTTCTAAATGAAAATCTGACTTAGGATATATATATGACACAACTTAAGGATTTCACAACCATTGATGGGTCAAATAAAGTGTACAAGCTTAATAGGTTCATTTATGAGCTTAAATAAGCTTCTCGAAGCTGGAACATCTAGTTTGATAAGGTAGTCAAAATATTTGACTTTATCAAAAATTCGGATGAGCTATATGTCTAAAAAAGGACTAGTGAAAGCAAGGTAATTTTTTTAATCTTATATGTTGATGGCATACTATTGATTGATAATGACATAAGGATGTTGCAATCAGTCAAAGTATGGTTGTCAAAGAGTTATTGCACAAAGGACTTGGTGAAGTATCCTAAATTTTGGGGATAAAGGTCTAGAGAGATAGATCTCATGAGATTTTAGGCTTAACCCAATCAACGTACATAGATAAAGTGCTAAAATAGTATAGCACACAAAATTCCAAAAGATGACTCATGCCAATGAATTAAGGAATTCAGCTCTCTAAGAAGCAGTCCTAAAGACATGTGAAGAGAGCACGAATGAATAACATTCCATAAGCATCAGCTACTAGATCTATCATGTACACCATGTTATGTATGAGACTTAATATTGCCCATACTCTAAGTGTTACTAGTATATATCAAGCTAATTCAGGTAAGCAACACTGGGAAGTTGTGAAAAATATTCTAAAGTATTTAAAAAAAACTAAGGATAAGTTCCTCATATATAGAGAAAAATAATTGAAGCTTGAGGTTTTTACAAACTCAGGTTTTCAATTACATTGATGATAGCAAATTTGACTCTGGGTTTGTATTCATGCTTAATAATGGAGCAATGAGATGGAAGAGTTCCAAACAAGAGATCACTATAGATTCCTTTCTTAAAGCAAAATATATTACTATATTTAAAGCTGTTGAAGAAACTATTTGGATGAGGAAGTTCATTGCTGAACTTGGAGTGGTTTCATCCATCATTCACCTAGTTCTGATGTACTATGACAACAATGAGGTTATAGCTCAAGTTAAGGAACCAAGGTCTCATCACAAGTCCAAACATATTTTGCAGCACTATCACATAATCCGAGAGATTATTAATAGAGGGGACGTGAAGATTGAGAGGGAGTCAATCGAGAATAGCATGGTAAATCCATTTACTAAAGCACTTTCATAAAAGCTATTCGATAGGCATCTTAAGAAGATAAAGCCCATAGAATTATGCAATGTTAATGAGATCATGATTAGATTATAAACAAATAATGAATGCACCGTTGTTTTGAAAGTTGATTAAAAGAGCATTTTGGTCATTTCAAAATTTGTGGTCTTAAAGGGCAAGCCAACACTTGCATTAAAATTCGTGGTCTTAAAGGGCAAGATGAAATAAAATATTTTAAGATAAAGAGTCGTCTTAATTGGATAATAGACAAATGTTATTTTAAATTAAGACAAATAAGTTTTCTTAAAATATTTAAAATTCAAATTGTTTGAATTTTTTTAAATAATTTTAGTAACATTATCTAGATAATTATTTACAAATTATCTTTTTATTTTAAATTAATTTTCATTTATCATTATCTCTTTTCTTTTAAATTTTGAATTTTGAATTTTCGTTTAAAATAAAAGGTGATAAAATTATCATTTAAAAAAAAATGATAAGAGTTATCATAAGATAAGATGTATAATTTTTGGCTTTGACATAAATTTAAAGAAAGATAATAAAAAATAGTGATTAAAAAAATGTGTTTTTCTTTTTGGGGAGCTATAGTGATTTCAAGGGTTAAAATCACCATTGGAAGAAGACATATAAGATACTACTATATTGGTCTGGACTAATATAGCGGGTGGGTGACACCTCAAACACTTCAAATAAACCAAAATCAACAAACGGTTGAGAAGAAATGGAGTTATACAATTACTCAAGGTAATTTTCTACTCATTTTATTGCTCTACACTTATTAATTTATTTATGAAAATTTAATGGGTTATGTCATACAATAGATCTATGTTAGGGTTTCTCATCATGATTAAATTTTAAATTTTTGCTGTTCATGTGTGCCAAAAATCTCAACACTTATTTATTTATGTTATAAATAATAGAAGATTTTGTAATGCATCTTTTTATATTATTGAAATTGTATCATGAAGCTTATTTTAGAATTATTGAGTTTGATTTGATTATGGTTGAATTTGAGAAGATTCGAAAATCTTTGATTTAATTGATTAATAAAAATGAAGTATTTTATATGAATTGTTTATTATTTATGTAGGTTTATACATTTTTGAGATCATTCTTTTTCATTTATATAATATTTTGGCTTGGCTTTTATTCATTTGTAATTTGAATTTGTTCAAATTGATGAATATAATTATCAAAGACCCAAAAATATTTATTGTAGTTAACATGGTAATAAAGAATTGTTACATTAAGACAACTTCACTATATAGTATATTTTCAAAAAGATTCATGATCATAGGTTTACTAACATGGGTTGATTACGAAACAAGATAGACTGGCACATGTAATATATTTTAATAGATTTAGACGTTTTATCTCAATGAACCATAAGCTTGGAGAAGCTTGTACATTATACATGAGAGTAAGTGCTCATTGGAGAATGGGTTCATTAAATTGACTCACTAAAAACTTTTAATAGACATTTCACAAAATCATTAATACGAGGTCTTCCTGAGTTAAACTGGCATATGTGGTCCTTTGACTTGAGATGTCACAGTAATCTTGTGTGTGATCCTATGTTTTTATGTCATACATGTCAAAAGTATTTTATGGTCTAACCTTCGAATGGTTGTTGTAAATAGACTAATACACAAGGAGGTTGGTGTGTATTCAATAAAGGATATGTCACTCTATGTGGTTAAAGAGAATATTCTATGATCTTAGGTATCATACTGCATTCAATCTCTTATCAGAATAGTCATTGGAATTGAGTTTCTAATATTTAAGATAAAATTAGAAAATATTTTAGAAATATTATCTACGCAGTGTGAATCTGAAGATAAAGTAAAGTTTTGTGCAATATAGACTTGACGGTATAATTTATGACTACATACTCAATTAGGATATTGGATGATGGAAGGATTATATGTATGTGGTGACTCAATTTGTATGTTTCATGAGAATTCATGTTGTTTGGGATCGTCATAATATTTAAGTGGACATCACTCATGCACTTATAGAAAAGTTCTATATGACAAGCGCACGTGAACCTAGCGAGTCACACAATATGGAGTGTCAACATTAAAGCTTGAGTAACCTTAATCAATAGTTTATTAAGGGAAGTAATGAACTAATTATAATATGATTATAATATTTTATTAAAATAACTAATGTGTAAATATTAAGTATGATGTGTAAATGTTAAGCATGATAGTTAAATATTAAGCATGATGTGTAAAGATATGTGATGACAAAGTTTTACAAAATATTAACTAGTGTAAAGCTTTGTAACATGTGTATTAATATGTTTAAGAAAATGATTTGGACTTGTTAATATTTTGTATATAAACTTAATTGAGTTTTGGTTTTACAGATGAAAAAACTAATTCTAAATTGTTGTTGCTTTTGAAACATCTTTACCACTTTTGGAAATTTAGATTCCCTCTACTGTGAAGCTCCTAGTAGACAAGGTAGAGACCATCCTCTAGTGGTTGTTCTGCTTAAGAATAGACAATTGTTTCTTGAAACTCACCTCGATAGCCAGTAAGGCATGATTTACTATTTATTTAATTTTAGACTTTCATAATTATTATTATGTGTCTATACTAATAAGTAGCGTACTTGTATGATTGTGTACATGTCTAGGAAGATTCTATCACCAATGTTATATAATACCTAAAGATTGTGATTTTTAAGTGGGACTATTATGATCCCAGCAGTCTTTCTTGGGAACCTATTTGGTGTACATTCGCTTACATACGTTAATTCAATTTTAATTTACAATAAAATATGTTTTATTGTTTTCACTTTCAATTTATTTAATAATTGTAAACAAATTATAGCTTGTGTATCACCTCTGCTGCGAACCTATAGTAAGTAGGGTTTAACCCAATACACCAACATAAAGTTCTTCTTACATAGTGGTATAGTACCTCATGAAAAATTTATAATAATAATCAAAATACCAAGTATCTATACAAATTCATCCACACAATCTGATGTGTTATAATACTACATTTGTAAATGTCAAAATGTCAATGTTATTACAGTATAATTTAATCTCGTTTGCTGTGTTAACCTTTTGTATTTTCCCATCTAATTATATTGTGTCACATTTATTTGTATGAATTAACTTGTATAGATAATTATTATCTTTAGTACTAGGGAAAAAACAAGTTATACACATTTTTGTTTTCATTTATTTGCTTAATATTTAAATAAAAGAGAAAAAGGATGTGAATGAAAATGGACTACGAGAATAATGAGAGCTAAAACCATAGGAGAGTGTTTATTTCACTGTGTTTAAATAGCTTACAAGCCATGCTATTTACAGTAGTGAAAGTGACTCTGTGTAATTATAAGACACTTACCAAATAATAAATCAAATTGATTGAAAGGAATGAACATGGAGATCAAAATGGAGAGATAATGCAAACTAAATAATGTAGACTAAATAATGTAGACCAAAAGAGCAAAATGGAGAGCCCAAATGGATCGGATTAGATGAGGGAGATCTTCTTGACCCGGATTGATCATAGCATACTCTTTTGGATATTCACTACTTTAAGATAATTGTATTTAACCTACAACAAGAAAAAAAAAATCAGTAGGATAAAAACTTTAATAAAAGAAATACAACCTTTTGATGAATTAAAAAATGTTTTTGCACATGCTTTGAAAAATGGCTCTTTAGAAAATTTTGTCAGTAAAATTCAATGGAATAAAACCTTATCAAAGGAAAAAAAAAGCATATGTTGAGTATAATTATAGAAGTTCTTCCTGTAAATATTATGCATGCAAAGTTTATGCTCTACTTGATGAATGATATTTCTCAAAATAACATGTATTCACTTGATAATCCGTTGAGTTGGTAAACTACTATGTTTCTTCCATTTTTTTAAAAAAGTTGATTCTAGAAAAGTTTTGGCAAATAAATCTATAAGATTATCGAGCATATATGCTTCACATTAATTTTCTTATTCAATTGAACTCATGAATGTAACCTCCTCCTATAATTTATTTTTATTAATCATTAATAAGATTTCTATACTTAATAGTTTACAAGTGTTCTAGATATCCCATAATGATAAAATGATGAAGCAATTCTCAACTTGCTTCATAGAGTGCGAGGATCTCATAATGATTGAAGGATGTAACAAAAATAGTCTACTTCATAGATGTCTTGTAAATTGTTGTACTACTATTAGTAAAAGCATATCTCAGTTTTAACCTAGCTTTATAAGGATCATATATATATATATATATATATATCATGCAACAATATATCCAATAAGATCTATAGTTTATGTTAGTTTAGTAGAATAAAATAATCTCAAACCAATTGTTACACAAAGGTATCGAAAACATATTTGATACCATTCCAATAGTATTTAGAAGGATTTAACTAAGCGTTAGCAAAAGAGTTAAAAATAATGTTATGTCCAATTTGATTTATAGTGCTAAGTATAGTAGGGCACCAATTGTGTTTAAATACAAAACTTCAAGACCAAGTATACATTCATACTTATATTTTAGACTAAATAGATCTTTTTAGGATAAAGAGACTATAATATCATGGAGTTACTCAATAGAAATACTTTATCCATATGAAAATATTTTGAAATTTTTTTCAATATAATTTGATTGATTGATAAAATTTTCATTAGAAGTACGCTTGACCAACAGCCCAATATAGTATTTAGTCTTTCCAGTTGTTTCGTTTTAAATGTATTCTTTAAATATTCAATAGTATTTTGGATCTTTGTAGGAGTCACAATAAAATTAGTGTCACTGACATATACTATTATCATGGAAAAATTATAATTCAATTTTTTATGAATACACAAAGGCATAAAGAATCATTCATATATCTTTCTTTTATGGGGGTATTATAAGGAGATTATACCACATTTACTCATATTGTTATAAAATTTAACTCGGTTTGTTTTGCATCTTTTCATAAAGACCATTCATGTCTTACTTTGCATTCATTGATGGTATGTGACTCATAAACTCATTGAATTATATCAATGGCTACTGCAAATGCAAATACATAATCAATAACTTTCACTATACAATCCGACTACCTACTCATGTTTGTAAATTTTATAAAATATCATCATTACTAGCCTTTTCTAAGGTATCTTTAGAAGAGTGTGTCATTTAAGGGACATGGGTCTCATCCAAGACCATAGACTTAAATAGAGCTAATTTCACATGGCTCTCTTCAAGGGCCACAAGCTCAATTGGAACTAATTTCGCATAGGCCTCATCAAGAGTCACAAGCTCAACTAGAGCTAATTTCACAGAGAGTCACAAGCTCAACTAGAGCTAATTTCACATAGAGAGTCATAAGCTCAACTAAAGCTAATTTCATATAGATCTCATCAAGGACCATAGACTCTATGAGTTAAATTCACATGAGCTTTATGAAGGACGTCATGCTTTACAAGAGCTTGCTTAGTTATAACATTAGCATTTATTTTTCTCCTCTTGGAAACAGTATTTTTTTGATTAAATGATTTATCATACTTCAAACGTGACATAGTGTAACAACCAAATTACATTTTGTTAGAAAAATAAAATATAAATGACGAGATAAGAGAGTTAAGAGTAAAGGAATGTATTGTTGCATTCTCTTTCCTTTATGTTAAAACCCAATATAGTTTCATTCACTCTAATAATCATTATTGAAATATTTAAGTTTATTCTTTTAAAGGCACTTTTTAAGTTTAAATTCAAATCCTATAAAAACTTCGACTTCTTTGATTTTACTTGTCATTTATGCTAATTATAAAGAAAAAGATCTATATGTCGTGTTCTAGATAGTACTTGTGATGACTCACCTAATTAGCATGATATTGTCTACTTTAATACAGTTCAGGAAGGTACAATGGGCCTTGTTCTAACCTCTCATATTTTGTTCTTAGCACTAAAGATATCACGTGAGTTTATGGCGGTTGTCACGAGTGGACTCCAAGTTTAGAGAATAACAATACATGTCGATTTTAATAAATATAATTTGGAATAAGGCTTTGGGGCCAAGGCAATTTGGATGTGGGAGAATGTTATTTTAAGAGTGGGACTTGCTTTGCTTATGGGCAAAGTGATCGTAAAATCAAGGAAGCTGATGACGGTTAAAGGAAAAAGCAAAAGGCCCAAGGACGTGTTTTGCCTATGACTCTGCAAGACACTGAAGCATCTAATTTTATGGTGTCAGGTAAAATAACCCTGTTTTCTAATGATGGTAAAGTATTATATAAGAATGGTGCTGCACATTCATTTATATCTCATATATTATCTCTCTTTGCGGATAAATCTACTAAGCACTTTTTTTTTAAGTCTTGAGCATATAAAAAAATTTCTTTTTTTAAAAGCACTTTATTCTTCTTTAAAAAAAATTAGAATATTTTCACAAGATGACCACTTAGTACAAATTCGTGCACAAATCAAAATTTTCATAATTAAATATAATAAAAATTTTTAATACAACGTAATTATATACATGTACAAACATACGTGCATATGTTTATTGTGATCATGTTAAAACAAACAGTATTAAGATTACAATTATAATTTATGTCCTTAAAGCATATCAAACATATATGTGTATATATATTAATATTTATAAACTCTTATTTATAAAGTACGAAATTTATGTATTAGACATGCAATGTGGATACAAAATGCTATAAATTACCAATTTTTTTATAAATAAAAAAATTATTTATAGTAATTTATAAAATGAATCATAATTGTTTTATTTTAAGTGAATGAATTTATCTTAATTATTGAAGAAAGACTTGAAATAATAAAATTATTTATATTCATGATTTATATTTTTGAGTCGTTAACATTTCGTATTACGTGAGACCTATTATTTAATCAAAAAAACTCGATAAGCTGTACATATAATTTCGAGGATATACTTACAAATTGCAAGATATTCAAACCGGTTTCTATGACACGGAGTCATGCATATCGACATCAACACACATTCACTAACCACTTTTCTTCGAGTTTTCGGCCATTATATCATGCATATCAATCACCAAACACAACCAAAACACACAAAAAAAAATCTACATATTCATTAACATTAACTATTTTTAACTAAATTTTTTGGACAAAAATCACGAAACCTATTTTATGCGTCGTCATCGACGCTATCACTGTAGTTGATCTGCCGTGAACCACCGCCCTCGCCATCATCGATTTGCCGGAACTGCGGTCCATTGTTCAAGGGAGTCCAAAGAGAATTTGATTTTCAGGACAGAGGTGTAAAATGAAAGAGAAGCAAGCAACATATGTTAAAAGTTTGTAGTTCCGAGGGCAATTTTGTTCAAACGCAATTTCTTTAGTTTTCTGATAAAAACAATAGCAATCCGGTGTTTTTTTTGTAAAATCATTTACATAAGTGGTCATTTTGGGAAATTTGTCAATTTTGTTTCAAGAAAAAACGGCAGCCACTAGTGGGTTTTTGTCTTGTTCAATAGAAGCCCCTGCGACGCTGAGACCCCTCCAGCACTCTGCTCCCCGTCTCCAAATTCAGTCTCCACCCCCACCCCACAAGCAGCACTTCCAAAGTCAACCCACCACCAGCAGCCGTTGCACAAGCTGATTCGTCGCCGCTCGCACACTCCGACCACCACCACCAGGCTATTTTGCGTTGCCTGGCACAAACAACTTGGTATGATAAATATATAATTTTACTTCTGGTTTAAAAATGGTATTGTTATTTACGAGTTGATGTGAAGACATTTTGTATATTTACCTATTCTAGACTTATATTCTTGCATTGGTTGATCCATGTACCACATTCATTTGAGGAATTAAGGCAACACAATGGCATAATTCGTCATTCCCTTCAACATTTATTGTCACTGCATAGCATGTGATTCCACTAGGATGCCATTTCACACACTGTAACTTGAGGATTACACCAATCCATCAAATTGGTTAATCCCAGCAGGACGTCTACCTCTTGGAATTTGCAATCAGGAGTGGCCCTAGAAAATTTGATGCCTTAGGCAATTTTTTGGCATTTTCACGTTTATTGTTAAATTAAATTCATTATTAGAATTTATATAATGATTATTTATTTAAAACTTTTCCTTCGTTCCTCTTGAGATGCAAAGTTTCTTATTAGAATTTTATAATTGGAATTTTCTTGGGAAAAAAATCTAAAGAAATAGGTTTGCTATACAAATTCATATTTGTGTCATATTTATGATTATCTTGAGATTTACAAATGAGTGACATTAGTGTTTGTTACAGAAAGCTTATATATAATGAGATATAAGAGAATGTTCCCAAAGGATAGCCCAGTTGAGAAATTTATTAATTTGTGCTTTTACATGGGTGCAAGAGTGTGATTAAAAAAGAGAAGAAATTAGAATTAGTCATCAATTAAGAGGAAGAGAATATAAAATTGGTCTTAAAATTTTGTAAGAAAAATATAATTTAAAAGATTTTGTAGAAAAGTTTAATTTAGAAGATTGTAATAGAAATGTATATGTAAAATTTCATTTAGGAAAAAAAATTATTGCTAATGAAATTGAATTCTTAACTAAATATTAATAAATTTGAATTGTCTATTAAATGAGGGGCTTAGTGATAACTAAAATTTGGGCCCTTAGTTTGGGAGGGACGTTAGTGATTATTGAAATTGGTGCCTTGATTTTGGGCTAGTCCTGAGGCAACTGCCTCAGTCGTCTAGGCCTTCAGCCACCCCTGTTTGCCGTCAATCTCTTTGACATCATTCTGCAACTCCATTGAAGGGTAGGCATCTCTAGATGTGACATCATTGCTGAGCCTAGATTCAATACGATTAGGATCCTGTTGTGCATAATACTTGCACTTACTTTATTTATGTGCAGAGAAAATTTTGAATAGAGTCTTTGATGACTCATAATTCCAACTGCTGTCTTGAACCATATTTGCAATATTTGTTGTCGAACCATACAAATCTATCGTTTGTATCACCACTTGAATGAGATAATGAAGCCATTTGAGCATTTAGTGTTTGTGTTTTGTTTAAGGAAGTTGTACCTGTAGAAATGAGGAGTGTTGTATCTAAGTGAGAATAACATGCTTTGGTTTGTTGAAGGATAAGGGAAAATTTTAGAAATAGAAAGGCTGCAAGTAGGGATGGCAACGGGCTGAGGATGGGTCGGGGACGGTCATCCCCGTCCCCATTTTGGGAGTGATATCTCCGTTCCCGATCCATCCCCGTTTTGAGAAAAAAAATTTCCCTCCCCGTTTAACAATATTAAATAAATAAAAAAATTCATAAAAAAAATATTAACAAAATTAAATAATAAATTATTTACTTTAATTTATATACAAACATTAATAAATTAACGTGTCAACAAATTATAATTTCAATTCTTAATAAAAAGGACAAAAATATTAAATTAGAAAAACTTAAATAAGTCAATCTTTAGAGTTTTATTAAACCTTGTGTTAATTTTTGTAGAAAAAATACTAAATCTTCTTATTAATTTTGTTGAAAAATATATTGTTCCACAGATTAGAAAATAAAATCTTGGGAGTCATTTTTTTCATTTTTAATCTTGTGCTAATATACTAAAAAAATAACTCAATGATTATAATTGGTCATTTAATTTAATATCAACTAAGTATTCTAATTTTATTTTAATAATATTTTTAAGTTGATAAAAAAGTTAATCTAATATATATATATATATATTTAAATTAGTTATTTTATAATTTTACATATATTTTAATATAAAAATGGGGAAGTAGGGCGGGGATTGGGGATTGTCCTCATCTCTGTCCCCACCCCATTTTTTTGTTCAGGGACAAAATCGTCCCCAGTCCCTGCCCCGAATGGGGCGGATCCTCCCGGGGATATTTGTCATCCCTAGCTGCAAGTGAGGTTTTTGTTTTTGTGAATAAAGACTACACAGAGTACTTCTCCATTCTTAGTTTTGCAGGTTCAATTAAAGCTCAATCATCAAGAGCAAGGTAAAGATTAGAGATCACTCTTTTATGCTCTCTTTTTTATATGCTTCAGTTTCTGTACTTTAGTTTATTAGTGATGTTATTTGATGGAAATTCTAATTATGCCTATATCATAAAAATATTTTATATCCAATTTCTTATTCTTGTTTGTAGGAGGAAGATTGATTGAAGTTGTAGATTTTTTACTGATGTTTAGAAGCACCAATGTCACTGCCAGGATTTTTGACCGCCAAATTCGTACTCCTGCTCCTGGCACAAGTGTATGTCCTTTAGCTTTTTATCATGTTCTATTATTCTGTGATCACTGTCACTGTTATTACCATATTTTATGCCTAGTTAGCAACTTACATTTTGGAGTAAAAAAAATAAATTGGAGACATTTTCAAGGCTTCAGTTGGCAAATAAGTGTGTTATATAGATCCAGGGAGGTAAAAAAGTGTCATAGCATAAGATTGTTATTTTCTCGAAAAAAGGTGGTCATTGCATATTACGATATTGTTGTTATCTTTGATTTTACTGGAACTTTTTTCTGTGTTGGTCGGTTAAGACTGGTTTCTATCCGTACTACTTTGCAGGTTCATTGTGCTAGGCGATTCTATGAGAATATAGTCCCAAGTTTTACCATATATGACATTGAATGCCCCGACCATTCATTTCGCAAGTTCACTGATGATGGTCAATACCTCATAAGTTTTAGCAGAAACCATCAGGATTTGATTGTTTATAGACCAACATGGCTATCATTTTCATGCAAAGAAGAAGATTGTAGCAGTCATGATCTTCCTCCAAGAGCGAAGAGGTTTGAGAGCTTCTTTACCCAGTTATATTGTGTAACTCTTGCTTCCTGCAACGAGCTTATATGCAAAGACTTCTTTCTTTCCTTGGAGAGTAACCAATTTGGACTCTTTGCTACTTCCACTGCTCAAATTCATGATGCACCTGCTACTAGAGGAGCTATACAGGGAGTTCCATTCATAGAAAAAATAACATTTCACCTCTTGAGGTTTGTACTTAGTTTTTCATCAGCAATTATATAATTCTATGTGAATTTTATATGTAGGAAGTCTTTATTTATATTTTCATGCTATTAAAAAATATATTTAAATAGATGGTCTTTTTATGTCTTGATCTTCATTCTAGTTTTGTTTAATATGTATTATTAGGTTGGAAGATGGGGTTGTACTGGATGAGAAGGTCTTTCTCAATGATTTTATCAATTTAGCACATAACATGGGTGTTTTCTTGTATGATGATTTACTGGCAATTGTCTCACTTCGTTATCAAACAATACACATTCTCCAAGTCAGGGACTCAGGGAACCTTGTTGATGTACGAGCGATTGGTTCATCTTGTCGTGAAGATGATGAACTCTTTCTCATTTCTAATTCTCAGGCAAGATGTATTTCAATTCAAGCTTTTAATGTTGCATGGGCATTTTCAGTGTTTTTCTTCATTCATCTCTTTTGGGTTGAAATTTTATTGGTTGTTTTCATCTTTGTATAGGGGTGGATGGGTAATTTTGGTGGACCTTCTAGTTTTTTTTTTTTTGGCTCTTATGTATAGCCCTAGCTTCCCCTCCATGGGTTTTTCTGGTATTTTGGGAGACATCCAGTCTGCATCTTACTTGTAACTGTATTAATCTTTAATTATTAATACAAAATTCAATGTCTCTTAATAAAATTTTAAAAAAAAAAAACACTTTAGTTGTGAGTTCACTGTCTTCAGTTGCATTGTTGTGTTAAGCATTGGTATTACACTTCATACGATAGTAAGAAATAGAAATACTTACTATTTAATGTTTTTTTTGTTTGTTTTTGAATTATTAATTTCCTTTTTTTCCATTTATCTATGTATTTTTTCTGCATTTGATGTATATGGCTGCTTTAGCTAGTTCCATTCTGTTTAAATGCATTTTTATGTTTCCTTGCTTTTGGTTTTGGTTAATTTCTTAGTCTTTTGGTTATACCTTAAACTTGTCAATGTACTTGTTATTGTGCATCCATACATTTAAATAACTTAACATTCCATCTTTCCATAGAAAAGAATCCTCCTATTTTAGGTGTTTCCTCTGTATAGTAAGAGAATATGATGTCATTCGGATTGGTCCTGCACAGTTACTATGTATTTTTGTCCATAGGCTTTTTATCTTACTATTTGCAGTTGGAAGATTAAGGATTTGCATGATGTGCTGTATATTGATCTCTCAACCAACAATTAGCTCTTCTATGCAGTGCATGGAAATTTCTGACAGAAGTAGATTGCACCCACTTCCTGAGAATCAAGTTGAGAATGGTTTGCATCAAAACCAAGTAAATCAAGAAGATTCTTTTCTGAGTGGCATCAA
This sequence comes from Cedrela odorata, assembly GCA_035584115.1. Classification (NCBI taxonomy): domain Eukaryota; kingdom Viridiplantae; phylum Streptophyta; class Magnoliopsida; order Sapindales; family Meliaceae; genus Cedrela; species Cedrela odorata. Next base: position 8,797,249 of record JAXCLQ010000015.1, read on the forward strand.
ACAGCGCTTGCTTTCTTTCATATTCCAAGGAATATGGAACGAAGAAACAGATCAAGCCTTGGTTGGTCCTTTCACTTGTTACTTTATGTTATTTATTGGGTCATAAAAGATTTTAAGAAGTTTATTTGGTATCATTTCGGCATATTATCATGGAATTTATGTATAAGTGGACAAGATAATCTATATTGAGAATCTTTAGTTGTTTCTATTCTAAATTCACATATGTATCATTGATTAGATGTTTGACAAAGTTGCTAATGTTGATATTAAAGTCAATCTTTTCTTGCTTCTGTTTGTAGCTCTATGCCAGTATTCTTGATATTCTAGTTTCCATATGTTCTCAGCTACTTAAACTCCATGCCTACATTAACAATTGCTTATCAATGTACTTGTATTTCTGTTAAATTTAGTATGGTAGTTTAAATTTTAAGCATTTGTGATATTTAATAACGGATGGTTTAGAACTGTTGTGCTACTACTGTCCCCTAAAATGTTTGGTAAACACTTTTACTTGATTAATGTTTATAACCCACTCTCACACTTGATAACTATTGATTTTGTTTCATAGTGAAGCCAAGGCACAACACTACCAAACAAGGCTTAAGTTTACCAGAAGAAATTCTTCACTTTACAATTATGTATTGCGTCCCAACTGTTGCTTTTGCACTTGGTAGCATGAGTCATATTGCCAAGTGTCTGTAGATATGTTGTTTAATAGACACTTGAAGAGATGTTGTTCAATATACTGTTGAACTCTCTTCTGCGACGCACACAATTATATGCTCATATATATCACAAATTACAACTCGCTAGATATGTAGGGCTTCTAAGTTACTGGTATAACTGATAACAATAAAAATACATAATTTATTTGAAAATTTCTCATATGATGTTAGCTGTATGAATTTATTTATTTAACTATGTTGAGCTTGCTATACCAGAGAGTCCAATGCTTGAAGAAGCTTTCAAGCACACACCCATACACAGATATATATATATATATATATATATATCAAGTTGCCTTGAGAGATACGTGAGGCTTTTAAGTTGCCTGTATGTCTGAGATATATAAATTTATGAAACTTTCTGATATGATGTTTACTTTAAGAAATTGATTTTTTTAATTACACTGATTCTTGCTATACCAGAGGTTCCAGTGCCTGAAGAAGAAGTTCTATTTTCACTTTCAAGATTATGCTGATTTGATTATCTGGAAGGTAAAATTATAGCTACTGATTCTATCCACATATCTATCCTAGTATTGCTTAATCTGCAAGATATGTGAATAATTTTGCATATATATATATATATATATTATCTTTTCCTTGACATAATGCACGAATTTTTATTTGTTTCTGCTCATCTGTACATGTATAAAAACTAGTAAGCTATTAATCTCAAATTTTGGGCAGGTACAATTCTTGGACCGGCATCACCTGCTAATCAAGTTTGGTAGTGTAGATGGGGGGGTGAGCTTTCTGTCCTTTCTACGTCTGTAATAATACCATTCTAGTATCAAAATTACTGGATGAATATTTATGGTGACTTATAATCCCATGGCTTTGGGAAATGAGCATCATTCAGTGTAGATGATAAGCATTCGGTGCCAGTTTTCTGGATGTAGACCTACATCTATCCAGATTTGGCCTCATATTGATATAGCTAAATCATATATGCCTATATTGGTAATTTCTTTTACTTATTTGTGAACTACTTGACAATGTCACATTTTGCTTGGGATTGCTGATTTTTGTATTCTTCCTTCAAAATTTGTGGCAAATAGGTTGTGATCTGTATATAAATTGTTTTGACTGTTTTGTTGCCATTCGAAAATGATGACCATATGCAAAACCTTTCTCCTAAAGCTACCAGAAGAAACTATGTTGGTGAGAGTTCGACTACTGCTTAACTGTGAAATGCATAGAAAGGGTCATGATTCCCTGTCTGTTAATTTTATTGGACAAGGGTATTTAGGTTTGTTAGGCATTTTTTGTTGGTTTCTGCTTGGTCAACTGTCATTGGAAGATTACAATTCTTTGTCTGCATTTTGCTTAGTTATTTGATAAGGCAAAGTCCCCAGAGTTAGATCTTATGGAAATAATCATGAATATTTCCTTTATTTTGTTTTCTAAATTGTTTTTTCATTAAAAAAAGGCACCTAATAACCCTGTTCTGTTAAATCTAACAGACATGAGTCAATGATTGAGGTATTATGTGATAATTTTCCGAACTATGTCATTTGGGTGCATCTAAGCCAAACATCAAGGGTGCTGAGTGAAATATTTCCTTGAATTACCTGCATCAGCTTGAGTAGCGAAGGTTCTATTTTTGTTTTGATTCACCAAACTTAAAAGGAATTTATTTTCCACACATATGAGAAAGTTGATAATGGACTAATAATTCCCCATGACAATTTTCTTTAACCCTCCCTTTTGTCTAGCTTTTAGCCTGATCCAAATAGGCTGTGATTTTAACATTTTAAGAGACTTGAGTCAAACAAACAGAGATGAAATTTTATTTTTATTTGATTTTATACTTCTTAAGATTATTTATTTATTGTTCTTTCTCATTTGTAGAGCTTAATAATCTTTTTGCTTGATACTGTAATATTTTGGTGGAGCATGATGTGATTGTAGATATCTGAATGTGTAGGTATCTCGGAATGTTGATAATCATCCTGCATTCTTTGCTGTATATAACATGGAGACAACCGAAGTTGTTGCATTTTATCAGGTAAATTTTTGAACCCTCTAAGTTTGTTGTCTCATGTTATTTGTGGAGCTTTTCTAGTTCTCTGACACACGGGATCTGTTATTTGTAGAATTCAGCAGATGAGCTTTACTTCTTGTTCGAGCAGTTCTGTGATCATTTCCACGTAACATCTAGAAATTCACTGCATATGAACTTCATATCATCTCATTCAAATAACGTTTATGCCTTTGAGCAACTAAGGTCCATTAAAAATAAAACTGGCAGCTTTCCACAGGTTTAAGTTTCTTTATCTTGTTTTGCATAGTATGTTTTTTAATTCTTGTTCTTGTTTCCCCTTCCAAGCAATAATAAAAGAATTTGTATTTTTTGTTGTAACTGCTTTGTGTGTTACAGTCACAAAGCTTATTATGTCTTCTTCTATAGCCCATATCTAAGCAGCTGATGAATTCTACAGTTTGTGAAGAAGATGTTGGTCTCTTTGCCTTTTGGTTGTCAGTCACAGAGCCCTTCTCCATACTTTGACCAATCTCTTTTTCGATATGATGAAAAGGTTTGATTCATAGCTGCTGATACTTTTATTACCTACAGTGTATATGTTTACTACCATACCAATCTTCTCCTTTATGTTGTAGTTTCCTGACAATGCTTCTTTTTAATTTTTATTTTTTTTGGCGGTTTTGTGGGGTGGTGGTGGTTGTGGGGTGGTGGTGGGTGTGGGGGGACGTGACTTAAAGGGAATGGGCCTGAGTAGAATGTGTTGATTTTGATGTTTGTGGCATAATTTGAGGCAGTCACACTACTTTCTCTGCAATGATATGAGATGGAGGCCTGTGGTGCGATTTGGGTTGGAGAAGTATTTACTACAGAATTGTCTTTCTTTCCTTATGAAGAGGGCAGCTTTCTACCAAATTTGACTGGGAATTTCGAGTCCTATCCAATATGTCCCTATTAGTTTGGTTAATGATAGACAAAAAATCGAACTACAAAAATAATTAAAGCCAGAGATTGATTATCTTTGATTGTTTATACATGTGTCCTATGCAGAAGGGCTTTGGGAGTTTTTGTCATTCCTTTGTTTCTTCCCTCTTAATGAACAATAATGTATTGTACAGGTTTTGATAAACAATTTTAAGTAAGCTGGTTTACCTTTTCATCTGCATTTCTTTTTTCATGCCTATACAGAAGGGTTGTGGGAGTGTTTGTCATTCAGCTGGTTTTTCCCTCATAAATGAGCTACCTTGCAGTGCGCAGATTATGGCAAACTATTTTAAGTAAACTAGATTTATGACTGCAGAAACCCATGTTAGAAGATTTTTACCTTGTTTGGGCAAAATATTTTACCATGTTCATATCATGCTGTTGCAGCTTATTTCTGCAACTGACCGGCATAGACAATCGACAGACCATCCCATCAAGTTCATTTCTAGAAGGCAACCTCACACCCTTAAATTTAAGATTAAGCCAGGTATACCATCTTATCTCATAGCAGTAGCCTTTTGATTTATGCAAGTGTCCTTTTGATATTGGTTTAGTTTTGTAATTTCTCTTTCCTGTTGCACCATTACATGTCTGTTTAATTCTGTTGACTTTTGAGAGTTTCGGAGTACGTGTATGGTAATGAATTTCGTATTTTTATTTAGGTCCTGAAGCTGGTACTATAGATGGTCGAACAAAAAGGATTTCTTCATTCCTATTCCATCCATTTTTGCCTCTTGCTCTCTCCATTCAGCAGACTTTGTTCTTGCAGCCATCAGTTGTGAATATTCACTTCCGAAGATAATAATATTTTGTCACAGAAACCTTTGTTGCTCATTTTCCAGAGTGTCTAGTGAGATATGAGTTAAGAAATCTTTATATTTGGTACACTTTCAGCATTCTGCTCCAAAACATGTTAGAGCATTTTAATGAAGGTAGACGTAAGTGCATCCTGCATGATCAGGCAGCAATTTTCCAATTTTCTTCCCTTCTCTGATCTGTTGGACGTAAAGCCACGCAGCACAGTGAAATGCAAGAACGTTATCTATGAACCTTGCCATCATTTGCTATAGTTGTCTGTTGTGAAATAAATGTTTGCAAGTATTAACCAAATTAGCCTCTATTGTTCTTGGCTGATATCAAACTAGGATAAATGAAGGGTGTAATTCCATTATTTTTATGTGTAAATCAAAGTGGTTATCTTAGTCATGGATATTATTTGATATCCTAAAACAAGTTAGTACTGTAAGAGGTCTTTGATACAAACGGCTGAATAATAAAATTGCAGTTATTAGCAATATGAGTTGTTAGAAAATTCAAGATAATATAATATAGAGTATTTGACAGAGTAATAGTAACTGACTTAGTTACATTGTTATTATGATATTATCTAATTTAATTTTTGTTTTTCAACTTTTTAAAATATATATATATATATATGTATATGTTACATTAGTTTGTTATAAATATTTGCTTTAGTTTGTAACCTTACTATTGTATCTGACAAATACTCGATGTTGAATTGGAAATTGAGGGCCAACAAACAAAGGTGTGTTCTCATTGGTGTTTATTGAACTTTGTTTATGACTGATCTTCAACAACCCTGGAAAACAATATTTTTGATCCCATTAAGCTACGGCAAGATAGACTTGAAGGAGTGTTTTCTTTTGCAAGGAAAGACCAAAATACAAAGGTACAATTTCTCTGTCTATGTTTTGCAGGTTTCACTAAAGCTCCGTCACAAAGGACAAGGTAAGCTCAACAAGAACTCTCTTATTCTCTCTCTTTTTGATATGTTTACTGCTTCTGTCTTCTTGTCATTTACCCTGATTGTCTCCTTTTATTTGAGTCTTATTTTTTTTCATGATATTTTTAAGAAATATAGGTTGAATAATTAGGAATTTAAGTGGTTTGACCTTTTTTTTTTTTTTAAGTTTTTAAATTTTTAGGTTATGCTTTGTTAAAAAACAAAAGCCTATCTTCTTACTCTTGCATACGCTCCATATGATAAAATGACTGAAGTGTTTAATGGCCTAATCTAATCACGTAATCTTCATCATTTTATTCTCCTTTTCACTTCCACAGTTGTGTGTTTGGGAAGTTTTGAATGGTTTGGTGGGAAAATATTGATTGAACTCATCTTCTCACTGCACCAGCTGTTTACTTATTGGCATGGTGTATAAATTTATTTATTTTTTCAACTCAGTTTGTATAGCTTTATTGTACTGTCTTTTTGTCGATTTCTTCTAAAGATCTCATCATGGCACTCTATGTTAATGCCAGTAAAAATGCTGCATGCATTAGTAGGAACGGTTTAGAAGGACATAAAGGGTTCCCTGTTTCCTACCATTGCTGTTCACAGCCAAATATGATGAGTATTTTATATATTTATATATATATATATATTCTATTTTTGTTTATCTGTTTTTATGCTTCTATCATAGCAATTTCAAGCATCTTTTAGTGCTCGAGATTCACATAATAGTGCAAATATCATATCTGTGAAAGTTTGTTCCACTAATAGAGATTAGATTTGATTGATTAAGCAATTTCAAGTAAACTTTTATCTTTTGAATGTGATGTGATATACTTTTAATTGAATTGAATTGAATTGCATGGATGTGGCTTTATTTTGCCCTTTCTAGAACCTTCCCCTTATGTAGTTTTGCTGCCTTCATTTCATTTTGGCATTAAGATTTTGTATGCGGTAATAAAGGTTGGGTTAGATCTGACTTAAAATAAATGGGATATGAAACAATGAAATTAGTTACATAAAACAAATTTGTTTGATGTATAGATATAGAGGTGGTTGTGGTTTTGGTGAAATCACTCTGTCGTCAAATATAAACTATCAAATATTGTTTGATGTTTATTTATCAAACACTTCATCATCATTTCAAACGAATACCACAATTTCAAACGAATATTTAATCTTGTAACTTTAACACATACATAACAAAATTAACTGATATAGTTTTGTCTCATAACAACACAAATGTGATTACATTTACATGGTTGTATTAGCTCTTGTGGTACATTGAACTTTTTTTGTAGGATAGTTATTTCAGTTTATAAAATTGGTATCATCTTTTACTTGTTATGATAACAAATCAATGATTTGTTATCGTTACTATTATTTATTATAATAATTAATTAATTTTTTTAAAAAAAATTAAAATTATCAAATAATGTTAATGTTAATCAAAATTGGAAGTGGGGAAAAGAACAAAGAAGTAAAAATTTTAACTGATGATGCAAATCATCCAACCAAATTTTGGAGTATGCTTAATTGATCTACGTTGTGGGATCAAATTTTAACTGATTATTTTTTCAAATTAAGTACATGCACACTGGATTTAACATAAGAGTTAAGAATTTTATTGAGTGTTTGAATGGCCTTTCTCTTCTTCTCAGCCAATTTTTTTTTTTTTTTTTTTTTTGTATTATTAATATTATTTAAAAATTATAATATAAAATATAAAAATTAATTTATAATTATTAACATAATATTATTCTAATTTTTTTTATTTTATTTACAAATTATTTTATCATCATTAATGTTTGTTTATTTTCCTTATAAAAATTTAACATAATATTATTATACTATAATTATTATTATTATTATTATTATTTTCGTCATCGTTCTAATTATAAATATTTTTTTATATGTTTCATATATATATTTATATATATATATATAAATATATAATTTTATTTTATATTTTTATACTTAAATCATAATGATCATATTTATTTGATAATTTTAATTTTAATTATATTTTTTTCTATTTTTTTAGGACAAATTGATTATCCTTAAATAATTATTTAATATAATGTGTATTTATATTAAAGAATATTAACAAAATATATTTATTAAATATTAATTATAATAATTATTTTTAATAAAATACAATTAAAATTTAAAAATAAAAGTAATAAATAATAATAAATTTATTAATTTTAATTTATTAATAAATATCAATAAATTTAGAAGTAAAAAAATATTTTTATCTGAGTAAAAAATAATAAATTTATTTTCATTGACAATTTCATGGTGCACAATAAAAAAAAAATTATTTTTTTATTTTTTATTTTTTTCTTATTCCTTTCCATTCTTAAAACCAAACGTGTCTTTTAAGTGGTTATTGACTAATTATGGAATGAAACATACCCTCCCTGCGTTTGTCCCTTAAAAAATTGGTTTGGTATTTTTTCAGTAAAAATAATATATTAAAAAATTATTTTCTATTGAATTAATTTTGTATGAATTTTATTTTTCAATAATGCTACAAAAACAAATTATTATATAAATTCATTCATACGAAACTATATATATATATATATCATTGCCACATCTTTTATATTTTTACAACACAAAAAAAAAAAAAAAAAAAAAAAAATTATTTAAAACAAAAAACAATAATATAATTTTAACGTGTGGTATGCGTAGGGACGCTCGTGTGTTTTTTTGAACTTTTGAAGGCTCGAGGTGACGAAGTGTCCACCTAATTGATGGGCTAATTTTTAATTTTTTAGTCAAAATTTTAGGCTCCAGCTAAGAACCACCTCCGAGCATAGGTGCGGATGAAACTTGAATGAGTAAAAATATTAAAAATAAATAAATATATAAATAAATAAAAGTGTTGCAGGTCGTGATATTAGCAAAATTTTCCAATAAAATTGGGACGTGTCCAAATGCAACTACTGTCTTATCTTTTATCTATTTAAACAAAGAAACAAAATTGAAAATAACATTAAGTCTAACTACAAATATTTTTAATTATTATTTTTTAATCAAATAGATTTGTTATGACATTGATGAAGGATAATGAGTACGTTATTCCATTATATTACAATTAGGGAATTTTATTAAATACTTTTTTTAAAAATATTTGTGATAATTTTATTTTGATAAATTTTATAATATATATATATATATATATATACTTACCTCTTCTTTACATTTTTTTGATCATAAGTTGATTGACTAACTAAAAGACAATTATACATATAATTTATTTATTTTTTTATAAGTACAATTATAATTTACTTATTCTTATTTAATTTTTAGAATTTATTTAATTTATTTATATTAGATATTAATTTATATTCTAAATTTTGTATGATATAAAATTTTAATTCTCTTAAAATAAATATTATTAATATATTATTATGTTATTTAAAAATTAATTTATATTAAAAT
>JAXCLQ010000015.1:8842188-8865080 GCA_035584115.1 Cedrela odorata
CACCTTACTATTTCCTATCAGTGCAATTCCAAGAGACAATTTCCTCTTCATGCCACCAGAAAGAGCCCTCACAACAACGTTGACTTTATCAGCCAAACCCACCTGACCATATCATGAGCAGCTAGCAGTTAAAGAATGAAACCCTGCTAACTTGATCGCGTACCAGAAGAAAAAATATCATCTCAAATGTCAGGAAAAATCAAACAAAGAAATATAATAGATTAGAAAATTCCTAAAATAGATACAGGGAAATAAAACAGTAATATTATAAGTTGATATAGCATCCACACATAAACTTGAGGAAAAGAAAGTTAACATCTACATTTTTGAAATCAAATGCCGTAAATAAAATCACGTTGCTAAGGAAAAAATAGAGAAAGGGTTGATTCAAAACCTCGAGTTTATAGGAGTCCTCTACAAAGCATTAGCAACTGAAATCCACAATGAATGCAAGAGGAAACTAAAATGCAAAAAGTTTGTACAAATCCTTTCATTCTTTATAAATTTTGGGGCTGGAATACTGTTTAGGGTATAGATATGCTGATTTTGTTTAGTGTAGTCAACAGGTAGCTTACATAGGGCCAGTTTTGTTGCCCTTGTGAACCTCAGGTTCAGTTTTGTATCTTCTTCCCTTTCATTCTTATGAAATTATTCTGTTTCCTATCCAAAAACCTAAACAAAAAACCAAAAAACAAAAGAAATGTGATAAATCATTAAATCTGAGATGCCATGGACCTGTACAGCTTCAATGCACTTTATCACCTCGCTGGATCTACTAAGAATTCTTGATAGCATCTTTTCATTTCTTTGCTTTAAAATTTTCACTCTTTCATGTTCAATGATCATGTTTTGTGCTACTGTCCTAATTTTCTCAAGGAGCCAAATTCTGTCCAAAAGAATCTAAGTAATTTTTTTTTTTTTATTTTCTTTCAACCAATTGGTTTTCTTCCTCAACCTTATAGACTAACCTTTCGATTTTTTTCTTTTTCACTTCCAAGTCAAACGATTTAATTTCTTTTCTTTCTTTAATTTGACACATGCGAATCACAAACCAAACTTACTTCTCTTGATAATGGAATGTGAGAAGCTCAACAACAGACGAAAGTAGGTGGAAGAGAAGAAAGAAAAGAGATCCTATTCTCATTTTCCAATTCTGGATCTGTGATGCTAGAGTTTGTCAATGCAGTAGAATTTGAGAGAGAGAGCAAAGAGAAAGAGGGGGAGGGACAAGGCACAGGCAGGAATGTTGGTCATTCAGTTATGGTTTTTCATAAACAAAGTCTGCACAGAAAATTAAGTGAACATGTATGTACAAGTCTCCTATCTCATAGATGGAAACTCACTTCATCAACCATATCAGCAACAGTATTCTCCAAAAGATCTTCCTTCACGCCCTTTAAAACTGCATACATCTCCAAATGCTCTCTCACCTGGATAGAGAAACGGAAAAAGTTAAATTATGCTACTAAAAAAAAGTATGATATCTGTATTTAACAATAAAGGAACATGAAAACATCACAAATTGGAAATATCCATGCAACAAAAATTGGAAATCCTTGCCTAAATACAAAAAGAGATAAAGGTCTATATTTGGATATTTTATTTCTAAAGAAAAAAGAGAATGAAAATTGGAATGAATATCAGGGTTTGTCTGAGACAATGATTACCTTGAGATTACAAGAGAGGGATACATTTTTCTTTGTTTCTTACCAACAAAATTGAAAATATATAAAGCACCAAGTTATCATGCATGAAGATCAAACTGTTATAATTCAACATGGAGCAAAATTGTATAGCAGCCACCTAACGCCTCGTCAATAAGCAACGAGATTATCATAGAATTTTCAATCATAATCCATGCAAAATTGATATGTTAGGCATTCTGTTCTCTTCTCTGGTTTCTTCAGTTAAACAAGTTATGCGTGTTCGGATTGTGACCATTCTGCTGGTGAGTTTACAAGCTAGTACATAACAGGGGACTGATTCATATTCAGATTAAAATTCATGACAGTACGGAACGGAATACATCAGAGAATAATACACAAAGGTAGGCATAAAAACTCTTGTCAAAAATAAAAGCCCAATAAAGCATAAGCTCTCTAATCACAATACAATATCCACCAAAAAGATTGCAAATTATTTTCATGTACTGTCATAATATCCAAGTAATACTACTCATCCCAAATGGTGTGATATTCAGCACTGGATGATGAATTTGCACAATCTTCAAGATAATTTATTACACCATCCATTCCAATCATCTACATGATAAATGCCACATCACTTGGGTTAGAGATTTTAATATGATTTTTGGGATGAGTAGTATTACTCATATCATTCAATGAGTTATGTACAACAACAAAATGAATCTGAACAAAAGAGGGTTTGAAATGTAATCAGCATAAATCCATGCAACACATACTAGATTGTGAAGAATCTTATTTAGCCCATGCAAATGATAAAATTCATAATTCCCATTTGATAATTTATGCAATTACTCATAAAGAAGCAGCTTTCAGACACTTTGACCAAGAAATTACAAAAATTATGTACTATGTATATAACTGATTATCCATTCATTAAAAAAATAAACATGATTCTTACTTACTGTCAGTTCGGGAAAAAGAATGTCATGTTGAGGGCACACCCCTAATCCCTTCCGTATCTCATCCTAAAGAACATAATCATGTAGATCACCCATTAGAATTCCACTCCAAACAAAAAGGATGGTAAATATTGCAATTGACCGAAGAAAAAAAAAAGGAAGAAAAGCATTGAGCAATGAAACAAAGAAAAGCAGATTTGCTCAACAGTTAATTGAATGGACTTCAAAAATTAACATAGCTTAGCCCAAGCAGATCCAGAAGAAACAATATAAAATACTTTACAAAACAGAAGGAGCAAATAAGTGTTTAACTAAAAGCATCTTTGCCCTTTTTCAGTGTTTTCATTCAGAGAGGATCAACCAAAGGAGGAATAAGAGGAAAAAGAGGGGAAAAAAATCAACAATAAATTACCATTTCTGTTATGATATTCTTTCCAAAAACCAAAGCATCCCCAGATGTAGGAGGAATAAGGCCAACAAGCATCGATATTGTTGTGCTTTTACCAGCTCCATTGTGTCCTTCAAAATAACCATATAAAATCAGTAGACCGGATGAAAACTATCTGACAAAATGCAATAATTTTTTTGACCTGTCCTAGGGAAGGATATTTTAGGTGCAGGTTGTAAGGCCACACATGCACAATCAGCCATAGATATACATGTAAAATCTATCATTCAAAAATCAAGCTTGAAGATAAAAATATAATAAAAGGTGAAGCATGGAATTGAAATAAATGCGAAGATAAAGAAAGAGGGGAGGGGGGACACTCACCAAGAAGTGCAAGTATCTGATTTTCATACAAGGTGAGCTGTAGTGAGTTAACCGCACAACAATTCCCCTTTTTATTAGAGTATACCTTATGTAGGTTCCTAATTTGAATGCATCTGCAAAGAAAATATAAAATGTGGATGACTAACCAACATCAACAGATCAGTATAAGTACAACTAGTTACATATCATACCTTCCATCAAGTTCTTGTTGCTTCATGTCCAAGCTTATCACTTCCTCAACAGATTCACAAGCATCTAATCTAAAAGCACACTCCTTTTCTTTGGAAAGCTTAGCATTAATTTTAATTTCTGCACTGGAAACATGATGTTTAACAACACTATTCTTTCTCCAGAAACAATTTTGGAATATGAAGTTCCACCGATAGCGGACTCCATTTTCCTTGGGAAGTACCTAAATGGATAAACATATGCAGACAAGTTTCACATAAGATATTATATAAAAGCAGTCAAAACATAGTGATATCATTTACAAAGTTTAGGAAGCTTGTCAAAGATATAAGATAATTACAATGAATCATGACAACTTCTGGCAAAACTTAACTTCTTCACCTAATGACATTCAAGGATCCTCACCCAAGCAATCATGACTGCAGTGTTATACAAATAAATACCCTAGTCTTTAGATCTCTACATCATGATAATAATAACATGAAGAAGACAAGGAGTACAAACATCATTATTATTTGTCTTTTATAGGATTGGTAGATCTTAAAAAAAAATTATATTATCATTGTACGCTTCTCTTTTCTTCTTTTTCCTTTCTTCAAAGGGTTTATTCTGTAATAGCAGCACCGGTTACGAGAACAGTATGAGCGGACCGCAATGGGCATCTTTAACCCGTATTAGTGAACTTCATCAAATGCCTAAGCCAACAACGACTGTCTTGTATACTTTGTGCACAAGGGTTGCTTCTGCTTCATCTTAAAGTGCTCCTCTATAAATTTCATACAAAAATATTTTGACTAGAATAACCAACGCGACACAAAAAGGCATTATGTGATCAACATAAAGCAACCACAATTTAAACTATGAAGCAAGGAGACAACACAAACAAAAGATTTTTAAGCTCTATGAATGATAATTAGATATCCTTGAAAATTAATTGTAAAAATCAAGCAGTCTTCTATTTGCAGGGAGATAAAGGGTATGAAAAAAACATCATCATACCACAATGTACATTCACCAACTTTAAAAGGCAAAAAGGTTTTATAAAATATACCTTATCCAGGTAAAGACCAATCACGCCATACAGCAGTGTGTCAAGGAACATCATTAGGAGACAGACCAAAAAATTCACTCCAGATGATGCCTACACGAGTCATAGTCCATAAAATTAAGAAACTAGAAAAAAGGTGGCCTAAAAATAATTAAAGGCAGGTAAATCTCCCAACATCGAACATACCCGCCATATGTTGCTCCAACGTAGTCCAACATGTGCACGCTCATAATCAGCAAAGTTAACTGATCCTAGAGCAAAGGCAGTAGGCGAAAGAAAAGAAGCAACAACCTTCAATATCCTATAGGCAGAAAATTTTAGATGAATCTCAAAAAGTGTTTGCAACATACGGAATCCAGCATAAAGATATCTTCAGTAAAGAAGTTCAAATAAAAGTGGTCGTGGCATGAATACTCACATAGACACAGCCTCATCATTCACCGTATAATACGGAAAGAAGGCCCCAAGAAAGGACAGGGTTCCAACTGCCACAGCTGTTTTTGCTCGTGTGAAGAATGTAGAGATCAAAAAAGACAGTGTAATTGCACTGAGTCCAAAAGAAAAGAAATAAGCAAACACCACAGTCTTATCACTATACTTGAAAAGGCTGCCCATGGTACAAATAGTAATGATCCCAGATGAAACTGCAAACTGAAAATGAAATTAATTAGGAGAAAATTAAAACCCTGTGATTCAAAAATAATACAACCTTCAGGAGAGAATATTTTCTAAGTTTTGATAGAACTCAAAACTTCACATATCACTAAATCATCAGTGGACCACTCTATGTGTTCAGTTTTATACCACTGCTTAAATTTGGATAACCAATTGATTTGATCCAAACAGACAACCCAAAAGATACTAATTACCAAAGTGGAATAAGTTCTCAACTTAAAAAAAAACTGTGCATAAAAACAAATAGACTAACAAGGACACTGATGTAGGATCTAGGCACCAAAGAGTGGCGGGAAAGAAAAAGAAAAAGAGAGAGAAAAGAGAAGATATTAGAAAGTAAGGATAGAAGAGATAGAAATCAACAAGTAAAGAGATGGAAAGAAGTAGAAGGTGAATATAAGATTTAATAATTAACCAGTTTAGATGCTTTTGTATTAGTTCAAGTTAATCATCTCCAACACAATGTCAGCAATATATCATGAGAAAAATAGTCATAGATTTCTAGTCTAAAAGATTTTGTTGCAAGAAAGTTTAAAAACAAAATAGCATTCATTTTCAGAAAATCTTCAACAAATGAAAGAGATGATAAACAAGGGTTCAACCAAAAGACAAAAGGAGACTCTTACTTGCAAAGCATATGTAATAAACCAAGAGAGATGAAATATGCCATCTTTCAAACCCATCATGTAGAGACCTTCTTTTATCTTCTGTTCCTGCAATAAAAGAAAACAATATATGAGTGTAAAATCAAGAAAATATTCTCAATTAAGAAACTCTTGAAACAAAAGAAAAATGCAAGCAGAAACAACAAAACAGCTATATTCACCATAAGCTTTACATTAATTATGTCAAAATACCTTCTCAAACACAGAATAGCTGATCAGGCGAGAAATTGGATACAGAAAGCCTAGCAGATACCTGCTCATTCCAGATGCAGATTAAAAATTGTAAATATATATATATATATATATTTAAAAATAAATAAAAGCTAATTGAAATTCAACCTGAAAAACCTACAATATATTATAGAATAAGAAGGGATTGCAAAAACAACAATTAAGCAATACATACAATACTCCCATGACACTCTTGATGATAGACTGGAACTCATCATCAGTGTATTCACGAGTCGGAAAGGGAACTATTCGTATTTTTGAAGGGCTAAATTGGGTCCATTGCTGCTTGAGGGACAAAGGTGTACCGGACAAGTTTGATGATGGAGTTTCTATGTTTTCAGTAGCTATGTTAGTTTCAGTTTGCTGGGCAGCAAAAATTATGAACGAATCTAGCACCTGCTGAAGCTGCAGAAAGGGTCAAAGCGTCAATAACCACGATAGCATATTTTTCACAAAACGGACAAAAAAAAAATGAATTTGAAGCAATATTAGAGAATCTGCACAAATCAATCAAAAGATATCAAATGCAGCACACTCACAAATGAGAGAAGATGAGAAAAATATATATGTCCATACACAGAAAAAGAGGAAGAGAGGGAAAGAGATATCATATCAAGACTAATACAAACATATGATCGACATGAAAATACTCTACGCTGTTCCTTGGGGGGAATGAGTCCAACCATTTGCTCTCTTTAACCCATGAAGTCACGCCATACTAACGCAGATTCAAAAAAGGTTAATAGATGCACTACTATTCAATAACGAATCCTCAGCTAAGATCATGAGACCCAAGCAACAAAGATGGCCAAAAATCATGACCGATTCCTTAATTGCACATTCATTTTGAACCAATACAAGACTTCTAGAATTATTTGACATATATTTTGTTTGATTTCATATCTTGTTCATTTCAGAATTAGTAACAATTACCTTGATGCTAATGAGTTGTACTACAAACCTATGTGAGATAATGCCTTCTCTCCTATAGCTTCAACAAGAAAGAGCTGAGCAAGTCAACCCATAGCTATAACTAATAATTTGAATTTTCATCCAAATACTCAGCAAGAACCATTAAATAACTGCTTTCTAAAGACAAAAGATTAGAATGGATAAATAATCACGCCTTCATAAGATTGAAAAATCAGACAATATTCGTTATAAAAACGCATAAAGACTTGTAAAAGTCACAACAGCTGCAAATCATTAGCAGAACACACACCAGGGAACTTCTAACTGTACAAACTAAAAGACTAGATGGAAGAAAATATGAAATGACAAACATAGTAGAGAGAGGATTATGATGTCATACAGTCAAAAATCCACTGAAGCTGTATTGCATCGTTGGTATAGTATTAACACCCAATTCTAGGTCATTGAGATAAGGGCCATTAGTATCCATGATAGTTTTAACATCAGGAAATCCAGAGAAAGCCCACGTGTGGTTGAGGCGTATGCTATAATCAAATTGCTGAGGACCTTGATCATGAAATACCACTGCTCCTTTAATTTTTGGATTTGAACAACTCCTAAACAAAGATGAAAAATAATTCCAATCAGTTCACCAGTACCAGGGCCTAAAATCATTAACATGACTTATGGTAAACTTGAAAAGGTGTATGTATGACTAATAAGATCACTAATTTAAAGATATTTGAAGAATAACTTTTTAGTTGTATAAGAAAGACATATTATAGAATGCATCCAGTATAGGCAGACAAATGCATAGCCAGGAAAAGAAAATAAAGATAAAATAAAAAGTAAACAAAATTGGAAAAATAATTTGTCAACAAAGTCACAAAGGAAGTGAAATCTTCAACTGCAAGTTTAATCACATGAATTAAGGCCAAAACAGACGTCAACAAACTCAGCAAGGATTCATATATTGAGGAGGGAAAAATGTTGAAACTCAAAAGAGTTTCATTATGACCAACAAAACATTTCAAAGTTCAAGTAAATGTTATAACTTTTGAAACTCCTGGATTAATTAATTTTGGAATATTAAAAGATCACATAAAAGCCAATAAAATAATTAAGTATAACTATTGTTATCAAAAAATTGCTAGACATCATTATTAACTTACTTGACTTGACTGCAGGTACCATAGAGATCTGAGCGTATGTAGGTTTCCAACTCGAGTTCATCTTTGTATATTCTACTAACTAGCTGTACATGTGATATTAAAATTCATTTAGCTTGAATAAAAGAATTCTTTGCGATACAAGAAAAGTTCAGGATAATTGATCATTGCTTGCATATAACAGTTAAACTACAATAAAGAAAGAAATTTACTACTTCATTAACAAAGAACTTGTGAGGGGAAAGACAAAATACATAAAAGTTTGGTGATTTTTCCTTTTCTTTTCACTATTCTAGTTGGTAACATCCAAAGTCAACATCCATCCTATCCCACTCATCCATTTACCTCTTGACCAGAGTCCAAGGTTGGTCATTTTTTTAACACTACAAAGGAGAGATATCCCATATTTAAGGTTATTGATCTTATGGCCCACAAATTTAAAAGAGAAAATGGAAACAAAAATTTCTAATTGGAGAATGTGTATATAAGATCCACAAAAGATGATGAAAGATCTCTTAGCTCTCTCCATGTGTATTGCAATTTGAAAAGAAGAAAAAAAGGGTGAAACAAAGACCACAAAGCTAGAGCAACAAATTAAAATATATCATGATACAAATCAAATCTTCCTAATTTGTCTAAACCTCCTCTAACTGAGAAAATAGAATTGGGAAAATGCTAGTGCAATTAAGCACAATGATGAGATAGACGTGTGATAAGCAACCCAGATATGCTAATTTTAGCTCCTAACTTCCCAAAAACCTTTAGTCATTTTGAAATTAATTGTGAAACGTTATAGCTAACAAGGTTAAGAGGCAGCACGCAGTTGCAACAAAGGCCACCTCCCAACATCCATATTTTAATAATTATTTGCTCAAATAACTTTGACGTCAATCAACAAGACTTAGTGGTTTTGCTTCATCCAAATTTAAGTCCAACAAATTCCTGAAATTGACTAGTACCAAGGAACTTAATCCCTTAAAAATTACTTGGTATCAGAAAAAAAAAATGAAAATTATATCAGAAGCACAGATAGGCCAGATTATTGGAGCTCACACGCATGTACAAAACATACATAAAACACATGCCGATATACCCTAAAGATGCTTGTTTACCCATGAAATGACATCAAAATCATAAAATTGTGGAAAACTAATA
Source organism: Cedrela odorata (assembly GCA_035584115.1). Lineage (NCBI taxonomy): Eukaryota > Viridiplantae > Streptophyta > Magnoliopsida > Sapindales > Meliaceae > Cedrela > Cedrela odorata. The sequence goes on from JAXCLQ010000015.1 coordinate 8,851,610, forward strand.
GGTACCTTTAGTTTGGGAAATTTTATCGACATTAAGTTGATCATAGTCCTAGTTTCTTCTGTGTCGGGCGCAAAAGCCAAATACTCTCCTTTCGCTAACAATAATTCCAAAATTTGTTGGAAATTGGGGGATATGCCTTTGCCAATTTCGACTAGCATGTCTTCCCTTATGTACCTAGACAAGTTCAACAAAACCACAATGCCATCATTTCTCTCCAACCAAGAAAGCTAAATGCCTATCAGATTGGTTATCAACAGTGTGTTAGGTAGCATGGAATTAAAGTGTTTGCATTGGAATTGAATAGAATTCAAGAAGGAATCTCCAAACTTTTTGAAGAAGACAGCCTCCAATTTCATCTAATTCAAGTTCTATTTTTCATTTCCATGCCGACAAAAGCAACCTAAGTAGATTTAAAAATTACAGAATCTGGGTAGTCAAGTATTTGGGTTCTGGAACATATAAAATACTGCCCCCAACTATTGCCTAATGCACCTAATACTCTGCATCTGTAGGAAAACATACTATGCAAAAGAATCCGGGGGCATTCGATTTGAGAACCAAAAACAATAATTTAAAGTGACACATTTGGAGTTTTTGGAAATAATGTATTACAATCTCATAGGAAACAGCAAAACCAACTTTTTATTATTTTCAGATTTAAAACTAGCTTTCAGAGTTATCAAAAAGCTATTTTTGAAAGCTCTCGATTAAAGGCATTTCCTTAATCTATTTTGTACTACCTTTTTCAGAAACAAAGAATTGCATCCAGATGGCATATTAAACAGGTGCTTCATTTCCAGTTTTATTTCAATTTCCTCAGCAAGAAAACAGACTGGAAACACAAAAATTAAGTCTAAAATGAAAACATAACTCAAGTTGCAGAAGACTTACGGTTGAGCAGGATGAATTAGCGTATCAACTCGTGTCCTTACCGCTATTAACAATAACATTACAATCGTAGGGAGCAAAATCTGCCAAAATAACAAAATTTTATATTTCACATTTAATCTATCTTCATATTTATCTCTTCTGATCAATCATAAGCTTGTAAAGCAGACAGAGAACAAAAAAAAAACAAAATAAGCAGCAAAAGCAAACGAAAAACCACAAATTTAACCAAACACTTGAAAAAAAAAAGGTAGACATATAAAAGTTCGTAGTAGTGAATAATCAAAAGTCAAAATTCAAACACTTACAAAAACAGACAACTATCGATAACTAAATTAGATAGACATGTATATCTGAATCAAGAGAGAGACCTCAGCTGCAGTGACAAAAGGATGACGAATTTTGAGAAGCCAATTCTTGCGAAGCATGGCTTTCAACTGTCTCTTTGCAGTTCCCATACTGAAATTTTGTCTTTTTTCTTTCGTTCTTTCCTTTCTTACTTCTTCAGCTCCTCACAACAGAAACCCTAGCTTTAGAGAGAGAAAAACGTATTCAGTGTTAGTTTTAGAGAGAGAGAGAGAGAAACTGTGAAGAAGAAGCAAGATGGAGAAAGAAGAAGAGGAGGTGGCAAAGCGACGGAGATTCGTTTGAGCCACGACGTTTGGCATTTGGAAAAGTAATGTAACCGCTTGTCAATTGTGTAAAATGTTTTTTCTTTAATAAAACGAGTCAGAAATATAAATATTAAATATATTTTAAAAAATCAATAAGTGAAAAATCTACTAGGCATCCGTTTCCGTGGGGCCGCGACGTCACAATCAGTTTATAGTTGAAGTTATCGCGGGTTGGGTGAGGTTGGCGGATGAAACTATGTATCGCGTGATAAGGTTCACGAGATTTTTAAGTATTCGGTACGAGATGATGGGAAATTGGTGAAAAAAAAAAATGATCACCTAGCCGCTAATTTTTTTCATTTTACTTAATTAGGTCCCTAATCTCTTCCTAAATGACTACATCACCCTCTAATGTTAAGCTAATTGTAAAGGTGTAAAATAGTTAAAAGAGTCTGGCACAAGCATAGCCCGTGTCTAGAGGTAGTAAACACGACGTTTCCTACCGGTATTCCTCATAAAACTCATTTGTGTTATGCGTTATATCTAATTTTTAAAATGTTAATATGGCCGAACTCACAAGCCCATTAAATTCATATTGTTAGTTCATTTTTATTTTAAAATTATTTTTAAATATTTTAATTAATTATTTGTGCTTTTGTAATGACTTGCATGCTGACAATTGAGTTTTCATGTCTAAAATGTGGGTTCAGTCAGCTATTTTTTTGTTATACCGTGCCAACCCAACCATTTTGACATCTCTATCTATGTTCGCGTGGCTCAGTACTATAGCAAACACTATGAAGACCAATCTGGCATGACTTAACTAAATATATTAAGAATAATAAATAAAATCTTTTTAAGAGAGATATTTCTCTTTTTAACTGAGACTTATCTCTCTTTTAAAAAGAGAGACATTATCTCTTTGTATAAGAGGGATGTGAAAAGAAACTAAAATAAAGAAAGTTGTTCTTGCTGGGTCAAGAAGTAAACGGTGGCTGGTATGGTAATATTCTATTATTTTTGCAGCAGTCCATCTGTGACCATTCCGAGGAGGAGAAAATTCCGATAGTCTAGAACTACAAGATTATGAAGCACAATTAAACACTATTTGTATCACAAATTTTGGGAGCAATTACAAATAGAAAGATAACTAACTATATTATCTGATTCAATAATCTAATCTTGAGATTTATAAATAAATATATCGTAACTTATAATATGAAATTAAACAATTTCAAAAAAATTATTACAAATTCATATTTTAATATTAAGAATCTTAACATCGTTTTACAAGTTTATTATTACCAATTTTACTATGAATATCAATATATGCTCTAAATTATAATTATTAATTCTTTATGTAACACACAAGTTAGAAAATATAATAACAAAATTTAAAATAATTAACAAAAATTTTATACCGTAGTCCTTTTAATTAATATATATATATAAATTATATATTTTAAGTAATTTTAGATCAATAATGACAAAGAAGTGTACTAAATCCCTTTTATTAAACTAATCATTATGATTTTTTCTCAGTAATTATATAAGATGACATGATGTTAGTTTCATAGCTTGCTAGGTAACTTCAATTTTAATTATGGCACTCGTGGGGAACACAAATCCATGTTATAATATAGTATTTGCGAATTCATGAAAAAGGAAAAAGGATAATAGTAATAATAAGCATGTTACAAGGGTAATAATTTACAAAATGAGAATATTTACCACTATTTGCAATGAAAAATAGGTAAACTTTGTCAAGAGATAAAATTACATTAGTGGACGGTAATTTAAGAAAATGTTGAAATTGGTCCATAATTAATTGAAATAATAATAAATAAATAAATCATTATAAAAGTTAGGCGCATGATGCGGTAGTTGAATGGTCAACCACTATTGTCCCTAGCTAGTTAAGATGGACATATTTACCTTCTCTTTTATGTTCTCTTCCCCTTAGAGTTAAGGGTACCTAAAATATTCTTAATTTATTTATTATTTATAAATAAAATTTTAATTTATTAATTTATATTTAATTTTTAAATTTTGTTAAGTATATTTTTGAAAACAAATTAAATAATATTTTATTAAAAAAATTCAATCATAACATATATATATATATATTAATTTTTTAATAAATTAATTTAAAATTATTTACTACTAATATAATATTCATAATTTATATTAAAAAAATTATTATTATAAATATTTTAATATGATGTTGACATTATCGTCCGTCCAGCGGAATATATATTCCTACAATTAATATATAAACAAAAGCAAAAAACAATCGACGAATTTGGAATCGTCATCACTTGTTAAGTTATGACGTTTTGATTTGCCCATTGGGGAATATCACCTACTCGTTGTAATACTAATACTCACATTTTAGATGACGGAATTCCTTGTTTGGCAGTATATAAACGTATATATATTATTATTAGAGGCAAAACTAATCTGGTCCCCTATATTTTACCTTAATCTCATAAAGATCATAAATTAAAATTTTCATCATAAAAATGTACAAGTTTTGAAAAATCTCACAAATCACAGCCACGTTGTACTACTACATTACCTAAAATAAAAAAATATAGTGGAATTTATTAAAAATTCTAAATCGTCCTTGTAAATAGTTTTCTGTGAATATCATTTTTACTTCTGCTTTAGAAGGTTGCCATCCAAAGTCCCTAGTTTCATTAAAAGGTCTGAATTGTCCTTGTAAAATGATATTTTCATTGCATGAGTTATAGGGCGTGAATGATTATGTTTCAAAACTTGTTCATGTTTTTGATAAATGTTTCAAAGTGTGATATTTTTTGCAATTAAGGTAAAGAGTAAGAGCTTCTATGCCTTTTAGTCGCTATCATACGTTTACATCAATCACCAGTTTGACCCACTATAAATTTAGAGGGCCTAGCCAAATGTCACGTCCCAATTTATGCCGCCCAAGTTATACTGCAGAATAAGTTTAAATTACGCCCCAACAGAAAGCTATTACGCCACAGTAGATCATGCAGCAGAATGCGGCGTACGTACAGCAAAATACAGCATACGTGTAACATGATGCAGTGTACGTGCAGTAGGATGTGCAGCAACATGTGCAGCACCATGTGCAACAATATGTGCAACAGATTGTGGCCCAAATTCTGTCTAACAAAACTTTCTTAAACAAACTGCACACATTAAGGCTACAGCAACTCTTTCCTAAATTAATTAAGGCTACAGCTCTTGGCTTATTTAGAAAGTTTAAACATTAAAGAGAAAGTCTTGTATTAAATATGAAACAAGTTATGTAAATAAGGAAATCATTCTTATATTAAGAATAGGATTTACAACTTTCATTGTAGACCATTAGATGAGATTCTAGGGTTAATCTCAGCCCTTTATTGTACATATGTTTTACAATAAATCAGCCGCTGCAGTAGGCACAAAGGTATTCAAGCTTTGACAGCAATTCTCTGCAGTTTTCTGTGCAATCTCTCTTCTTCTCTTTCTTTGTGGTCTTTGGCGATTTTGGAAAGGAAGGCTGACTTAGCGCATATTGTTCCAGATTTGCGTCTAAGGCTACACGAAAAAATTAGTCTGTGACATAAAGCTAGAATCAGGTCCCTTGCTTGCTTTCTTTTACTTTTTTTTTTTTAAATAGTATAAATGTTTTTGTTTATATCAAATAAGTCCCTAATCATTGATGAATTTATCTGCCAACTAACCCTTAACAAAATTAAATTTTTACCAGCATGTAATTAACAATAAAGGTTATTAACAATAAAGGTTATTTACATGTACAATCTATGAAAAATTTTTCTTTTTTTTGTCATTTTCGTTGTAAAAAAAAATTATGTAATTATTTATTAATGGGCTAAATAAAATTTTAACTTTTGGTCTGCATTCAAAAGGACTTATGTGTTTTTATTTTTCTAAAATACTATATACAATATAAATAAAATCAAATCCCATTAATTAATTAATTTTTTTTGATGCGTGAGGAATTCGAAATTAATTTTTTGTGCTATCTTGCCAATTAAACTATATAATTTATCCTAAAATATTAGTTTATATGATATGCCGAAAAGTTTAACCCATCAATGTGGTGCCTAGTCAAAAAGCCATCGGAAAGTAACTTTGAGACAAAGCATTGAATCTCCCCTTTACTTTTTCGTTAGTTTAAAGGAAGAATAATATATGAAATCAATAAGATAGTAAAAATTCAAACAAAAGCAAAATGGAGCAACCTATTTTACAACTTGTGCCTCAATCATAGCAATTAATTTTCTTTGGGTTTGTAATTATATATATATATATTTTAAAAAAATACGAAATATTATTATTGATTTTCACACCCTATTCTTACAACTCTACAACTCGCGGTGTATAGTAATCAAATTTCACAAGAGTGAATAATGTTAAGAATTTCTTTTGTATTCGTATACACGTACACATGTTATGTGACACCATTTCTCTTACTCAAGTTATTATATATATATATATATATACTTTTAATAATTAATATTAAATTTAAAATGTGTAATTAATACTTAATAAATACTTTGTAATTAATATATGTGTAAGTGAGATGCAATTTAAAATATTTGAATATGATTAATTCAATAATTAAAAAAATAGAGCCATAAGTTGCATAAAAGATTATTCACACACATATAGAGCCACATATGAATATTTTAAGATTGATGTCACACTATTATACATGTCTCAGTAAAATTTCTTTTAATTTATATTCTTTAACTTTAAATAATAATATTAATTTTGAACTATTAATTTTTGTAAATTTAATAATTAAAATTGAAAATCCACAAATAGTATTCAAAGTTGTCAACTCAATATTTTTATTTACTTTCCTTATCTATTCTTGAATTGTATTCATGGCCCAAAATTAATTATATATATATTTATATATATCAAATTTATTCATATTAAGGAATATTAGTTTGCTTGTGTGCTCTTTTTCCATACAAATAATTTATTAATGTGGTCTTTTGGTGACTTTGATCCTAAATTGATAGTATAAAAATAAAATGATAAAAAATAAAATAAAATTAATCAACTTTAGATGGGTTGGTTTATGTCACATTTAGGGGATTGACTACAATATATGTATGTATATATTCACTTTTATTTAATTTTTATTATATTTTAATTTTTATATTTTAGTATTTCAATTTTTATATTTTTTATTTTAAATTTTGTATTAGAATTTTTAATTTTTATGTAAGACATTTCAAGTTTTATAGTGTAAAAAAATAAATGTAATAAGATAAGAATGTATTGTAGTCAAGTCCCGCACTGGGAAGGCATAACAATATTTTTTATTTGTAAAAAGTAATGCAAGCACACTTTCTTTGACTAAAAGGATTAAAATGAAAATATTTAAAAGTAACATAGCATAAACTAAATAATTAATAATTCCATAGAAGAGGTTGGGTATTATTTTGGACGGTATAATTTTCAACTAGTAACAATAATTTGTGATGCAACATTAATTTTGTTTATTACTATTATTATTATAAAATAAAATATAAATTTTAAATTACATAAACAACCAAAAATCATGTCATCACCAATTATCATGTCAATATTTTGTTAATAAATAAGTTTTCTTCTGATTATTTAAAAAAAATATATAAATTTAATTTTGACAGGGCAACATACACTATCAAATGCAAATGTATTGTTATTGCTACATATATGAATTTTTATATAAATTTATTTATACAAATTAATATATCATTGTTTTATTGTCATTACATACTTTATATTTTTACAGAATAAATAAAATTTATATTTTTACAAAATAAATGAAAAATATAAGTGTAAAAAAAAATTTACACTTAAATTTGTATTTTTAGTATTATTCTAAATTCTTTTATATAAATACTACAAGATACAAACTATTGTAAATAAATTAACGGAGATGATAATATTAGTTAAAAGAAGATACAAAATTAATATCTCATTAATTGCAATGATTTTGTATTTTTATCTAATAAATACTATGACACGAGAATTTGTATATCTAGCATTATTGATTCTATATTAACTAGTTTTGATTATATATATATATATATATATATAAAGCCTAAACTACTTTTTCCTTTTATTTGGAAATTGCAGTTTTTGATTTATGAGAACCTAATTCTAGTTAGGCAAGCAGTGATGAAGGGGGCGTGTGAGCGTGTATATATTTTTGACAAAATTAATCCAAATCAAATCAATTAAATAAATTAATATTCTAATGAAAAAAAATAATAAAGGGAGAAAATTTATTAGATTGTATCACTTTTATTTTTATTTTTATTTTTATTTTAAATAGCCAAAGTTAAAATAAGAGACAATAAATTGAGATAAATTATCGTATCGTGTTTAGACGCATAACGAAGAAGACGAGATGAGAAAGAGATATGCCCTTTTCCTTGTGGAAAGAATAATTTTGAATAATAGTGTCGCTTTTATCAATGCAGAGAGTTGAGGTTCAGGTTCGGCCTCCCTACCTAATATATCCAAACCTTCGGCGGCTTGCCTTGCCAGGAACAACTTGAAGCGCTGTTATCATGAACACGCCACTGCGTGTCTCAAGACATACGCTTTTCAGTTCAATCCAGGAAGTTTCTTTTCGGGTCCCGCCCCCGCCCCCCGGCCCCAACAAATTAAATAAAAAATACATATTTTATTTTACATAAGCATGAGTTTTGTGAGACCCAGTAGTTCGAACAACGGGTATTGTATTTAGTTTTAGCACTTGCAACTTTCCTTGTTGACAGAGAATGATTTTGGAATTATTCCTTAGAAAATTGGAAGTCCAGGACAAAATATTACTAATTATTCATAAAAGAGTTTTATTTTGCAAATGGGGTGTACATTTTTCGATTATTACTTAAAACCTCTTTATTGGAGTAGTCAGTACTTTCGCAACATAAAAAACGATGTTTTTGAGAAAATTTAGAATACATTCATATAATAATAATTATGCATATAATTTGTTATTATGTTATTATAAGTATTTTAAATAAATATGTACATAAATAAAATTTATTAATTTATTATATGAATAAAATCATGCAACAAAAATGAATAAAATTGTTGATACTTGTTTTGTACCTCCTAGATGTCGACACGTGATTTATTTTTTGCATAATAAATATACTAAAATTCACATCCTCAAATTAATTGATTGTGCAATAATTTAGACTAATTTACTTGTATTTTTATAATTTCTATAAAATAGAAACAAACTATAGATGTTATTTACCTGGCGATAACTCTCTAATGCTTAAATCAATAATGGTTATTTTAAATTATGTCTAATGCTTAAATTAATAAGGGTTATTTTAAATTATGGTGATGGTGTGTATGGTTTCTAGAAAATAATAAAAATAATAGTTTAAAAAAAAATAAAAATAATGAAAGTACTAATTATGACTTTTGACTCAGTGTATTTTTTTATTGCCTTTTGACTGAATAAAACCAAGAATTTAGAAGATTTTTTTTTTTATGGTGGTGTTAATTTGGAACACGATACGATTATTCAATACAAATTAAATATAATTAAACGGATTTGATTTGAAAAAATTGATACGAATAATAATCGTGTCGTATTTATGTCGAATATAAAATAATCGTGTCGTATTCGTGTTTTAGCCGTTTAATTTGTTTGTTCGTTTATAACATGATTAAAATAACGTCATTTTGGTCTTATATATAAACTAAAGAGAAAACCCAAATTTAAGGTTTCTTCTTTTCTTTTCACTCTGCCTTCGGCTTCATCTTTCCACTTTGATAGTTTTCTTAAATAATTAAAATTAATTACTTTTCTTCTTATTGATTTATATTTATGTTTATAATTTTTAACATCTCGTTGCATTTCAGTGCCATATACCTACTCAAAAAGCAGTTTACATATTCAAATTTTTATTGCGTCATACGAGCATGTGTGAATTCACATATCTTCTTGGTGATTTTCTTGGCAGCCAAACTGATGAGATATGTTATGGTGCCCAAAGTTCACGTTTTCATGTGTATTTGCTTTGAGGTTTATTTATAATTTTCTTTGTTCTGTGATTTTTTTTTTTCTCTCGTAGTTGGAATCTATCTTTCTTAAATTGAAGTTCGATTTGAGTAATTAAATGTTGAAGCAGAAGCACTTATGAGAGGCAGAGCTTTGCCAACATTCGTTAACTTTTCTATGATCATCACATAGGTAAATCCATTTAACAACATAAACCAAACTTTTTTTTTTTGAATAATTTTATCTTTACAATTCCTATTGTCTTTTGGTTTGAAGGGCTTCTTGAACTCTTTGCACATCATTTCAAGTAAAAAGAAACACTTGACAATCTTGAAGGATGTCAGTGGAATCATAAAGCTAAGTATATGAGAATTGAATTCTATTGCTTACTATGCAAATTCATGATATAATTATGTCTCATTGTGTTTATTTATTTGTTGTAGAGTGACATTACTTTTGGGTCGAATTGAATTCTATTATTTACTATGCAAATTCATGATATAATTATGTCTCATTGTGTTTATTTGTTTGTTGCAGATTGACATTACTTTTGAGTCCTTTAGGTTTTGGAAAGACAACATTGTTGATGATTTTGGCTGGGAAGCTTAACGCTTGAAATTTCGAGATTATTTGTTGATGTAATTTGTTTCAAATGTTGAGTTATGTTGATTGATATTTTGTTTTAAATATTGGTTTATAAGTTAGTTTGATGTTTTGTTTCTGATTTGGGAAGTGATGAAGAAATCATTTTGTTTCAAATCTTGGTTTAGAATTTTAATGTAAGTGTTGTTATAATTAATTAAATTTAAAGTAGATGAATAACTATTATTGTCATAATAAATTAATTTTAAAATGAATAAACGAATAATTGTGTCTAAACGAATAATTGTATCGTAACGAATTTTTTTTCTAAATAAATGAATTGTATTTGGATTTAAATTTTTGATATGAATAATAAACGAATTGTATTCGTATTGATTCTAATAATAAACAAATTATATTCGTGTTGACACAAATCCAATTCGTTTATTCGAATTGACACCCTTAATTTTTTATAATTTTTTCCTTCTGTTTTGACTTTATTTATAAGCTCCAAACTTTTCTTTATTGTAGGTGGAGTTGAATTCTTAACCAAATTGTCTTTTAATAAGAATATGATATATACTTTAGTTAGAGTTCCACTAAATTTTACTTTCCTTATTCTCTTTAGTTTGGTTAGAAATGTGACTTATCAAGAGTTTAATTGAAACTTAGGATCTTGTGAAGATGTTCTAATGAAATAAGATTTTTCACAAATATGACTTGAGAATAGCCTGACTTGTCCTCGATCTTTTAACCTTTTTATCTTAATAAGGACTAATTGTGCTAGAAAGTATAATCTGAAGACAATCTGATTTGTCATCGGTTTGAAGATGCTGATCTCTGCTAATGAAGATAAGTAGTTTGATATGATCTACTCTTATTCTAAAGATGGCTTTTGATGAAGATAGACTTATTGTGCTGATATGGATCATTTCTATTAACATAGAGATAATTTAGCTGATGAAGAATAATTTGACCTAACAAAAGTTCTTCAATTTTTAGTATCAATAAGTTTTGAGTATAGTGCTAGAAACTTAAAATAATAGTTATTTTCCCTCTTTCTTATATCCTCGAATTTTTTCTTTGTCTTTTATCTTGTCTTTTTCTATTGTATTGTGGTTCAGGTTGGTCTTCAATATTTGTCCTTATTCTAGTGTGTCATTGACATATGTTTTCGGCACATCATAATTGAGGCATCCTCGACATACGTCTTTAGCCTTCTTTTCACTAGAAGTTGGAAAGTATGTTGCTTAAGATATTATCAATTCAAATTTTGAAAAGGCCCAAAAAAAGAGGTGTATTTCCCTGCGAAGCTGTCCTAATCAACGTCTCTTCAGCAGGCACGATGTCATGCAACCAATTAATGATTTACACATGACACCATCTCGACCATCAACGTTTGAACGACTCAGATCTACTCGCCTCGGCTAGGTATAAAAACACAATTTCTCTCTCATCTCCTTAATGTTTTGTGTATTCTTTAGTTTTTAGAGAAGAAATATTACCTTCCTAGAGAGAAAATTTGATTTCAACTTAGCATTACTGTCATTTCCTCGATTATGACGGATTACTTTATCAACTTTATTACTTTTTTTTGCTGATTTCACAGTTTATTTCATCATTTCGGTTGATATTCTTACTTTTTTTTTTTGGTATTTTTATCGTTTTTCTTTTTTTCCTAAGGTTGAAAATTTCTCTTTTTGTACTACCATTAACTTTACCAATGACCGACCCAGATTTTCTTACTCTTTGAGATATTTCTTGTCTCCGTCACCCCTTTCTCCTTATCTCTTACATTCTCTCTAAATTTCAAAAATTGCTATTTTTTAGACTACACCTTTGCATTTATTTCGATAAGTATTTCTTTCGTGTTAGGGCCTCAGCTCTTTATGAATCCCAAAATCTTCTTTATCCCATTTGGATATTCTAGAATATCTTTTTTACTTGCGAATTTTAGATCAGTTGGTGTGCATTCATCTGAACTATCACTTTCGCCTTCACGTTCTTCTTCCCAACGTCTTCTGCTCATGGTACTTACTTTAAAAGTGACCATATTTTTTGATAACGATAGTTTTTATTTAGTTTCCCATAGACCGCGCAATTGCTGATACTTGATTTTTGCCTGCCAAATGTAACATGTAATTTATTTTTTTTCGGGAACAAATATGCTAAAGTCCATGTCCTCGGCTTTTGGAATGTCTTTAGGTCGGCTGCTTGTGCGATAACTCAAGACTACTTTACTTGTATTATTGTAGTTCTTGTAAGACAAAAATAGATCAGTGGTGCCGGCTATCCAATGATAACTACCGATACTTAAATCCGTAAAGGTTATCTTAAATTGAGGTAACTACATGTATGTTATTTTAGAAAATAATAAAAATAATAGAAGCACTGATTTTGACATTTTCCTTAATGCATTTTTTGTTCGTCTTTTGATAGAATAACATCTAAAAATTTGAAAGAATTTTTCAAATCTTGTTCCTTCTATTTTGACTTTATATAGGTTTTAAACTTTTACTTATTGTAGTCAGAATTGAATTCTTATACAAACTGTCTTTCATTAAGACTATAATCTATACATTGGTTAGAGTTCCACTAAATCTTATTTTTTTAAACCTCTTTAGCTTAGGTTAGGAATTTGACTTATCAAAAGTATTATTGAAACTCTAGATATTGAGAATATGTAATAATGAAATAAGATTTCTCATGAATATGATGCGAGGACTGTTTGAGTTGTCCTTGGTCTGAAGATATTGAAGGCTACTTTCGATGAGAATAAACCTGTTGTGCTAATGTGGATCATTTCTGCTGATATAAAGATGATTTGATTGATGGAGAATAATATGACTCAACAAAAATTATTAATAAATTTGAAGATATAAGTTACTAATTACATTTTGATTTAAACATATGAATTATAAAAGTATCCCTAATTAATAAATTTGTACATTTTTCTTATAAATAATTCTATTTTTTGAGAGTTGACCTAAATTATTAAACGGAGAATTTATTTCTTTTTTTAAAACTTCATGGTATAGGTACTACCATAACTATTGACCATTGGAAGGAAGAAAATATAGCATTGTAACCAAATTGGTTAAAACTTAAGGACAAAGGACACGAATTAAAAGATGAGACATTAATTTTTAGCAGTCAAGGATAATCATCGTGTCATCTACAAAAGGTACGAAAACCTTTAATCTATGATTTGCCATAATATTTTGGCGGACTCAAAACTTTTCACGACCATCCAAATTATAAACAATGATTGTGATATATATATATATATATATATATATATATATGTTCTTAAAAACTATTAATATTGTTATTATGAAGAGTGTCATTGAATTCAATCATGATA
>JAXCLQ010000015.1:8865180-8891729 GCA_035584115.1 Cedrela odorata
ATATATATATATATATATGTTCTTAAAAACTATTAATATTGTTATTATGAAGAGTGTCATTGAATTCAATCATGATAATTATTGATTTCAATTATAAAACCTACCATTCAACATCATTCTTTTAGAGTATGAAAGTTAGCCTAGAAAATTGCAATAAATTAAAGGTGTATCTACCCTTAGACCCACTTCCTTTTTCTTTTTCTTTTTTTTTTAAATTTCAAAATAATTATCAATCAGACTCTCTTTTTTAATGTTTATTTCTAATTTTATATTATAGATAAGTATATTGGTCATGTTATTGAGAGAACGTATTTGATAAAATGTTGCTAAAATATGTAATTTATTAGGTCATGTCATTAGTCATTCATTTATGAGAAACAATATATTGATACTCAATTAACTTTCTTAGAAAAAAAAAATAATAACAATTTTTACTCACACTTCATGAGAAATATTTACAAATATGTTATATTTAGAAAATTAGCATGTTGACTGTAAATTATGTACAAAGGTTTAAACTATAACTGCATATTTATTAAATACATTATCATATTGTTTAATTATAAAATAAAATAATTATGAATGTATATGGAAAATAAAATTATGAATAAATTGCAACATATGAAATTTTACTTTATACCTTATATTTAGTAATGTTATAGCATGTCATGTTGCATTTAATAATTACAACTTCCATTATATAATAAATATTTGTGATATAGTCATATACATATAATTTTGTTTAAGACAAAATGCCTATAAAAAAACAAAAAAATAAGTACATATCATCAATATTAGTTATAAATTTGGCATAAGTTAAACACATGAATATTGTGAAATTGACATATATTTTTACCTTGCTCCTTAATTTATTAACGAACATTAAGATGTACATTTTTTTTAAGACATTAGCTAGCACACCTATACTTTGTTAGTTGTAGATTAAGGTGGCAATTGGGCCTGGGTTTGTTAATAACCCCCATTTGTGATCCTAACCCAATTACATTATTTAAATGTCACAATAATTATTTACAACAAGTATTAGCATTATTTTTATTATAACTTTGTCATGCGCCATGTTAAATCAACAACAATATTAATATTAGGGATACAATTTTTTTTTTATTTAAACTAATGTATAAAGTTATATAATTGTCATAGGTTCTATATAATTTATTTTATTTACTACGATAAAATTTTTCTTATTTTCATGAAAATATAAAATATGTGATAATAATATAATATTACGACATCAATTTATATGAATAAATTTAAGAGTTTGTATTTATAGTATTATTGTAAATTAAAATAATTTTTTTAACATTAATTAAAATTGTCATTTTATTATCTTATGCTTCTTTTATTTTATATAAAATCACCTTTGTTTATATTTTTAGTCATAACATATAAATTGGATATTTAAATTGTAATATTAAATTTTAAATCACTTAATTTTTTTTTTAATAAAAATGGTTTTATGATGGTAATTAAATTAGTATAGCATTATTAAAACAGAAAATTTTATCCATCAAAATATTCATATCTCTTATTCTCAAATTAGATTAAAAAAAAAAAGTAATTTAGTCTACATCATTGGTAAGAAATAAAAAGTCGATAAAAAAATGAAAAAGTTCTCTCCGCTCATATATTTTTTGTTCTTTCTACGAAGAATGGGTGTATAAATTTTTTTAATTGAGTTCAGTTCATTGATTGTATTTCAATTCACCAAATAAAATCAAGGGTTATTTCATATGATTACTCTAATTTTGATAAAAATTTAATATGATACAACTAATATTAAATTATAACACAATACTATAACCTAATAATAAAAATGTCACACCGAGTTACAAACTCGTTACTTCCTTTCATTTAAACTTAATGTTGGAGGGTACGTACTTTTTTTTGTTTTTATTCAAATTCCAATCAAGAAATAAAATTAAGGGCCGTTAAACATAGCTAAGTGTAACTAGGATTTATTTTAAAAAATAAAAATAAAAGCATAACTAGGGTTTGTTTGGCCAGTATTCAGTGACTGAAAAATAAATTGGAGATTGTCACATCAAATTTGGTAATCCGCAACAAGTTATTTAGTAGTGGTGGTGTGACCCAAAATGCGCTAGATCAAGTAGTGACGTCCAAGAGAGTTTTTGCGATCGGATCGATTGTACATGTAGATTACTACAATTTTAGAATACAACGGTGGCTAGAGATTGATGACTGACATCATCTAAATCAGTTGGCATGGTTGATTGACGATAGTTGCTATTGGAATGATGGAGTCAATGGCGACTTCAGTTTTTATTTCTTATAATTCTTTTTAATGGGTGAAAATTTAAAATTAAACCATTTGATTCTCAATAGCAATAATTGCTTATATTTATTGTTTAAAACTCTTGGAAAATAAAAACTTTGATTCAAAGATACAATCAACCAATATTTTGGATTCAATTTTGTAGGCATAATTGTCAAAATAGTATTTTGATTTTTTTGTATTTTTTTTATTTACTCTTAAGTTATAGTTGTCAATTTTGACATTTGTTAATAACGTAAGGGCATTAAAAAATTTATACATGTCTTATTAACAAATTTATAAATGAAGATAAAGATTTTGTAGCTCAATGAAACATTTTTAAAAGTTTAATAGCGTCGTATTGCAATCTAATACATATTACATCACTTTGTGATATCGTTGAAACTAGAGTAGTAAGATAATAATAATTCTAAAATCAATTTATGTTTACTCTTATAAATTAAAAGATACTTTCTCTATATTGTCAATTTAAAAAATTTGTAATAGGAGTGTGTGTGTGTGTACGTGTGTATTTATATGAGACACAAATTTTCCTTTCCAATGTCATTTGCAGATAAGTTCAAAATTGTGATAACTTTTTCTCTTATGTTTTCCTAATAAACAAACAACTCATCTCTTACTCTCCTTTTAAGTTTATATATATTATTCATTTCCCTTCATTGTTGTACTCAAAAAGTCCAAATTTTGTATATTCATGGAGGAGAAAACTATGTGTTAGCCTGGTTTTCTCATATTTGGAGAAAATCCAATCACTTAGGCCCAAATTGGGTTAAACCAAAATTATAAAATAAAATTTTCTTTGTTTTGGATAAGAAAATAAATAAAGAAAATAGGGAGGTAAAAAAGAGGAGAAAAAAAAAAAATTCAACCAATTCTATTATAAAGGTCGTTCTAACTTCGTTCACCGTTTGATCATCTTAAAATTTTCATAACTTATTTAGAACATATAGAGCTACATTTTGAACTATAAAGATTGAATTTAAAGGTTTTATTAACAGTTATTAAGTTACTGTTTTGGTCACAAATTTGGTGAGATTTCTCCAATTTTCTCTCAGTTGTAGAAATTTTTCTTAGCCAAGATTAGTTAATCTTGAGATTATTGTGAATATATGTCTTTAGTTTTAATTAGAAAGAGCTTGTATATTCCTATTATTTAATTATAATAGAGTTTTTGAGTGAACTACGATTCTATGAGTTTTACTCCTTGCATTAGAGAGATTTTCCATGTTAAAATTGCATATATTATTGTCATTGTGCGGTGAATATTGTTGTTTGACAGTGTGTTGATATATTATGCATATATTTGTTCTATTTGATTATTTCTTATTAGATTCACATAAGAGAGAGAATCAATGGTGTTTTTTTCTAACAAATTAGTATCAGAGCTTAAGTTATATTAACCTTGTGCTTTACATTGAATAATGGAAGCTAATATAAATAGAATTATTAGTCTGAATGGGTCATATTATCATGTATGGAAAGAAAAAATGGAAAACCTTTTATATGTGAAAGATTATTATTTACTGGTGTTTATGACTAAAAAATCCAAGGATAAAACTAAAGAAAAATGACAAGTAATTCATCGTCAGGTATGTGGGTATATTTGACATTGGGTAGATGATAGTGTTTGGAACCATATCAATGGAGAAACACATGCATGTTCTTTATGGAACAAGCTTGAAAAGTTATATGCTAGAAGACTGGTAACAATAAATTGTTTCTAATAAAGCAAATGATGAGTTTGAAATAACAGGATGAAACTTCGATGACAGATCATTTGAATAAATTTCAAGAAATTATTAATCAGTTGGATGTAATGAATATCAAATTTGAAGATGAGGTGCAAAGATTATGACTTTTAGATATATTACCGGACTCGTAGGAGACATTTAGAATGTCATTCTCTAATTCAATCCTAAAAGTTATTGTCATTATAAATTTAACTAAAAATAGAATTTTTGATGAAAAAGATTGAAGAAAGTCACAAGGTTCAGTTGAGAGACAAATTGGGAAGAAGTTGAAATACATATTGATGAGTATTGTAGACAATATGGAATTCACCATCAAGGTAACTGATAATGGAGGTGAGTATTCTGGACTTTTTGATGAGTATTGTAGAAAATATGAAATTCACCATCAAAAGACACCTTCTAAGACACCTCGGTTAAATGGGATTGTTGAGAGGAAGAATAGAACATTAGTTGAAAAAGAGAGATATTTGTCAATATCATTTTGGGTAAGGCTTTTAAGTACTGTGGTACGTGTATTGAATCTCATACCATATGTTCCTTTAAATAGTGATGTTCTAAACAGAGTTTAGTTAGGAAATAATGTTTCTTATGATCATTTGCGTGTCTTTGGATGTAAAACTTTTGTTCACATTCCCAGAGATGAGAGATTTAAGTTTCATGTCAAGATAAGACAATGTGTATTTCTTAACTATGGTCAAGATGAGTTTGGCTATAGATTTTATGATCTAGTGCAGAAGAAACTTGCAAGAAGTCAAGATGTTGGGTTTGTGTAAGATTAAACCATACATGATATTAAGAAGACAAATGACTCAATGCCTCAAAATAGTGATGGTTTGATAAACTTGGATTCGGTTCTTTTGAGATATGTTTGGTCCAGTTTGAAGATGAAGTTCAAGATAATTAACATGATACAGAGAATGTTGATACTTACACAGATTGAGACTTATGATGACATTCATCAAAAGTTTTACTAGATGTTTCACTAAGAGGTCTACTAGATACAGATAACCTTTTACATGGTATTCCGTTAATGATTATGTATTACTGACTGATAGGGGAGAGCCTGAGTGTTACGCAGAAGCTATAGAAGATAAACACAAGAAAAAGTGGGTTGATGCCATGCAAGATGATATAAAGTCATTGCATGATAATCATACATTTGAGTTGGCAAAATTGCCTTTGGGTAAAAGGACTTTGAAGAACAAGTAGGTATACAGAATAAAGCATGAAAAGCACATTTTACAACCACGGTACAAAACTAGATTGGTTATTAAGGGATTCAGTTAGAAGAAATGTATTGATTTTGATGAATTTTTTTCTCTAGCGGTTAAGATGTCATTCATTCGTTTGGTTTTAGGATTAGCAGTTAGTCTTGATTTAGAGATTGAGCAGATGGATGTGAAGACTACTTTTCTTCATGGTGATTTAGACAAAGAAATTTATATGGAATGGCCAAAGGGTTTCAAAGTAAAAGAAGCAGAGGATCTTGTGTGCAAGTTGAAGAAAAGTCTTTATGATTTGAAACAAGTATCAAAACAGTGGTATAAGAAGTTTGAGTCAGTTATGGGGAAGAAAGGCTACTGAAAAACAACTTCTAATCATTGTGTTTTTCTGTAAAAATACTTTGATGATGATTTTATTATATTGTTGTTTTTATGTTGATGACATGTTGATTGTGGGCAGAAAAGCTTCAAAAATTGACAGGTTAAAGAAGCAATTGGGTAAATCCTTTGCCATGAAGGACTTAAGACTAACCAAACAAATTCTTAGCATTCTAATTTATTGAAAATGTACTTAAAAGATTTCATATGAACAAAGCTAAAGTTGTTAGCTTTCCTCTTGTTACACATTTTAAGTTAAGTACCAAATAGAGTCTTACAATAGACTAAGAGAAGGAAGACATGGAAAAATTCCTTATACCTCAATAGTTAGAAGTTTAATGTATGCGATGGTTTTCACGAGACTAACATAACACACGCAATTAGTGTTATTAGCCGTTTTCTATCTAATCAAAGAAAAGAGCATTAGAATGCAATCAAGTAGATTATGAGATATTTTTGAGGTATTTCTGATTTCTGATTTCAGACTTACTTTTGAAAGTGGAAAACCAGTGCTTGTTGGCTACACTGATTTAGATATGGTAGTAGATATTAATACTCAAAAGTTCACTACGAGTTACTTGATGACATTCTTAAGTGAGACTGCATCTTAGTAATCTCGGTTACAGAAGTGTGTTGCACTTTCTACAATAGAGACATAGTTTATTGCAACAACTGAAACATGCAAAGAGTTGTTGGGGATGAAGAGGTTTTTACAAGGGCTCAGCTTCAAGCAGCAGCATTACATAGTATTCTATAATAATCAAAGTGCGATTCACCTTGGTAAGAATTATTATTTTCATGCAAGATTGAAGCACAATGATGTGAGGTACCATTAGTTGAGAGATGGTCTCAATGACCATATATTTGAACTTGAAATGATTCATACTAATCTCAATATTGTTGATATGCTGACAAAGGCAGTGTTAAAGAAGAAACTTGAGGTTTGTTGTTCAATTGCTAGGTTGGCGAATCCTTCCAAATAGACGAAAATTGGAAAATTAGTTAGACTAATTTCCTCATATTTAGAGAAGACCCAATCACTTAGGTCCAAATTAGGTTAAACCCAAACTAAAGATGGGATCTTTCTTTGTTTTGCAATAAGGATAAAAAAATAAACAAAGAAAAGAGGGAGGCATAAAAGAGAATAAAAAAAAAAGAAATCTGATTAGTTTCTTTAAAAATGTTATACCAACTTCGTTCATCGTTGGATCATCCTAAAATGTTCACAAATTATTCAGAACACATAGAGCTACATCTGAATGATGAGATCAGATTTGGAGTCATCTGTCTACAGTTATTAAGTTACTATTTTGACCACCAATTTGGTTAGATTTCTCCAATTTTCTCAATTTCTTTATAAAAATTATTTCTTAGCCAAGATTATTAGTCTTGAGATTATTGTAGATATATACCTTTAGTTTTAACTAAAAGAGATTGTGCATTCCTATTATTTGATTATAGTGGAGTTTTTGAGCAGATAATGATACCGTGGTTTTACTTCTCACATTATGGAGGTTTTTCATGTTAAAATTGTATGCGTTATTGTGATTGTGTAATGGATATTGTTGCTTGACAGTGTGTTAATATATTGTGCAAATATTTACTCTACTTAATTGTTTTTTATTAGATTCACATAAGAGAGGGAATCGGTGATAGTTTTTCCCAACACAAGGAATATGGAAAGTTATCACTTTTGACTACTCTAGTACGTTCTACTTAATTAATAATACTATTCTATTTGATGGAAACAATATATCTTTTATGGTTTTTGACAAGTTGCCAAATATGATAATGTTATTGAACTAATATTTATAATTGGTACTGATATAGAATTGGTATTTGAATTATAATTTTTTTGATATTAGTGGTGACACTTATCTTCATGAGTAAAGGAACTTATTGAAATTCGTCCCATTCGAATATGGATAATGCCAATTAAGGGTGGTTTGAGATGATGGCGCATTCTATTTTATGAACGTTACTGGATTCGTTTTGCAGTGGAAGAGCGACGCACGGGATCAATCCCCTGGCACGTGACTGCCACGGGGAAGCCACTCCTGTCACATGGACGTACAGAAAGGCTCCCAATGGACCAAGATTTGTAAACATGTATATTTTAGGATTAAAAATTTTTTCAAACATAAATACAAAGTTAAGAAGTCATATTTCTTTAATTTTGTAATTTGGAACAGCAAGTCAATTTTCGCACTTACCTCTAAGCGTATCCACATATCGGATCGGCGAATATGGTTTCGGTTTCGCGATGGGATTCCAAACTTTGGGTATTAGCTTTACCAAGCTAATCTGTTACTTTCTCTCTCTAGCTTTTTTCTTCCTTTTGTTTTTGTTCAAAACAAAAACACATACCAAAAGCCTTCTTTAAAAAATGATGCTCACTGAAAAATACAGAGGAAAAGAAGAAGAAGAAGAAGGTTGCTTTTGGTTCAAAGAAAAAAAGAAGTAGCATTAAACTTAACACTTGAGTCTTCTTTTTGGCATTACAAATTGAATTCTTTCACCAACGTACATGACTATTTGACTTTCTTTTTCATCAAATAAATAAAGACATGTGTCAAGCTAAGGTTGGTATAATCAGTTAACACTAATCCAATTAATGTATTAATATATTACATTAATCAAATTAATATATATAATCATTATATATAATATCTTATACATATATATTATTACTTTAATAATGTATAAAGTAATGATTAATTTAGATATTTATTATTATATTAATATAATAAATATTTTAATTACTTTATGATTACTTTAATCAATATAAAAGTATTATATCTATATACTAATATAATATCCATAATTATATTTACGTTATCCCATAAACTACTAAAATATTTCTATTGCATACAAGTGCTAGCGTGTTCTAACTGAAAAATTTATTCTTTACAATAAAGAATCAAATTACTATTAGATCAAAGTATCAAAATAATATCATTAACTAATTAATGATTATTGTATAATAGAAATTATCGTTATCATCAAGTAATCGACTAATGTGTGCGACACCATAGGTTTATTGCAAGCTGGACATGAGTAGATATGAATTCTTTTGTATCTTTTCGGTACAACTCTTTGTAACCAAAATTTTCAATGATCATAAGTGACCTCTAGCAAGAAATTATAACCCCAAACACATATGAATATATCGGATAAACCCATATAATCATACGTGTATGTAGTAAAGTTCCTCTACTGTCGACTTCTAATCGAGTGTTGGTTGTGGTATTGTCAAATTCCTAACTCAATCTTAGGATAAGAATCTCAATCATATACATGATTTATATATCCACAAAACACTTTTCCAGACATATATGCTTTAGCCAAAGACTTAATTCTCGCGTACGACAGTTTCGCCTAGGATCTCAAGTTCCAACATCTGAGCCAACAGATTCCATCTTACTTATCACCTGTCGTCATACGCTTAAACACATTGCCAGCAAACTTCTTTCACTAATCATAACTAGCCCTATGCAATATACACAAGTAAACGATGTGCCTTAGTGTGGAGGGCAACCGTGACATTTTAGGTCATAAGATTAGTGCTACACTAGCACTACTGTGTGACGTATCATTGACTATAAATAATCATTCATGTAATTCGTCACGTTTGCTCACGTTCAGTAACACATTCATCAACGTATTACTCATGTTTATGTTCTTGTGACACAAAAATCGTCACCCAACTATTAATATCCAATACTAATTCTTAACAGCATTAAACATATTAGTCATGCAATATTATATTCCCATATGACATTACCTTAACTGGGAACTGATTTAGATGTATTTAATTCATAAATTCTGTACTCATATCTACAACTCTTTGCAGACTAAGTCTTGATATCATAATATATCACGATATCTCATTCTGTATTTTATATACAATATAAATCAACAACTAAACATGCAAAATGATATAAAAACTATTTTATTAATTATAAACTAATTTACAATTAATTACAAAAATATATATACACAGAATGATATTCCTGAACCGTATAACACGAATGGTTTTATGGCATATCTTTAACATTTTAGTCCTTAAATTTTCATTTTACTTAATTAGCTTGAGATTGTGCCACAAACATTCCTAACGTTTCATCTCTTTCTTTCACTTTAGTCTTTGCAATTAAATTTTTGTTAATTTCATTTAACAAGTGAAGGGTATTGAAATATTTTCATAACACCCACTAAATAAAAAGTTCTGTCTAAATTTATTTATCAAAATAATATTATATTTTTATTTTAAATTATAAAAATTATGTAAATTTCAAAAAAGAGTGGTTCGTTATTATAGTTAAACCATTAAAATGTATGAGTAATAACTAAAATATTGGTTTAATTTTGAGAATGAATAAAGATGGGATGAAGATGAGAATCCTCTTCTCAATTTCATAAATCTTATTCCAACCTCAAATTATAGATAGGAATGGAGTTCTACCTCACCCTTACCTCACCTCATTGCATACCTATTTGCTATAAATGTTTTATTTATTTATTTAACTTTGTGAATGTGTGAGTTTTGCAAATTTGTTAGGAGATGATGTTTGATTGTTTAATTTCTTTCAATATTATCTTTATTTTTATTTAAATTAAAACATGATCATTAATTGTTTGAAGGTGGAGAGTTTACTACAATAGTTGGGTGAAACTTCTATCCTTGTATGGTGATTGTAAACCTAGGAGAGGTAATAACTATAGTTATTAATCTTCAAATAGAGTTTGCTTCGGTCTTTCTTTTTATTTTATTTTGTCTACCAATATTACTTGCATCATTTTTCATTATATCTTGCATGCATCCATACACTTGAAGTTCCTCTACATTTACTTGAAGGATATATTGCTTAAGATACTATCATATGTAAGATTGCTTGAGCAATCAATCTATGTTCTTTTTGCTACTAGCTTGGTTTCTATTGGTCTCATTAAAAAACTTGGTTCTTCTGTTATATTGACTTTTAAGGTATGATTTTTGAACTATTTTGTGCAATAAATATTGTTTTTGCTTGTTATTTACATCATATTCATATGCTAGTTTTAACCTATTTAATATATATTTTCTGAACTAATTTTCCTTTCAAGTATACTCAAGGGATCTTTAAGATTTTGTCTTTGTCTTTTGTTTCTTTAATATAATTGGCATTATTGAATTATATTATAGTCTTTATAAGTAGTTGTTTTCTTGTGCAAAATTATAGTTCTTGATTTTAATGTTTCATTGGAATGAGTTTGTAGAATGAAATGAAAAATGGGCAATTTATCTACATTTATGGATGGGGTTAGGGATTTGGGGAAGGTAAGAGTTCCCACAAATATTGTTGAAGTAGAAGATGACCTTGAAAATGCCATGTAGGTACAGGTGTTGTATTAGACTTGTGGAGATGATTTGCATATTTGTGGCCATGAATTTCAACCAGGATTTTAGTTGCTAATAAAATTACAAATTTTTATTATTGATGTTTATGTGATATATTCTTTGTTTGGAAGCAAATTATGTTTCTGCTATTGCATTTTCAAGAATTCATACTGCAATAGACTGATGCTTAGTTTTTAACAATGTTTGATTTGCTAAAATGCATGTTAGAGAAATTTGTTTATGTTTCTCTATTTTAATGAAATTATTGTGTTTTCTCATTTTATATTTCCTTTTTCATTTTATGAAACTATTTCCTTTTTCTTTATTTAATTAGGAGTTATTTGTGTTTTGTTTTAGGGCTTGGTTTCCTTACTCTAGAAGATTAGAGGTTTTATTACTTATTCTATATAGGATTAAATCATCTTGCTATTAGGACTTCAACTCAATAAACAAGGGCAAAGCTTTATTTTTATTTCAGACTTGCATTAAAAATAAATTTTACATTGTTAGCTTAATTTTTTTCTTCTTAAACTTCATCCTTTTCTAGTGGTTCTATCCGGTGCTACATCTATTTTGTATCTTAGCCCAACTACTACTGTTTGTGTGTTTCTACAACAAAAAATCAACTTATAAATTATCCTACGAAATCTAGACCATACCCCAACCACCACATCTAGCAACACCAACACCTAGCAATGCACAGTCCACCGTGATGAGATGTATTTTATCCATTATGAGTAATCCTAATGCATGGAAACGAACTAGCATTTTTCATACCTTTATTCTATGCAAGGATAAAAGATGCAATTTAGTAATTGATGGGGTAGTACTATGAACGTTATAGCAAAATTTGCAACTACTAGATTTTTACTTAAACCTTAACAATATCCCCACCATTTTAGAGTTGCTTGGGTATATAAGACATCCCTATTAGTCATTATTAGTCACTAAGAGATGCCTAGTGGCTAGTACCTATTAAGTTAAGGTCTTATTAAGAAGATATATATTGTGACACCCTTTTCTTGGATGTGGCTTATTCGGTCATTAGTTTATACACTTTTATTCTCTTTTAGTTTAGTTGTTGCTCTTATTTATTATTAATTTTTAGTGGTTATGCCTTATTTTAATTTAATAGTTTTAATAGTTAATTTATTTATTTTGAGTAATTTTATATCTTATTTTATAGGTAAGTATCAGATTTGACTAATTTTAAGAAGTGGTAAAAGTATATCAATATGGGTCTTGATGAAAAGATCTTGACAATACAAATTCAATGATGCAAGTAGCATGTCAATCTGACTTCAGGGTGTTAAATTATAAATTTTTAAGATTTAAAGAGTAAAGAAAATTGAGTAAGATATTAAATTGAAAATTATCATAATTTGCTAAATGACTATTCTTTTGCTTAAAGTAAGAGTGGGCCCATATGTTTTAAGTTAAATTTTCATAGGATTGTAATGAAATTTGCCTACAAAAAGAGAGGTCTTCACGCCAATTGAAAAAAAGAGAGCCACAAGGGAGAGCCATAAGGGAGTAAGCCACAACAGAGGGAGTAATAAGAGAGCAAAATCTGAGTTTTTATTTATTTATTTATTTTTCTTTTATTTCTTGATATTTTATATTTTATTTTAATTTTTGTTTTCTTAAAAACATGAATAGCTAATTTTCTTTATAGTTAGGGTTTGCATTGAAACCCTAAACATGATTTATTGATGTTAATTAATTAAATTTTAGTATTTTATTTGATGAATTCCTGTTCATTGTTTTAATTGAAAATTTATTACAAAGTCTGAGTTTGATCACCTTAGGATGATGTTTTAAATTATTTTAGTTGTGATTACGTGTGAATCACTATATCGTCATGTTGTCAATTTGCAACAAGTTAGTAGCCTAAAAACCTATTCATATGAACTGGTTTTTAGGGTACTTATGATACACACCATTTTCTAGGGTCCTTATAATATTATATTCTCCAATTCTTAATGAGTTATCACTTGTGAATTTAGGTACAAATCATGCCAAATTTTATATGAGAATACATGTCTTATGTACACATCATGCATATTACATATATTAGAGAATCAAATGCACATACACCATTAGCCCTGGGTATGTTGTAAATATTTTCATCAATAATTGCTGAGATTTAATATGATTACATTAATTTATGATTATCTAGTGGTGGATTGCTTACTTTAACTATATTTTCTCATTGATTTCGTAACCTCGTGAAATTATAATTTTTGTTTCTTGTCTTAATTTTCCATTCAATTTATTTTCTAGTGTTTAATTATTTTAGATTTTTCGTAAAGTAGTTCATTCAATTTAAAGAAAGTTTGTGTTAGTTTTTATTCTATTTTTTTTACTATTGCATTTAATACAGTCTCTGTGGAATCGATCCTTGCTTATTGTACTATATTACAGTGATTTGTGCACTTATAAGGTAAAACATGTTGAGATCTATTACTTATTTAAATGTTGATTTCATACCAACATGGCTTATATTTTTGTTAAGTTGGCCTTGACTCTATAATTATGTTGTTACGAATTTTAAAAAAGAAAATACTTATGTGTTCACTCATGGCGCTAAGAGTATCACCTTATGACCTGTCAAATCTAGTGAATCAATTATAAATACCACTAAAATCATTAATAGTAAACCAAAGAAACAATATTCTTCTTAAACACTTAAGTCATGTGATCTTCAAATATCAACTCCTTGGCATTTTGAGCATGATAGTAAAAGGATGGGAATTGTATACTTTATACTACAAGAGAGTTGTCTAATGTCTTTAAATCATAGTCTGAATTACTATGAGTTCATTAGATTGTTAAAAGAGTTTAAAGATGTCATACCTGACAAATTACATGATGAGTTACCACCTATGAGGAACATTAAACATTCCATTAATTTAGTCCCACGATCTTAATTGCCAAACTTAACCCATTATTGGATGAATCCTTCATAAAGAATTGAGTTGAACAAACAAATAGAAGACCTTTTTGACAAATGTTTTATTTGCTATAGTCTCAATCCTTGTAAAGCCCTTGTCATATTTATCTTTAAGAAAGATGGATCTTAGAGGATGTGTGTTGATAGTTGAGTTATAAATAAGATCACTATTAAATATAGGTTTCTTATCCTTAGGATTGATGATAAGTTGGATGAGCTAACAAGATCTAGTGCTTTTCAAAGATAGGTTTGAGAGGTAGATACCACTAAATTAGGATAAGATCTAGAGATGAGTGGAAAATAACTTTTAAATGACACATATGTTGCATCCCTTCGCTAGGAAATTCTTAGTAGTTTATTTCAATAACAATATTATTATAGTAAGTCCAATGCCTTTAGTGCCTTTATGAGAATAATGACCCATATGTTACATCCCTTTGTTAGGAAATTCTTAGTGGTTTACTTCGATAATAATATTACTATTGGGTATAGTTTAGTAGGCGTAAGGCCTGAGAGACTAAAGGCCCAAAAAGAGTTTATAAACAAATGTTCTAAGGCTAGCTTAAAGATCTAGACTATAAGGGATGCCGAGAAGATCAGAAGTAGTAAGTGCCGAGACCTTTCAAAATCGTATTGTGGGCTTTGACTCAGATCTTATTTGGAGATTACTCCATTAAGGTCTCGGTTACGGCTTATGAAGGTCTTGGCCATACCACATCTTATGAGGTCTTGGCCACAGTTTATGAAGGTTTTGGCCAAATCACAACTCACGAAGGTCTCGACTACATCTTATGAAGGTCTTAGTTACAGCTTACAAGAGTCTCAGCCACAGCTTATGAAGGTCTCAAAGCTTATCTTAGGGCAATAACGATCCCCAAACGAAGATTTCTGAGACCTCGCTACAGTTACGTATTAGTAAATGATTCATCTATTTTTCATATATTCCTAGATTATTCTATAACAAGGATTCTTGCCAAATTAAGCTTCTTATATAATAAAAATCCTAAGCATACGATACCATTAAATCTGGAAGCCGATACTTAACCTATGGAATCTCTGTGATTCTCGCACAATAAGATTCTAGTTACCAGATTTTATAGTATCTTGCTATATTAAAAAGATGATAACATTTATAAAAGGAGATTAGCTATAACCAGGTATGAAGACTGAAACTTTAGCGAAAAATATTACAATTCTTCTTTAGCTTTCCCTTTCTCCAAAGAAAGTATTCACAAGTAAAACTTTAACTTAAACATCAGAGGGTTTTCGCCGGACAACTGGCTTTTTACCTTCATAGCTCTTGATTGTAGTCGCAGATCGAGTAGAAGAAGAAGAAGGTTGTTGCTGGTGCATAGAATCCATAGAAGGGATTTTTGCTGCATCAGCAATTATTATTATAGTAAATCCAAGATAAAACATTTGGACCACTTTAGGCAATTCTTCGTTGCCCTAAGAACTTGGAAGATGTATATTAATATGAAGAAACGTTCTTTCTTACAATTGTGCGAATGCCTTAAGGCAATTGTACAATTTCTTAGTGCTCGACAAAATATTGTCTAATGCGTTTCGTAAATGACCAAAGTGTTAAATAATATTTTGTTCAGCACTAAACAACTGAGCTAATGTCTTAAGCTATTATAGTCTTCAGGTACTAATATCTCAAAACTAGATATTTTTTTTACATAGCACCTTGGGTACTTCTCTGAAGGCATTTTATTGAGCACTTCGTCCTCGTGTTTGGGCAACACTAGATACAAGGTCTTCATGTTAGGGCAACGCTGAATACAAAATGTCAAGTACTATATTTCTAGATTTTTAATTAAGTCTCTCATATTTAATACCATTAAATATATAATAGTATTCAAATATTATTATTTATAATTCCAATCCACATTCAATCTCATGTACTTTTATTGGAAGTTTTCCGTCGGTTAGAAATAGATTAATTGTTGGCATTTGGGTTGAAAGGTTGGTATTTGCTTTAGGATGATGGTGGGAAATACCAAGGGAATTTTATTTGTTTTTAGAGAAAGGGAACGAGTTTTTTAAAAGTCAGGGGTATTTTGATTAAAATGGGATTACTTCGGTTTTTTTTTTTTAAAAAGAAATTTTACAAGTTACCTAAATTTTTAAATGGCCCCTAAATTTAGACTACTTCTCAAACATTTCCCTTAATTTTCTGTTCGACCAACAGCTCGCAGAGCGTAATTTCAACCCCTTCGCCCTCAACTCTATTTCCCAGCTCTGCTGCTTCTTTTTCTTTTTCTTCTCGAACGATCAAATTCCAAAGATTCCAGTCTAAAACCTAGCACCACCAAAAACGATGAGTATATTATCATCCTTCACAAATCCGCTATGAAATTCCCTTTTCTTCTTCTTCGCTCGATCTCCTCGCATCATGTCTCTCCAAAACAATCATCACCGCTCCACTATCTCCACTCATCTTCCTCTTCTTCGACTTCACATTCGCCTATATGCAATGAAGTTCTTAACATCCTTAACACTGTGAACCCCATCGAACCGGCACTGGAACCGCTAGTTCCATTTCTTTCTCCTAGCATTGTCTACTCTGTACTCCAAGAAACACAAAACCTTCAATTGGGTTTTCGTTTCTTTATCTGGGCAGCAAAACGCAGGCGTTTGCGCACCTCGGATTCTCATAATGCAATCATTGACATGCTCCAAAAACCTTATGGGTTTGATTTGTACTGGAAAACACTCGAGGAGTTAAGGGCTGGTGACATTTCTGTTGCTTCCGATGCGTTTTATGTTCTCATTTCAGGCTATGCGAAAGTGGGTAATTTTGAGAAAGCATTGGAGAGTTTCGGTAAGATGAAGGAGTTTGAATGTGAGCCTGATATTTTTACTTACAATGCGATATTACATATTCTTTCATATAAACAAGTGTTTTTCTTAGCTTTCGCGGTTTATAATCAGATGTTAAAATCAAATTGCACGCCTAATAGAGTTACATTTTCTATTTTGATTGATGG
Source organism: Cedrela odorata (assembly GCA_035584115.1). Classification (NCBI taxonomy): domain Eukaryota; kingdom Viridiplantae; phylum Streptophyta; class Magnoliopsida; order Sapindales; family Meliaceae; genus Cedrela; species Cedrela odorata. The sequence continues at coordinate 8,882,173 of JAXCLQ010000015.1, forward strand.
GTTATGCAAGAGTGAAAAAACTTACGATGCACTTAAGATGTTCGATGAAATGACGCAGAGGGGCATTTTGCCGAATAAGATTACTTATACAATCGTTATTTCGGGTTTGTGCCATGCCAAGAGGACTGATGATGCATATAGATTGTTTATAAAGATGAAAGAGAGTGGATGTAATCTTGATTCTGCTGTTTACAATGCTTTGCTTAATGGATTTTGTAATTTAGGTAGAGTTGATGAAGCTTTAGCGCATTTGAGGTCCTTTGAGAAGGATGGTTTTGTCCTGGGAGTACGCAGTTATAGTAGTATAATTGATGGGCTGTTTAGAGCTAAGAGATATAATGAAGCCTATGTGTGGTATAGCAAAATGCTTGAGGAGAATATTGAGCCTGATATTGTTTTATATGGTGTGATGATACGAGGGTTGTCAGAGACTGGAAAGGTTAGGGATGCTATGAAGTTGATGAGTGAGATGAGCAAGAGAGGCATAGTACCAGATACTTATTGTTACAATGCTGTTATTAAGGGATTTTGTGATATGGGTCTTTTGGATCAGGCTCGGTCTCTTCAAGTTGAGATTTTGAAGCGTGATAGCTTTCCTAATACTTGCACTTATACCATTCTTATTTCTGGTATGTGCAGGAATGGAATGGTTGATGATGCACAAGAAATTTTCAATGAGATGGAAAAGGCTGGGTGTTTTCCTTCTGTTGCTACTTTCAATACTCTTATAGATGGGCTTTGCAAGGCTGGTGAGCTTGAGAAAGCTAACCTTTTGTTTTATAAGATGGAGATAGGGAGAAATCCTTCGTTATTTCTTCGGCTTTCTCAGGGTGGCAATCGGGTTCCAGATAGTGCTAGTTTACAAGCTATGGTGGAACAATTTTGTGGGTCAGGATTGATTCATAAGGCCTACAAGATTCTCTTGCAGCTTGCTGATAGTGGAAATGTGCCAGACATCATCACTTACAACATTTTGATTCATGGCTTTTGTAAGGTTGGCAACATTAATGGTGCTTTCAAGCTTTTCAAGGAGCTACAACTCAAGGGGCTCTCCCCCGACTCTGTAACGTATGGAACACTTATTAATGGTCTTCAGAGAGTTGGCAGAGAAGAGGATTCCTTTAGAATCTTTGAGCAGATGGTGAAGAATGGTTGTGCACCTACCTCATCAGTTTACTATTCACTGATGACTTGGTCATGTCGGAGGAGGAAGATTTCAGTAGCTTTTAGTCTTTGGTTGAAGTATCTGAGGGACATATCAGGTCGGGAAGATGAAGCAGTCAAATCAATTGAGGAACACTTTGAGAAGGGAGAAGTGGGAAAGGCTGTTCGAGGCTTACTGGAAATGGACTTTAAATTGAAAGATTTTAGTTTAGCGCCTTATACCATTTGGCTAATTGGGTTATGTCAATCTGGGCAACTAGAAGAAGCTTTTAATATTTTTTCCATTCTAGAAGAGTGCAAGGTCATCATTACTCCTCCGAGCTGTGTTAAGTTGATACATGGTCTCTGCAAACGGGGTTACCTAGACCTGGCAATAGATGTTTTCCTTTATACACTGAAGAATGGTTTCATTTTGATGCCACGAGTTTGCAACTATCTGCTTAAGTCTCTTCTTCTTTCCAAAGATAAAAAGAATCTTGCTTATGATCTTCTTGGCAGAATGGAGTCTGTTGGATATGATTTAGATGCTTGCCTTTACTATAAAACCAAGTCCCTTTTACCTGGTCCTTGGAATACACGAGAAATGGAAAACGTGTCACCTGGATGAATTTTGAACGTGTGGAGAATAGGAAGCATGTACAATATTTGGGTGCTGCAGAAGAAATAAGTCAAGCCACTGGTGCTTGTGAGTTCTATTTTTAAAATTTTCTGTTTGTGTCGGGGTAATTGTTGTAAACAAGGGGCATGTGGCCATTTTTTATTCAACCCCCTTTCTGACATTAGACTTTTCTCTGATTTAAATACCCCGATTATATTTGGTTTTGGACCTTGAGAAATAGGAGGAAGTGAGCCACTAGGAAAGTGGATGGCATAGATTGTTTTCTGTGCATCCTAAAATTTTGTAATTTATACACATAATTGTTTTGTAAGTTTATTAATTGCTACAAAGATGAAATATTCATTTGCTCTCTAATAAGAAGTTGCCTTCTTTATTGATTGAGTATTTGTTAGTATATGGAAAGCTCATGGTTGTGACTCTTATGAATTGTTATTGTTATTTATAGTTTCTGCTTTCACGTCTGTATTTGATAAATTAGTATATGCATACATAGATTAATACCAGCCAATCACATTATTATAATTATTTTTGCTCTCTCAACTCTTCTCAGGTTAGCTAATATGCATGATCTTTTGCTGTTCGCTTAAATTATTTCTGCTGCGTCTACTCTTAATTTTGAGCTGATTTTATTAAGTTGATATTCTTCTGCTGCAGCCTTGTTATCTGCTATGCGGAATTTTTGGCTACTGCACACTCTGCCCCATTTCACTTTAAGCACAAACACAAATTTGACTAATCCCCCTCTAAGGTTGTTGTGATGGATTCAATCTCTAGGTGTATTGTTCCACTACAAGAGGTGCAACCAACTGGATTATTTCCAGCCACTGTTCCAGGTTTTTACTGCATGCTTTCCTTTCAGATTTTGGTTGATGCATATGCTAAAGATCTGGCTACTGCAGCTTTAGAATCTGTAGTAAATAACCTGTCTCTTCGCATGCTGAGCATATGGGATTGAGATTCTTTTCACCATTATTTAACCTGTTCTTGTTTTATGGATGTCTGATAGGATTTGGTGGACCACTTGGCATGTGAATGACTTGTATAGGGATCTTGTATTACATTTTTTGCCAACACTTAGGAAGATCTATTCAAGTTTTGTTCTACTGGTATTTTAGTCTGGCATTGTTTTTCTTTGGATGTGATTTTTACTAACATTTTCATTAGCGGCTCAACCAGAATCTGCTTCTGCTCTCATTCCTGTTTTTCACAATTTGATGTTACTGCTGTTGCATTTCTTTTGGAACTGTTCTCTTTACTTGGATCATTCCTTCATTGTTTTGATGGGGATTCATTCGCTGCTTTTGTTTTGCATGTATTCCCTACCCAATATGTGAGCTATCTACTCAGTTTTAAAGATGGTAATCAGGGTGGTACTGCTCCTTCAGAAGCTGCAAAATAGTTGCTAATCTTGAATCTGATTCGTTAACTAATAACAAGCTACCTATGTTGAAGAAGAATGGGACCCATCTATGACGACACCTGAATCGACAAGGTTAGACCAAAGTGAGGCTGCAGCTGTCCAACAGATTACTGACGTTTTGATCTTAAATGAGCTAACCCTGGAAGCATGTGAATTAGAACTTGACTGGGAGCTCCCTTCTGCTGGCAATTGTCACATCTGGAAACCCATCAAATTCTGGAACCTTCAGTTCTTTTTGACTGTGTTGAGATGAAGGGTTTGTTAAAACAACTGACCCTCCACAACTTTCCAGGAGGTAGTAAAGTTTCCATGCTATTGGATAAGCCAAATTTACTACAGTTCACTGAAGGCTTCCAAATTGCCAACAATGACAGGCAACTAAACCAAACTAGTGGGAGGTGATACAGCGTTTACAAGAAGATTAACTTTGAGAAGAAGAATTCAGTTGGCTGACACCAGATCTTTCATCATTTTGCTCCAAATTCTTGAGGTACCAATATTATTTTGTTAGGAGAAGTTGCCATCAATATAATGATCAAAACATGTTGCAGATGTACAAAGTGCTTATTTCTGCAGAAAGTGGAGTCTTTCTCACTATTGCTAGACTGCTGTACTTAATTACAGCAGGGATGGTTTTTCTGCAGATCATCAGTTACCTTGCAGGTGTGTCTTGGTTCTTGATGGCATATTTCTGCGGGAAATGAGGCTCTTAAGAGTTTTGTTGATTTTTCATTGGTTTTTGAAGATTTAGATGGTTCATATTTTCCTCTGTATATTTGATACCTTTTTGGGAGACTAGTCTTGACATTTTGTACCCGTTTGACTTCTATTATATAATAAAATTGAGCAGTGTGGCGATGGCAGGTACTACATTCGAACAGTGCAATATCACCATTTTGTTTAGAGTTTCATGTTACAAACTTGGTATTTATTCTTCACTGGGTGATTCTCTTGGATTCTTGAACTATCCAATTTTTAGGTGGACCCTTTTGAGTATGGGAGAGCAAATAAATGGCGTCTTTTTACTGAAGTGCTACTTCCTGTTAACGTTTCTGTGACAGTTTCTTTCATCGATCTGGCCGTGAGCTGTAGTTATTAGTTAAAATGATTTGGAGCTGCAATTATTCATTTGGAACAAGAAGAATTCAAATAAAAGAAATTTCAACTTTGCGGTTGAGAATAATACATCTACAGTTGTCTTGGTTTGAATTTCAAAATTCACTCTGTAGAAGTCTTTAATAGAATGGCTTCCAGGTTTTACAGACTATAGAGACAACTGGGAATAAGCTGCTAAAAATAAATTGGCACAGTGGGTCTCAGTTTTCTATTTATCATATACACACACACACACACACACACACACACACACACACTTATCCTGATACAAATTGTGGTGTATTCGTCTCCTTTTCTCTGAAGATTTTGAAAATGTTATCACAGAGAAGATAGTGATTATGTTATCTTCCTTTGTTTTACTAACTGCTCATCTGATTTGTTGTTTTGCATCCCAAATGGATAGAAAAAAAAAATTCCTCTAATTCTAATCAAGAGGATAACACACCCTTGTATACATGCATGGAGTTCTTAAAATAACTTTGTGATAACCTCCCAACACTGAATTCTTGTTTTCATCATTACTTAAGTACTGTTTGTCGATGCAGCCCATGCAGTCCATTTCTAGCCTGCTTACTGCAAAACTCTTCTAACATTCCCATTGCCGATCTCATAATTCTAGAAATAGAAAATCCCTTAGTTTAAGGAATAAATATAGAATATAGATAAAATTGAAGATTTTGAATATTTTCTAATTTAAAATAGGAGGTAAACAAATCAGAAACTAATATTTAAAAATCAAGAACTAATTCCTGAATTTTGATTTTCCTAACTATTTGACACTTTCCCTCAAGTGTTTGTCATGCCCAACCAACTAAACAATCCCTTTGTAAGAATATCAGCTATTTATTGTGATGTTGGAACAAATGACATGCAAATAACTCTTATTTTAAGCTTCTCTTTTATGTAGTGTCTGTCAATTTCAACATGTTGAACTAGATTATATACAATGTTGATAGCTGTTTTTTTTTTTTTTTGGTCATAGTACAATTTCATAGGCATGGTTATGAGTCTCTTTAGTTCTTCCAAAACTTGTTTTAGCAACATCATCTCACACACCCCATGAGCCATTGATATGTATTTGGCTTCTACACTACTTCTAGCAACTACACTTTGCTTCTTGCTTTTCCAAGTAACTACTTTTCTATTAGTGACTGAGCCTGCCCAATCTGCGTCTATATATGCCTCAATACTTTGTTGTTCATCCTTTTTGAAGAATAGACATTTCTTTAGCGAGCTCTTCAAATACCTTAGAATTCGATACATAGCTTCAGGGTGCCTTTCATGAGGAGAGTACATAAATTGACTTACAAGATTCACTACGAATACAATATCAAGCCGTATGTGTGACAAGTAGATAAGTTTCCTAACTAACTTTTGGTAATTTGACTTATTCACTAGATCACCTTTTTTCTCCTCGAGCTTTTGATTTGGATCAATTCAAGTAATTTGACTCATTCATGTTTATTTGAGTAGATCAATGACATATTTTCTTTGTGAAACTTAAATCTCTTTCTTTGATCGAGCTACTTCTATTCCAAGAAAATATCTCAGTAACCCTTAGTCTTTAATATCAAATTCAGAAGCAATGCTTCTTTTTAAACGCTCTATCTTAGCTGTATTATCTTTGGTCAAAATAATATCGTCCACATACACAATAAGAATGGCTATCTTCTCATTGACTGAATGCTTTATAAACATGGTATGATCAGTCTGTTCCTAAATGTATCCTTCATTTCTTACAAATTGAGTGAATTTCTCAAGCCAAGCTTTTGGCCACCATTTCAATCCATATATAGATTTTTTTAGTTTGTAGACTTTCAATCCAAACTTCTCATAAAAACTCGGTGGCGAATCTATATAAACTTATTATTCCAAGTCTCTATTAAGGAACTCATTCTTCACGTTTAGCTGCTGTAGAGGTTAGTCAAGGTTGGCTACAATAGACAAAAGGACTTTTATTATATTTAGTTTTGCCACTAGTGCAAAAGTTTCAAGGTAGTCAATACCATATGTTTGAGTGAAACCTTTAGCAACTAAGCATATCTTGTGTCATTCAAGTGATCCATCTGACTTTTATTTGGTTGTACACACCCATTTGCACCCAATTTTTTTCTTTTTTTTTGGCAGATTCATTACTTCCTATGTTTTATTTTTCTCAAGGGACCTCATCTCTTCTAAAATAGCCTCATCTCACTTAAGAACCTGCCATACATCTTGTAAAGTCTTTAAAATTTCCACACAAGACAATTGTAAAAATAAAGCTAAAAAAGAATGTGATAAATTTTTGTGAGGGACAAAATTTGACATGAGGTGTTTGGTACAAATTCTAACACCATTTCGATTAGCAATAGGAATGTCAAGATCAGAAAACTAGACTCAGATTAAATAGGCTTAAAATTGGGTGAGTTGTCTTGCATAGGTGCAGTGTGAAAGTTACTTGGAGTTTTGATTAGTCTTTGTATTGGACTCTTGGCGTTGTTGAGGAGCATTAGTCTTATTGCTTCGAATTTGTTTATTCTTAAAGTACAAAAGAAGTTCTTTGGTACTTGTCATCGTTTCATTGTTGATTTTATCAAAGATTATTAGATGACTCTATAGAATATAAACTTAGGTATCCATTAGTTAAAACACTTGGTTCTATATTTATGAAAAAATTTGGTCCATTAGAGGTCATTATAGGTTAAAAAACGTAATCAAAATCTTCAATATGTGTCTCCCCATAAAGAAGAGGTCATTTTTTTTTTGGAAATGGGATTATAGCATTTATATCCTTTCTGAGTTGAAGCATAACTTACAAAACACACTTCCTTGCTCTTGGATCTAAGTTATCGCAATTGTGAGCACGAATGTGAATGAAAGCAATGCAACCAAACACTCTTAATGGAAAGTTACAGGACAACTTAGATAAGGAAAAACTTTTTTGAAAAACACTTAAAGGTGTATGAAATTGTAAGATTTTTGTAGAGCAACATACAAAAGAGACGTCAAGAAATATGACGGCTCTGAATGAATTTATTGTGGGAATGCAAATCAATGCTCCTTAACAATATAAGATCTTGCGTCTTTGTAAATGAAATCAAGACCTATCAACACTTGCCTTGCATTATGAAATAGACCCAAATTTTCCTGAAACATTACCCATGAAAGTAACAATGTAGTGAGCTCAACCTTTTAGTTTAGTTAGTAAAGGCCCCAACACATTAGAGTGAATATAGTCAAGCAACCATTTGCTTTTACTTTCCTTGCTTGGAACTTTAAAGCTTACTTTACTTTGCCTTCCTAAAGCACAATATTTCTAAAAGTCTAGTTTGCATGTCTTAGCACCTTTTAACTGTCACGCCCCGAACTTGGGTCCTCCCCTGACAACCGCTACAAATTCTCATGATACACCTTATATAACCAGAATGTATCAAGAGAGCCTACAAAGCTTTCTTATCAATCATAAACAACTGAAATCGTTTATAAATTGATAACTCTCATCCATGGAATTATTATCAAAGAATTGATCATTCATGATCAATTTATCCAAAACATATATCAAATAAATAAAATATCATTATCATGAGAATCATTCCCGGTCAGGTTTGAACATATAAAAGTAATTATGTAAAACGTTTAGTTACAAATTCATTACAAAATTCAAATAACTCTATCAAATATAACAAAATATATGAGTGAGTCAAGAGAAGCTTACCTAAAGTGTTAAAGACTCTCAACGGCTATCACTAACTTGATGAGTACTAATGCCCTTAACCTAAAAATTGAAATGGGTGAGGGGTAAGTATACGAACATACTTAGTGAGTAAATAAATACACACATATATACATACATGTACACACATTTCTAAAACCAAAATATTGAGATTTACTTTACAACATATACTCAAAAGTGTGTATATATAAATATATATATATATATATATTCATTTAAACCAATAATTAGAAAACAGTTTATAGGTCAGCATGCAATTTAAATAACCAAACCGGGTTAGCCATCATTTCTCAACCGCTACTTTGGCTGAGGTAACTTCGAAACTATCAGTAAATCTTTTATGCATAAAATCATATACAATAAAGTTTTTATCAAATAGCAATCTATTTCTTATGCTTTACAAAATCATTCATTTTCTTGTAAAACACACATTTATATATAAAAAAAAAACACTCTCATCTCACTGATATTAGTTTCAAGTAGTCATTTGGTAACGTGAGTGACTGTTCTCGTAATATTCATCAAATCCAAGTTATCTCTATCAAGCCGTCAGGACTTTTCATAGGGTATTTATATCCCTATATCCGTGCACGACACACAGTAGGCTTGCCATGAACATTCTCCTTTATATCAACTCTATTACAACTTCACTTACCTATATGGTCTTTCAATATGTCCATCCATAGCTACCTCCTTGTAGTTACAGTAAATAAATAGACTCATTGGCCATATTTAGGCCCACTAACCATATATCAATAACTGGCTTTACCCGCCTCATCACCAATATACATACATAAATCAAATCATTTTCAAACAATGATTATAAATCATATAAATCAACGGTGTCTCTAAGGTCATTTCAGCATGTATATCAAATAATTTATCAACAGCAAACAATTAAACAAAATATCCCAATATCAGTGTAAATATATGTAAATAGTTTCGTTTCAAATTTCACTTTAATAAAAAAAATAGCTTGTTTAACACACAACCATATATATATATATATATATATATATGTATAACATACATATATTTACGTATTCATGTATGTAATAAATTTACTCACAATAAAGGGAGAGTAACTACTCTCACTAAGGGTCCTTGCGCTTACTTTATCTTTGTTCCAGATTCTTGAAGCTTAATACCACACATGTATATAATAATGAATTCCATGATTTAAATGATTAAACTTAAATGCACTAAATATAATGCTCGTGAAAAACATGACCAAAATTACTTAGTTTGACACATATCACGAGGCTTAACTAACTAAAGTCATTGATTGAATTTTTAATAATGAAATTCTATTGTCGACTTATTCCAATTTACATTTTTGTCTACAACAACTATACAAATTTTGAACTAACTCCTCATATTATACCAAATGTTAAAATCCATATTCCAAATAATATCCACCAACTATTAAATCATCAAAATACTCCAATCATCACAATTTAACATTTCCTATGTGAAAATCAATATAAATCTAAAATAAACAGTAAATTCTAAGGTTTCAACATGTA
>JAXCLQ010000015.1:8897704-8915012 GCA_035584115.1 Cedrela odorata
ATATATATATATATATATAGATTTGCTATGGGTGAACAAATATAATAAAGTGAATGGGAAACCCTACAATGGTAAATGGGTGAATAGGGGAAATGTTGCAAAAGTTTAAATGATTATATAAATGGCTGAGAATATTGTGTGGATATTGTTGTGTTCTTATACATAAAGGATGCATGTATGTGGTCTTGTGTTGGAGTGTAAAACATGTTTAGAGTAGATTATATTTATGCATGATATTACGTAAAATAATAAATTGTTGGAAGTAGTGGATAAGTAGGTTGTAGTAAATGTGTAAATATTTATGACAATGAATGATGTATATGAATAGTGAATAAAATTTGTGGGCTGGAAAGATTAAAGGGCATGAAGTTTTAAATTGAAATTTTTGCAAAATTCGGATGCTGGAATTTTGACCTTGATGCAATATTTGATTTATAAAATAAGTTATAAATATATAATTGATACATCGTAAATTCTGGGGAAACTATACATAATTATGAGCAACCTAACCGAAATTTAGAATTTTTCGCTAAATGATGAGTTCCCAATAGATTTTAGAAGAGACTGCTTCATGTAACATTTCGCTTTGCCGAAAATAAGAACCAGTAGACAAAAATTCTAAATTGAAATAGGGTTATTGACATCGGTTTTTAGCGTTGTAAAATTCTATGTAAACTAAATACATAAGGGAATAATATATCCAAAAATCAAAATTTTTAATGTAGGAACGAAGTTCCAGTAAATTTCAGAAATCGGTGCCCTGTTTTGGCACTGCACACTGTCACGTATCTGCGCAGTGTGTGGTAAATTAATCATAACTCAAGTATTATGAATCAAAATTAAGATCCATAAAAGGTTACAAAAACTAGACATAACAAAAAATAACATAGTCAAAAATTAGATTTTTCTGTCAAAGAACGGATTCTCAAAAAATTTAGAAAATTCACTACTCTGTTGTAAAATAGGGTTGGAACAACGTCCATTCATTTGAGTATAACTTAAGTTGTAGAAGTCCAAATGAAGCACAGTAAAAAAGCCACGTAAACTAGATGGATAAAAGATGAACATATTAAAAATTTGGTTTAAAATTAATTGTTGATTGATCCCAGTAAAAATACGAAATTGTCCATTTGCGGTAAAGTGGTACCAAGAATAATCGAAAGATGAAATTAAGAACATCTAACTTAGATAAATTTGTTTTGGACCCATGATAATATGAAACATTTAAATTTTATTAGGGAATATGTACATGCATAATATAGTTATTATATATTTATTTATGACTATAAATTCTGACGAAAGTCTTGTGTTGTAGATCGACAACCAGAATGTTCGTCGACTTTGCCTTAAGTTGAATTAACCGTTTTGAATAGGTGTGTGGATTAATCATGTTTTACAATTATTTCAAACTTACATTTCTGGTTTTAGGAAACTTTTTAGAATTGATAAAAACATTGAGTGTGTGTGTGTGTATATATATATATATATATATTATGGAATTGAACTTGAATCTCGGCAAAAATTGGAGTAATTGCAATTTTCGGTAGGCCGAGTTTGTGTGAAATGGTCAGAAGTGCTTGTGACCTGTTCTATGAATATCACATAAAGAAATTAAATTGTTTGAATGATGTAAATGGACTTTAAGGCATTGACATTTATTTACTCGATTTGTTTAGAAATTGAGACAATGGTATGCTGGCATTAAGTCGATGATATATAAATGTGTTGAGTATTATATATAATTCAATATTCTAGGGCCACCACGTGTAGTCTAGGGTAGACCATTAAGGCACACCGTTAAATGGAATATTGTATTATTTTGTCTTCTTAATATGAGGTTCATGATTGTACTTATGTGTATGAAAATGGTATGGAAGTGTTAATGAATTATGAGACTAGGGTTAAGAAGAGGCCGAATGTGCTGTTGATATGATTTCTTCATTTAGGATATATTTATTTGTAATACATGTATATATGTAAATGATGAGTTTTGAAGGGATAAGAACGTCACAAAGGTCTTGGGTTGTTGCAAACCCATGAGTTGTGAATTAACTATTTCTCCGAAGAGTTGCAAATGTGTTGAGTCACTATGCGTTATTAGATTATTTTTTTAAAAAAGTGGATAATGTATTGAGATGTTGTGAAGTGATTGTTATTATTATATTTAATATTATTTTAAAGTATGTCAATGAAGTGTTGAATGAATTGTGGGTGTTGGAAACCCACTTGAATTTTTTAAATTTTCTTTGGACTTGGTTCTATAAAAGCTCATGATAGTTGTAATTTTTAAATTATTTCTGAATATGATACAGATGTGTCGAGTTATTATTGTTAATGAACAAATCAAGACTATAGAACTTGGGAATGGACGTTGATATTATGGGTTGATTTTATAAAAATGATTTATTTTATTAAGCTATAATGTAAGTATAAAAATCATTACTCGAATTTAGTAAGGAAATACATGTGTTGACCTACTTGATTAAATTTTAGAACTCGTTTGGATTATTGCTTTATGAATTCGTGACTGTAAAAGATATTGAAATAGTTTTGAGAACGTTGATAGTAAGTCGGATATAGTGAAGTCATGGAATACGATTTGGCCAATGATATGTGAGGAAGAGATATTAAGATGGAAGATTGAGTTGTATACTTATATACGATTTTTGTATTTCATGAAAATAAAGTAAATTATAGTTTGGTCAGCTGATATGGCAGTCGTATAGATACTAGAGCTGTATAGTTACCGAAGTTGTATAAATACCAGAGAAAGTGTGTAGTGGTACCGATGGTGATGAGTTGATGTTATCACCGCGAAAGTATTATATGGGAAGTTAGATTCATAGTGATTTAATTTCATATAACTTCTAGTATAATGCAAATTATATATAATCTGAGTTTAATTTATTTACAGATAAATTTAACCATTTGATTTGAATAGTTTGTTACATTAGCATTCACTCACTGAGTCTCCTAAGACTCATCCCCAACTCTCTAGTTTTGCAGGAATAGAGGTCTAATAAGTTATTTCAGTAACTCGAAGACACGAGTTGAGGAAATGGTTCATTGTAGTCACCAGGGTTGTTGGGTCCGTCATGTGTATAGAGTTGTAATTTTATTTTATTGTATTGAGATGTGTTATAAACACTGGGTTGTACATATTTTCAGTAGCGATGTATTGCCCATCGAGTTGTTTAAATATTTTCTATAGGATGTATTGTGTATAAATGTTTAGCGTTTACGTTTGGACAGGTTGTATAAGGCTTAGGTGATAGGGTGGTTCTATCACATGCCAATAACATTCCCGGATTTGAGATGTTACAGGTTAGAAGAGAAGGCTACTACAGGGCAACATCAAAACGCTCACATTAGACAACCACCTAGACAAGTGCTAGGGGCACAAAGGGGTGAAGTTGAAGATGAAGAGAAGTTGGATGAATCACCAATGAATCAAAGCAGGTTTGGGCATGGTTATGGGAATAGAGAAGCTAAGATGGGTAGACCAAGTCAAGATAATGATTTGGGAAGCATTAAGGTGAAAATTTCACCCTTCCAAGGTAAAAACAATCTTGATGCTTATCTAAAATGAGAAAAAAGAATGGAGATGGTTTTCAATTGTCATAATTACTCCGATATCAAAAACGTAAAATTTGCTATAATTGAATTCACTGATTATGCTATTGTTTGGTGGGAATAATTTTTGAAGGATAAGAGGAGAAATCAAAAACGTCTTGTTGAGATGTGGGACGAGATGAAAGCAATCATGAGAAGACATTTCATCCCAAGCTACTACCATCGAGAGTTGTTCAATAAATTACAGCGTCTAGCTCAAAGATCCAAGAGCATAGATAAATACTACAAAGAGATGAAAGTTGCTATGATTTGAGTAAACATAAAGGAGGACAAGGAAGCCACTATAACTAGGTTCTTGAACGGTTTAAACCATGAGATAGCGGATGTAGTGGAGATGCAACATTATGTAGAGTTGACAGATATGGCACACCAAGCCATCAAAGTTGAGCAATAATTGAAGTGAATGATGATGGCTAGGAGGAGAACAAGCACGGCTACTACAAACTCTTGGAGATCAACTTATAAATGGGATGAGTTTCTATCAACTAGTCTTAAATCCGAGCCTACTAAGGATGTCGAACAAGTTGCGAGGCCAAAACGAAGGAGCACTGAATCCACTACTTCTAGAAATCGTGACATTAAGTGTTTGAAATGTTAAGGCAGGGGTCATATAACCAGCCAATGCCCAAATAAAAAGGTGATGGTGATCAATGCTCAAAGGGAGGTTGAGTTAGAAGATGAACAAGAAGACGAAATAGATGATATGCCGCTTCTTGAATATGCCTATGAAGTGCAATATGCTATAGAAGGAGAATTATTAATGGTCAGACGAGCTCTTAGCGCATAGATTAAGGAAGAAAATAATCAACAGGAAAACTTGTTTCACACTCGATGTTTTGTGAATAATAAAATTTGTAGTGTTATAATTGATGGTGGAAGCTGCATCAGTGTGACCAGCGCCGAATTAATGAAGAAATTTGTGTTACCTACCATGAAACATCCACGACCGTACTGCTTTCAGTGGCTAAACAATTGCAAAGAAATTAAGGTAATAAAACAAGTGTTAGTGGCATTTTCCACTGGCAAGTATGAGGATGAGGTGCTTTGTGATGTGGTACCTATACATACATATCACATTTTGCTGGGAAGATCGTGGTAGTACGATCGATGAGTCACACATGACGGTTTCACCAATAGATATTTCTTTATCATTACAAAGCAGTCTATATCACTTGTACCATTAACTCCAAAACAAGTTCTTGAATACTAACTTAAGACACAAAAAGCGAGTGAAAAGAGGAAAGAAAAATAGCGAGAGATCGAAGCTGAGAGAAAAGAAAAGGAAAGGAGGGAAAAAGAGAGAGTTGCAGCTTTGGTGAGTGTTATAGAGGAAAAATACAATTTTATGGCAAGAAAAAGTGAGATAAAGCGACAAACAAAACAATATGCCAAGCAAGCCAATAAGGGAAGCAAGACGGTTATCTTTAAACCAAGAGATTGGGTTTGGCTGCATATGTGGAGGGACCATTTTTCAAGCAAAAACTTTTGAAATGCCTTACAAGAGGTGACAATATGAGGACAAGTCTTCTTCAAGAAGGGGTAAATGATGCAAACTAGCCTACACAACCATGAATAAAAAATGGGAAACTCACACATGGGCTTGGAGGAACTTAAAGATAGTAGTCACAAGATCCATTCAGCTTATCAAGTGGGTCGATCACAAGATTTAAGGCATTAAATGGGCTGGTTCAACAAGTTGGTAAAATGGCAAACATATAGGGGCTTAGCATATGTCCAAATCAGTCTAAAGGGAACTTAGTCACTTTGATTAAGATTTTAGAAGAAGTTATCTCTTATGACTCAAATTTCTAGTTTAATAGTTTCCTTTTATGAGTTAAATTTCTAGTTTAGTAGTTTTCTTTTTTAGGTCAAATTTTTAGTTTAGTTATTTTCCTTTTCTGATTTGAATTTCATAGTCTAGGTTAAATTTAGAACTCTATATAAAGAACAAGCATTTTACATTTTTATTAGTGAAGAATAATAATTGAGAGAGCTATTTTGTGCTTTTCTTTCCATATTGAAAGGATTCTTGAAATTATCAAGTTTATTTTTGTGGCATTCAAAATAACCAGATTTATCACCTAGATTCTGGAGTTGTTCTTGAAATTCTTGATATAGAGTCTTCAATTACTGTAGTTCTTAATTCTTATCTTATTAGGTAACGGGTCAAGACTCAACAAATTTGCGTCTTAAAGATCTTGGGGTTCAATACTACGTTTGATATTGGGTTTTGTCACATTGTTGGCGAGCTTCACATCATACCTTTAATAGAATTTGTTAAAAAAATTATAGAATATTGTAATGAATAAAAATTAGAAAAAAAAATTAAAAAAGAATTTGATAGAATGTGTATAGAATTTAGAGAGTTGTAATGATAGAAAGAACTATAAAAAAGCATAAAAAGCATTATAAAAAGAATAGTAGAAATATTATAAGACCAAATTATGACATATAAGTTGTTTAATAAAAATAAAGAAAATATTTGGAAAATGACATATAAAGTCAAAATATCCATAAGGTAAAAGATTAAAAGCACACGTTTTAAATGATTTACCAGATTATTTAGAACAAGAAATTTATATAAAAGATTACAGTAATAGTGAGAATAGTATAGAAAGCGATAGTTCACAAAGTAGTATAAACTCAAATATAGAAGTAAGTGTGTTTATGATTTAACAAAGCATTGTGTAGAATGTAAAAATGTAATAACTCAAGGATATAAAGACTAATAATATTAGTTATTTAATTTGTTATGTATGTAATAAAAATTGTGAGTCTAAACAATTAGAATTAAAAAAAAAAACAAAAATACAAATAGAAGAATTAGAAATAAATAAAGCTGAAAGTGATTTAATAAAAATAAATGTAGATATTCAATATAAAAATAAAAGCTACAATAGATACACGAGCAAATAATGTATTATACATGAAAGCTTAGCACTTGAAGAAGATATGATTAGATTAAGAAGACCTATAAAAATATGACAATTTAATGGTGAACAAATAGAAATAACTCATTGTATTATAAACATAGTTGTATACATCAATAATGAAAAGTATATTTTACCTCAAACTTTTATTACTAAAATAATTTGTAAATATAAATATATATTATAAGATTAAAGTTTACAATAGGAAATAATAGAGGAATGAGTCTAACTTCTTGTTGGATTATTTTTCTTCATTAAAAATAACACTTGTTCAACTTAAATTTGAAACTGATATAATAGCTTATGGAAAACAAACTAAACAATTAGATAATAATATAAAATTAGAATATTTTGATAGTTTAGTAGAAGAGAATATAGAAGATGAAGAAGAAATAGAACAATTAGATAAAATATATGTAGAAAATATATAAAAGAAGTAGTTGATATATCACCTAGATGTAAATTGAACAGTATGTCATCCATAGAGCAAATGTAGAAAAAATTGGAATATAAGAGTGAGTACAAAAGAAAACTATAAAATAGAAATAATAAATTCAAATTTAACAATAAATGCAAAAGATTTAGCATATAATTTAGAATATAAAAGAGAAATTAAATTGCATATAGAAGAATTGATAAAGTTAGGAGTAATTACAAAGAGTATAAGTAGACATAAAAGCCCAACATTTATAATTAGAAATCACAGTGAAATAAAAAGAGAAAAAAAAGTAGAATGGTAATAAATTATAAGCGTTTGAATGATAATACTTATGGTAATGTACAAAATACCATATAAATATGATTTATTAAATTGTATACAAAATGCTAGTTGGTTTAATAAGATAGATTGTATAAGCGTTTACTGACAAATTAGGTTAGAAGAATAAGAAATAGAATGGACAACAATTAGGTGTAGAAAATGACATTTTGAGTGGTTAGTTATACATTTTAGCTTAAAACACTACAATTGTTTTTCAAGCACAAATGAAAGAGATGTTGAAGCCTTATTTAGATTTTTGTATAGTTTATTTTGATGATATTTTAATTTTTAGTAAAAATAAATTTAGTCGTATTAATCATGTGATAAAAAATTTAGAATTCTTAGAAGCAAAAACAAATTGTAGTATTTAGAAAGAAGTTAGAATTATTTAAACAAGAAATAGAATTCCTAAATATAAAAATAAAATAAGAAAAAATAGAATTACAAAAGAATACTATTACAAAAATATTAGATTTTTCAGATAAGATAAAAGAAACTAAGGAATTACAAAAAAAAAAAAAAATTAAGATTATTAAATTATGATAGAAAGATTATTCCAAATTTAAGCATGTTATTAGGACCATTATACTATAAATTAAAAAAGAATGGATAAAGATTCTTTGATAGTGAAGATATAAAATTAGTTTAAAAAATCAAATCAATTGTACAAAAATTAAAACTTTTAGCTTTACCAATAGATATTTATTATAAAATTATACAAATAGATACAATTAGAATAGGATGGGAAGGAGTACTATTACAAAATACCTATATGATATTTCTTAAACTAAAGAAGAAATAATATTATCTTGGAATTGATGCTCTAGTACCAATCTTTTTTGTATGAATTATTAATTATTTATACAAATTTATACTTTTTCGAGATCATTCTTTTATACTTATGGTATTTAGGTGTGTCTTTTACATCACATATTGATAATTTAAATTTGTTCAAATTGATAAATATAATTGAAAAAGACCAAAAAAATATTTATTGTAGTGAATATAGTAATAAAGAGTTGCTACATTAAGATAACTTAACTATATAGTATTTTTGCAAAAAGATTTATGGCTATAGGTTTACTAGCATGGGTCAATTAATAAATCAGATAAACTAACACATATAATGTATTTTAATAGATTTAGATGATTCATTTCAATGAACCATAAGCTTGGGAAAGCATGTACATATATATGAGTGAGTGCTCATTGGAGAATAGGTTAACTAAATTGACTCACCAAAGACTCTTGATAGAAATTCCATATAACCGTCAATATTAGCTCTTTTCGAGTTGAGTAAGTATATGTGGTTCTTTGACTTAAGATGTCACAGTGATCTTGTGTGTGATCCTCTATTCTTAGATGTCATATATGTCATAAGTCTTTTATGGTTTAATCTCTTAATGGTTGTTGGGAATAGATTGATGCACATGAAGATTGATGTGTATTCAATAAAGGATCTGTTATTCTATGTAGTTAGGGTGAATATCCTGTGATCTTTATAATCATACTACATTCAATCTCTGATCAAAGTAGTTATTGGAAATGAGTTTCTGATATTTAAGATAAAATTAGAAAATAGTTTATAAATATTATCTACGTAGTGTGAATTTAAAGTTAAAGTAAATATACGGTATAATCTACGTCTACATACTCAATTAGAATATTATATAACAGAAGAACAATATGTATGCGGTAACTCAATTTGTATGATTCTCAAGAATTCATGTCGTTTGGGATCGCCATGATATGTAGGTGAACGTCACTCATGGACTTATAGAAAAGTTCTATATGACAAACATACATGAACCTAGCGAGTCACATAACTTAAAGTGTGATCCTAGTAGGTAAGCTAAAGACCATCATTTAGAGGTTCTGCTAAAAAAAAGTAATTATTGCTTAAAGCTAATCTCGGTAACTAGTAAGGTATAATTTACTGTTTAATTAATTTTTGACTTTAATAATTTTTATCTTAATTTATATTGGTAAGTAGCATATTTGTATGGTTATGTACATGTCAAGGAAAGTTCTGTCACCAAAATTATTATGCCTGAGGAGTCTAGTTTTTAAGTGGGACTGTTGTGATTCCATTAGTTTTTCTTGAGAACCTATTGATGTATATTTGCAAACATACGTGAAACATATATTTAGCTTTATAATAAAATATGTTTTATTATTTTTTTACTTTCAATATATTTAGTAACTATGAAATAAATTGTTATTTGTGTATCTATATTGCTTTTGCTGTGTATCTATAGTAAATAAGGTTTGACTCAAATATACAAATACATTATACAAAAGTAAAAATTGTATTGAAACATAAAGTATAAAACCTAGCATAGATTTAGAAATATTAGCAATAATAAATTTTTTAAGTTCATTTTATGTATATACACAATCGAAAGAATTTATGACTAAGATAGATTGTAATAACATAATTCAATTTATTAATAAAGTAAATAATAAATATTTTGTACATAAAAATTCTTTTAATAATAAAAGATGGATAGAATTCTTAGATATTATACAAGGAAAATGATATAAACCAAGTTTAAACATATAAAATATAGTGATAATAAAGTCGACTAATTCCTTCTTAATTATTTTGCAAGAAAATGGCTAGTTCCGGTCAAAGTGTAGCATACAAAAGTAATATAAAATAGGGCCATTTATTTTTAAATTTTGTCACATAATTTCTTTTCAACCTTTACATAGATTAAAAGCTAAAGTTATTGAAACTAGACATTACATATTAAATAATATTTGGTATTTTAGAAATGATAAAAAAAAATAGATAGTTTAAATGTTTTCAACTAAATTTTTTAAGAAAAATCATTTTCAATTTTATGTTGGAACTAAACATGACAACATTTCATGGATGTCAAAATCAATTCAATATCATTCTAGATCCTACGAATATTGTTTGGACATTAATTATGTGTCATGTTTATAGAATGGTAAGTTGCAATTTCAACCAGTATACCATTACATTACCTTGGTACAGTTCAATAATCTAGTAGAAGTTTACACAAAGGAATCAAATGCAAAAGCTTATGAGTTTAGTGTCAATGATCTACAGAGATATCGAACCCAAAAGTATGATGATTGTACAAATTATCTACGTACTAAACTAGTGACCCAAACTACCATATGCCAATATTTTTAAGAGGCCCAAAATTATATTTCAAATACCTTATTCCTTGGATCTCTTTAATTCTAGGAGAATATGAATATTTCTATATGATGACTACTCTGTCATGAATGAAATAGCATATCAAAACTTTGACACTTAAAACGATGCCTTATCAGTAGATAAAAAAACTTGTAGACCAAGAAAAAGTGACAATGAAAAGGTTAGGAATAGTAAAGCACTTTTGTAATTATCTTTTATTATACCTTTTCTTTTTATGTACAAACATGTGTAAAGTAAAAATAGAAAAATGAAAGTGATAGGAATGTCCAAATTTTCTATAAATAGCAAACATTTTTCATTGCAACAGTAGGCTTAATTATGCGAATGCTTAAATGTACTCTCACTTTGAGAACTTGTAAAAACTCTTCTCCCTTTTCATTGTGTTGTAGAAATATGGTTTTTGGGCTCATTGATTCTGCAACGTTGTGAAGATAAAAAATCATGCTATATTTTTTTCGGTTAAATCACACAAATCAAGCACCAAAATCAACAAAAAAAATTCTCAAACACATAAAAAAACAACATATTCATCATAAATCAATTATTTCTAATCATTTTGAACAAAAATAGTAAAAACATTATTAAAAACTTACCTAAACCCACCATTGTGGCCGCCCACTTTGAGAAAGTATTCCTAGTGTGCTTGCAAGGTATCGAATGTTAAAAAGGTGAAGGGAAAAACAAAAGTTTGTTAAGTTTTGGCTATTGGGGGCATTTTGGTTCAAATTTTGTTTTTTAGTTACTTTGGTTAAAAAAGGTAACATAACTATTTTTGTAAATTGCCATAAAAACACAGCTATTTTGGAAAATTTTCCACCTTTTAATTCGGAAAATTTTCTAAACTAGTCAAATTTATAAATTAATTTACTAAAATAGCCACTTTCATAATTTGTTTATTAAACAAACCAAAATAAATATATTTGAACAAAAATACCCTTAATTCCATAAAATTTAACGAATTTTGATGTTTTATTGAATGGACCCATAACTTTTAAAATTAATGAATAATAACAAAATATTTAAAAATTTTATATATTCATAAATCTTAGGTTTAGTTTGTTTGGGTATCAATATGCAAACTTTTAAAATATTTTATTATGATTCATTAATTTCAAAAGTTTGGAGTCTATTCAAAATTTTCACTTAACCCACTTTCGTCAATAAATTTGGAATAGCCTTAAATTTTAGAATATGTAATAGATCCTTAAATTTTTGTAATTAACGAATTATTGATAAATTATTTAAAATAATGCATATTAATCTTTAATTAATAAGGATGGTAGCAAATCGAGTTGAAGAAGGATATCTCTAAACTCGCATCTGCATCAGTTAAAAAAATTTAAAACTAAATATGCATCAAATCCGTAGCGGATTAGACATTTTATTATCAAACCTACTTAAATGGATATTTAATATTTATCAAATCTGTGCAGATATTTGTAAATTTTTAGCAAATTTTTTTGTATTTTCAACTATACTTGTACTATTAATAAATATCAAATTTAAACTTATAAATTATTTAATTAAAATTATAAATTTTCAGCATTAATTCAAAATAAAACATATCACTAACATAAAATATCAAGTATATTCAATATAAAATAAAATTAATCACAACAATTTAATAAAAATATATAATTATTTTATAAATTTATATATAAAATATTATAAATTCAAAATAAAATTTTATAAACTATAAGTCCAAAACAATAATTACAAAATTTACATATTCATTTTTTTTAATTGTAGCTAACACTCAACCAATATGATTGTTAAAATAGTGAATAATAATATATAAATTAATAAAGTTATTTTAATAATTTTATAAATATATAATAAATATATTTATTCGTATTCGTATCCATCTCAAACTTGCTATTAAAATGAAATTATTTTAATAATTTTATTTTTATTCCAAAATCTATTAAGAGACAACCCAAATTCATCCCATTAGGTTGAGTACTAGCAGATTTATTAATGAAATTATTATTCCTACTAATTAAAAATAAAATTATTGTATCAATATGTAAGACTTTAAAATAATTTATTATTATTTGATAATTACGTATATATAGAAATTCATTCCAATTTTTTTAAAAAAATTCTACTTTTTGTCACCACCCCAAATAATATATTTATGAGATTATTTTTGTCTAAATATGTATATATTTTACTTTTTTGGTAAATGAATTATGAAAGTAGATATTTTGGTAAAATAAAAAATAAAATGATTACTTTTGAAAATTTTTCCTTCAAATTTTGTGCAAACTTTACTACTGGTACTGTGCGGTTGGGGGTTGATTCGTTCGTTCGTTCTGCAAACCTGCGTCTCCATTTTTTTTCGCTTCCAGTTGATATATGAATCAAGTGTTGCAATTAGGATTCAAAGCTTTCGTCAGTCCTACATGGTACTTTCTTTTCTTCTCTATTTCATATCAAAATCAACACCCAACAGGCCGGGATTGAGCTTGCTCCTCAATTTGATCACAATGTTTATAATTTATCTGACTGGAACTTGTGTTTATTACAGCTTTAAATTGTTATAAATTTGTTTTTTTTTTGGTTAATATATAATGCTGTTTGTTTGCTGTTACGTCATGGTACTGTAGCTTTTCATTGCTTCCAAGGAATTTGAGAATTGGAACCTTGGTTTCTTTGAGAGCAAGAGCAATGAAATCTAAACGACTTCTTTCGAGTCCCTCAAAACCAGTGTCATCAATTGATGACATGGGAGATAAAATGCAGAAAGGGTTAATGGGTACTACCCCAAAGGTGAGTCATTTGCTTTACTTGTAGCAGGTACTTGTTATTGTTTACTTTGTTGTTTTATGGGTTTGTAAGCTGGCCGTTAACAATGATTGGTGCACAGGATGATAGTGAGACAAGTAGAGTAATTGAGGAAAAGAAAGATAAGAAATTGAAAGGATTAATGGCTACAAGCTCGAATTCTGAGAAGGTTGCTGTGAAGGTTATTTCATGGCTTAACTTGCGTCTGCCTTTGTCTGGAATCTACATGTTTTCTTGTCTAACAAGTGGCTGATACTTTCCGTTGTTTAACTGTAACTTGGTGTTTAGGAAGTTGGTGTTGAAAGTAATGAAGTTAAAATTCAGAGTATCAGGCATGATCCTGAGAGAATTGAGGTCATGACTGTTCAAGAACTCAGAGCTACATTGAGGTAAACACAAGTTTTAAGGCTTAACATACAGAAAGACAAGATTTTGGTATTTGATA
Source organism: Cedrela odorata (assembly GCA_035584115.1). Taxonomy (NCBI): domain Eukaryota; kingdom Viridiplantae; phylum Streptophyta; class Magnoliopsida; order Sapindales; family Meliaceae; genus Cedrela; species Cedrela odorata. The sequence goes on from JAXCLQ010000015.1 coordinate 8,911,453, forward strand.
TACTTGTTCTTTTCCTTGTAAAAACAAATGTTTGTATGTTTTATTGTTACATTATTCACTTATGTGTAGCTTTCTTTCTTTGTTCACATATGCTTTATGTTCAACATGCATTTGCATGTTAGGTCCTAAGATATTGAAAAAGACTACTCCATATCGGAAACTTTGTGGCTAATTAGTCTACATCTGACCAACTACAAATGATTGAGTTATTGCCTTCTTTAGACAACTTGCCTTTCAATTCAAAATTGTTCTATTATTTTTGCAGTGTTCTTTTTCCTAATTTTTTCTTTTGGTGAATGTAATCAATTGAGTAGATGGTGTTGGCCTATAGAAGGGTACATTGCACATGTATATCTTATGTTTGTGAGTATGCTATTTTCATTCTGAATCATCAGGAGTATTGGGGTCCCTGCCAAAGGTTGTAAACATGATCTTGTGTCTGCCTTGAAGGTTTTCATGGAGAAGAAGACACAAGGTAAACAATTTTACCACATCAACAAAGTTTAATATTTCCTAACAGTGTTTCATAAGGCTTCTTGTCATTCCTGATAAGATGAAGCAAAACAATTAATTTTCATAACTTTTAATTCTTTATTTTAGCTTTCTTTTTTGGTTTCCTTTATTCTCACAACCAATTTTGATTCAATTCTAGGTTGCTTATTTTTAAGGTTGGAAATTCTTTTCGTGTGCAGGTGAAAATTCTCTTGGAGAAGCAGAGCAAGTGTCCTCCATTTCTGCAGAAAGTATATTGATAAAAAGGAAGGCTAATGTGGAAAGTATATCGATAAAAAGGAAGGCTAACGTGGAAAGTATATCAGTAAAAAGGAAGGCGAAGAAATTGTCTTGTCAGGACCATGTTCAAGAAATTAATTATGTTCCACAGGTTTCTGACGATAAAATTATTGAAGTTAATGCTAAGATGATCACAACAAAACAAAAGATTTCAATCAAAAGCAATGAGATTTCAGGTACTGTAGTATATATGTATTCAGTTTCCATTGCTTTCCTTCTCTGTTGTTAATGATATTCAGGTGGCGTCATCTTTAATGGAACTACTGGGTCATGTTCTTTGAATTGTTAATTCGAGTTAATTTGATCTCATCAGGAGCAGGCTGGCTCATGGTTTATTTTTCTAGGTAGAAATCCTTTTGAAAAAAAAAGGAAATCATGTTATGTTTTGGTGTAAGTGTGAAGTTGCTACTGCCGATAATGCATTTACTCTCCCAACAGATCCCAGTGAACCTTGGACAATTCTTGCTCATAAGAAGTCTCAAAAGGGATGGATTCCTTATAATCCTAGAACTATGAGGCCTCCACCTCTAGGGGAGGATACAAAATCTACGAAGCTTATGTCTTGGAATGTCAATGGGCTAAGAGCGCTACTGAAGTTAAAGGGATTCTCTGCAGTGCAACTGGCCCAAAGGGAAAATTTTGATGTACTGTGCTTGCAAGAGACGAAACTGCAGGCAAGTATGCTAGCACTTTTTGACATGTATCCAATCAATACTTGAAGAACATTTTCGAAGCACAATGTTCCTCTTAATATAAATTTACTTAGTCGTCTTCATTGTTTTCTAAGCTTTTTTTTTTTTTTTTTTTAATTTTGTTCTTAGCATACTTGCTTTCTTTTTGGTATTAAATGCATCTTTATGTTGGAAACAGGAAAAAGATGTTGAATCTATCAAACAATGTCTCATAGATGGATATGAGAATAGCTTCTGGACATGTAGCATTTCCAAACTTGGTTATTCTGGTACAGCAGTTATCTCACGGGTATGGCTATGGTTTCCATCTAATTTCACAATTGGCCAAGCTTTTTTCGTCTTTAGAAAATCTAGTTTTCTCTTCCTTTATTTGTGAAGTTTTGTGACAATCTTTATCTCTGCTGTCAGTGGGAGGCTGTTTCTTATGATAAAATATTTATTTTATCAAATGCTGAGTAACAAATTATCTACTTTGAGTCATTAGCATTGTTTATAGTTGACATGTTTATTTGTATCATCTAGTGTTCAAGTATGTGCTGTTTGATTTTAAACTGCTAGCATTTTATTTGCTTTGGTAATGATTTACTCATTAGTAGTCTGCATTTAAAACTTAGCACTTGTTGAACAGATAAAACCACTTTCAGTCACATATGGCTTAGGCATAGCAGATCACGACAGTGAAGGACGGCTAGTGACAGCAGAGTTTGATTCATTTTATTTAATAAGCGGCTATGTTCCAAATTCTGGGGATGGCTTGAAAAGACTGGTAATGAACTTATGCATCTCATATAAGTTGCTACTACTTTATTCTTCAAAGAGTTTTTTCTTCGACTGATGTTTTTACTTTTGATTTTAGTCATACAGAATTACACAATGGGATCCATCTCTTAGCAACTATATGAAAGTAAGCATACTCCTTTATTTTATACTTCTGCTGAATACAATGTGCATAAGTTATCTGTACTAGAGAATTATATCTGTGTGTATGTATGCTTCTTTCTTGTTTCCTTTTCTAGAGATACAAGTCTTAATTATTCATTTTGGTTTACACAAATTCTAGACAATGCATAACCACCCAATAGTGTGCTATTTTTTTTTGCTTTTTTTGGTGTGGACTATATTGATTTATGTTTTCTCTTCATAAAATAGTTAGATGTTTGAAGTGCCATAGTAAACTTGACTTTGTATGCTTGATTCAGGAGCTGGAAAAGAAGAAGCCTGTCATTTTGACTGGGGATCTTAACTGTGCTCATCAAGAGATAGATATTTATGACCCTGCTGTAAGTGATTCCAAATTTTTGATGACGTGAGTGAATTTTTTTCTATTTGTTTTGGGATATAGTGATTAACCACTGCAGGCTCTGTATTACAAATTTAAGAAATAACTTCCAGTTTTTAAGTGCTAAGTTATTCTTTGTAATAAATGCATCAATTTGTAGGGAAATAAAAGAAGTGCTGGCTTTACAGATGAAGAAAGGCAATCCTTTAGCACAAACTTCTTGTCTAAGGGATTTGTGGATACCTTTAGAGCACAACATCCTGGTGTTGTTGGCTATACTTATTGGGGTTATCGACATGGTGGGCGCAAAACCAATAAAGGTATGCGATACTGTGATTATTTTTTGATGTATTTAAAGAGTACTTTATTCCTTTCCATTTGCTGTACTACATTTTTAAAATACTTTCATACTTTCAAGGGTTCTCTGATTTCAGGATAATTCTTTTGCCTTAAAAATTCGCTTATTTTAATGCCGGTGAAAATTTAAATACTTATTATACTCCTCATTCCATTTTCTTTATTTACCTCTCTAAAAAAGGGTGGAGGCTCGATTACTTCCTTGTCTCAGAATCCCTAGCTGACAAGGTCCATGATTCATACATTGTTCCTGATGTTCTTGGAAGTGATCATTGTCCTATTGGGCTTATACTCAAACACTAGTTGTTTGAGCACCATTGAAGCCAATTGTTAGGGGCAATAAAGATAGGTTTATCTGGTGGGTCTATCCTTAATCCCAACTTGAGAGAATTGCTGGCGATGGAAGGAAGTTGAGAAAGGGAACCGTGTTGACCCCATTA
>JAXCLQ010000015.1:8925736-8980053 GCA_035584115.1 Cedrela odorata
ATATATATATATATATATTTTTAGCCAAAAGTTGAATTATAAAATAATAAAAAAATCCATCGTAAATTCCACGTGCCCTGAGTTTCCAGCGTAGCAAAATTTAATTGGTCAAGATGACGCCAACAAAGATGCAATTCAATTGGACACGTAGGAAAAAAAAGAAGAAGCCTATTTTAAGCAAAAAGGTTAACAAGTTCATTTTCTTTTTCATTTTCAAGACAAAGTCGGGAAATTCAGAAAGAGACAGAGTTGAGTCGAGTCGAGTCGAGTCGTGTCGAGGTGAGTTGAGCATGGCAGCTCGCAAGAGAACTTCAAAAACAACGGCGGCAGATACAACAAAATCAGAAATTACCACGACGCAACAACCCACCGGTCCGACGGATGACCCGCCCATTGCCCCGCCAAAATCGAGTCTAATTTTCAAGCTCTGTCTCTTCTTTTCTGTTCCGTATTTTTACCTGATATTTTACCACTACAAGATTGAATCTGAAATCAAGAGTTCCATCCTTATCAATGCCGGGCTTAGCCTTGTTGGATTCTTTATTACCCAGAAGATGATACCCGTGGCTTCTCGATACGTTTTGAGAAGAAACTTGTATGGTTTTGATATCAATAAGAAGGGTACACCTCAAGGCACCATTAAAGTGTAAGCTTTTGTTGTTTTATTCATTTGGGTTTGGATTTGTGATTGATTTGGTGAATTGGGTATGCGTCAGTTATGCAATTTGGTTAAGCTGACTATTTAGGATCCGGTTATTTAATCGAATTGTGTAGCGGTTTCGGTGTTAGATTCGGTTTTTGATGAAATATTAGAACGGGAGTGACTTTTGGTATTGTTTTGTGAAATTTTTATTGATTTTATATTGACTAGTATATGCCAACTTGTTCAAGCATAGTATTCGCTGTTTTATTTTTTGTTCATTTTTATTCAAGAGGTGAACATGTGTGGGATAGAAATTTGCGGTCTTATGCTAAAATTGATATCTAATCCTATGAAAAGTTCTCTCTCCCATTTTTTCGTAGTTCATTTCTTATTGAAATGCTGAGATTAAATTAAAGTCTGAATATTTCTGTCCAAAGTATTTAATGTCCTTTTCATTTTATTCATGAGCTAAATCTAGTCCTTGTTTTTCCATGAAAATGTTGAAGCAAAGTGTGTGAGCACATTTCTTTTTTCTATTGTCATTTTTTTTGGAGACAGTTATCTGTGCATTGATAATCTTGTTTGACTATCTTATTTCGTCAAAAAAAAGTAAAAAATTATAGTGCTATTTTTTGTTTTGCAGGCCAGAATCACTGGGTATTGTTGTTGGTATTGTCTTTTTGGTCTTGGCAATCTTATTTCAGTATTTTAACTTTACAGCTGACTCAAATGTAAGTTCGCTATGTCTCAACACTTTCTAGTTCATATTATCATCAATTTCTTGCTCATTTCTGTATCATTTTTCAACATTCTAATCTCTGAAAAAATTCCTACATTTGCAAGTCTTTGCTTTAGCAATTACAAGAAGTTATTTTGATGGACGTTGTTTTATTTGGTTGTATCCATGGTTAGTTTATTGTCGTCATTGACGTAGTCCTAAATCTTCTAAATTGGCATCTATATCCGTCCAAAACCAGATCTACATAGATGCCTTTTGAATATATCAATTTTAGGATTAGAATGTCTATACAATACATTAATTGTCCTGTGAGGAAACTAGGAGAACAAACTAGGGATCGGTGAAAATGGTGCACAAGGAATGCTTGCAGATGTTCTTATTTTGTTATGTTGGATGATAATTCTCATAAATTAGAGGTGAGAGGGGGAATATTATAGAACTAAAGCAGCATAGATTCAGTGATGAAGTGCCTAAATAGTGCAATTGATCCATCTTAACCTTTCATACTCGAGAGAAGCTTAATAAGCCAACTAGATTGTCAGCCATAATTTGTTGTGCAAAAGCAGGTGGTGGAACCAGATGCTTATGTGATGCGTATAGCTGGGATAAGGATGCTGTTTACATTGTTGGGGGAGAAAATAAGAAAAGACTTGTAGCCACTGTGGACAAGGTAATAGCATCAATGAGGACAGTTTGCTACAACAGTAACAATCATTTAAGAGTATGAAGTTGAAGGAGCTGCAATGACAAGGAAAATGATGAAATGATTACTGAATGAGAGGTAGAAAATACATTTTGGTAATTGGTTTATGCTATCAGAAAGCATGATCCTAGATAAAGCAATATGGTGAAGTGGGTATGTGTAGCTAATAAGCAGTTGCTGTTTCATAGGTTTGAATTAAGTTGTAATGATTCACTTATCAGTTGGCTCAAGTTATTTGCTGGTAATTTCCTTAATAACTGGTCTATCTCAAAAGAAATAAATTAAATGAAATGCTACTCTGCCACAAAAAAGGTAACTGTGCAAATGCTGACCTTTAACATGTTCACCAGCCTAAACAAAAAACTATATAGGTTATCTATGAGAGGCATATGAATGCTTTATGAATCAAATGTTTTTTAATTTATATTTTACTTGGCGTAGGTGATCTTCTTTTTGGGGATACCCTTTCCTATTTTGGTTCTTTATTTTGGTGCCTTAGTATTCTCTTTACCTTATCTGTGTTTTCTTTTTTTAGTTAGAAGTAGAATTTTTATGAAAGATTCAATGGGACACTTTGTTAACCCTAAACTCAAATCTTGGGGACTGTAGTTACGAGTCCATGTTTATAAGTTGTGCACATATTCTGAGCCGGTAAGATTAAACTTGCGATTATTTCATTCATGCAGTGGCTTGTTGAGTACAATGCGGCATTAGCATCCATCTGCTTCATGCTTTTGCTTGGATTTGTTGATGATGTCCTTGATGTGCCTTGGAGAGTGTGAGTATTCAGTCTTTGCCTAAGATTTCAATAATTTTTAGAAGCCTAATTCTTCATTATAAATACTTAATTTTCACCCCGTGGCTTCTAAACTAATGTTTATTTGATCTTCTTTGCTTTCTTGTAATTGTGAAGAGCAGGAAATTAATACTTCCATCATTTGCTACTCTTCCCTTGTTGATGGCATATGCTGGACATACTTCTATTATCATACCAAAGCCTCTTGTTCCTTATGTTGGGCTTGAGATTTTGGATCTAGGTATGATTTCAATTATTGAGAGTGGCTATAACAGTTGTAGAATGAGAAATCAGTTTAATGTCAATATAGCATTTGCTCAATCTCTTGATCTCTCACCATGCAATTGAATCTTATATTTGGATGCTTGTTTTCATGTGGTTATTAATATCTGGTCAAGAAAATTGAAAAATCTGAGGAAAAAATTCTTGTATCCATCACCGTTTTAGGAATTTACATTTATAGATATTCTATACGCAAATTTAGTATCTAATTATAGAATGAAAATATTATAACAATAAATCAGGAAATAAATTATGTCTAGATACGTTCCTAATTTTTAGTGACAGGTCTAATCTCCTAGATATGTGGACTGTTATCCGGCAATTCCATGATTTTAGGATCAGACTTATTTTGGAATCCCATGATTTTATGATCAGACATAGAAACCGTCGACACTCCCCCTCAAGCTGGAATGTAAATGTTTTTCATTCCTAGCTTGTCTAGAATCTGATGAAGAGCCGAACTTGGTAGGCCTTTGGTAAGAACATTTACCAGCTGCTCTTCTGTTGGAACATAGGGCATACGTAGTAATCCACTTTCCAATTTTTCTTTGATGAAATGAGGATTGATCTTTCCATGCTTAGTACGATTGTGATGTACTAGATTATGAGCTATATTAATAGTTGATTTATTATAATAGTAGAGCTTTATACTTCCTTCCTCACTGATCCCTAAATCATTCAGAGTAATCTTCAACCATAAAAGCTCATAAACTCTCCATGCCATAGCTCGAAATTCCGCTTCGGCGCTTGATCTAGTCACTATTGCTTGTTTCTTACTCTTCCAAGATACAAGGTTTCCTCCCAAAAAAAGGTATAATATCCTGAAATTGATCTTCGATCCACTATTGATCTTGCCCAATTTGTATCAGTATATGCTTGATGATTATGTGATGTGCCTTTCTTGTAGAGAATTCCTTTTCCTGAAGTGCTTTTCAAATACTTCAATATTCTGTAGACAACTTCTAGATGTTCTTTTAGTGAGTACATAAATTGACTCACTATGCTAGCTGTATAAGCAATATCTGGACGGGTGTGTGACTCATAAATTAGTCTTTGCACTAGCCTTTAATATCTCCCCTACCTATCAGGGTATCTTCTAATTCTTCACCAAGTTTATGAGGTTGCTCAATAGGAATTTCAGATGGCTTGCACCTAAGCATCCCTGTTTCTTGCAATAAGTCCAGGATGTACTTTTGTTGAGAAATAAATATACCTTCTTTGGAATATCCCACCTCTATTCCCATAAAGGATTTGAGTCTTCCCAATTCCTTAACTTCAAATTCCTCTATCAATCTTTTTCCAAGTTTTCCAATCTCCACAAGGTCATCACTTGTTATAATGATATCATCAACATACACAATTAAAATTGTGATTTTATCATTTTTTGACCTTTTAGTGAAGAGAGTATGATCTCCTTGGGATTGTTTAATCAGCATCTTCTTCATTGCTTGAGTGAATCTTCCAAACCATGCCTGGGGAGACTTTTTCTTCTAATTCACCGTGTAGAAAAGCATTCTTTACATCAAATTGCAGTAATGGCCATTGGAAGTTAACGGTTAGAGACCTGTATTGATCTCGGCTAATGGAGTATATGTCTCTTGATAATTCACTCCATATGTCTGAGTGTATCCCTTAGCTACCAGCATTGCTTTGTACCTTTCTAAGGAACCATGTGTCTTATATTTAATTGTATACACCCATTTGCAGCCTACTGGTTTCTTCCCTTTTGGTAATTCCACCAGAACCCAAGTTGCATTTTTCTTCAGGGCTTCCATTTCCTCCATCATTGCCTTCTTCCACTCTTTATTCTGTAATGCTTCATCGACATTTTGTGGTATTCTATTTGAATGTAGTTTAGTAAGGAAAGATCTATAAGATGAGGAAATATTTTCAAAGGAGATACAGTTAGCAATAGACTGTTGTGTACACTTTCTAGTCCCTGTTCAGATAGCTATAGGAACTTCAAGATCTACTAAATCAGTACATATCTCTTCATTATCTGCCAGAGGCTTGGTGCATGCCATGGTTAAGGATCAGCTCTCCTTCTTGAATAGACTTGCAGTGGCAAATCAGGAGCTTCGTTCCTCATCGTCTCATTATTATTAGGACTCAGGAGAAAACGTGGTTGGTCTGAATGTTGTAGACTCTGAAGAGGATATATTTGGATTAGCATTAGGGAGAACAGGTTGCTGATTTGGTATGGTGGACTGTTGGTTTGATGGTTGTTTTGAAGGGGTTTTTGGTAGTGCTGATTGTGTGGGTGGAGTGAAGACGAACTTGGGGGAAAACCGAAGACATTTGTGGCTGAGCTGATAGTGTATTTTGTGGCTGACCTGAAGGTATGTATCACGTCCTGAAAAATGTACTAGGCAAGTTCGAAATTGATGGTTACCACAAACCCTAGCTCAAAATAAGCCCATAACTTATATTTTTTGCGATCTAACTGATCATCCATACAATCCTGTTTCACTGTTCATGACACTATACACACGCAAAACTTATTCTTGCTCAAGAGCCAGGTTGGCAGTCTCTCGGCGACTAGTTTCAGCAAATTTTCCTGTTCGCCGAGCAGTGCTCATGTCTACTGACATGAGCACTGTTCACAACAGTGCTTTGAACATTGGCAATGGATGAGCAGTAACACTGAGAAAAATTTTCTGTTTTTTGCTCCTGCTTTTTAAGTCCCAGCAATTGGATCCATCAACTATGCCTTCATATAGGGGAGGTGGCTATTCGCATTATAGAGGTTAGATAGAGGTGGCTATTTGCATTATCGTGTCGTGTCAAATAGAGGTTAATCCAAATAAACCCATTTAATAATTATGTCAAGAATTGGAAACTCTAACTTGATACGATTATTAAACGGTTAAACTGATTGTAATCGTATCACTTGTTTAATATATTCTTTTATATATTGTGATATATTTCTATAATACTTATGATATTATATACTTAAATATTAATTAATTTTATTTTAAATATAAGAAAATACATTTTAAAACATGATAAATATAACTAAATTTTTTTTAAAACATGAAAAATGTAAAATAAATTTATCGAATCATTAAATAAATTAGTACATTATAATTACTCAAATAGTTAATTTATCATAAATGGGTTCTCATGTCAAGAACTCTAAATTAGAATTTAATATAATTATTAATCGTGTTATATCGTATTTATCGATTTAATAATCATGTCATTTTATGTCAACCCAAAGCCGCAAATTCGTGTCAATTTGGCAAGGCGTATAAAAAATTGCCCCGTGTACTGCCACGCCATGCAAGACAAGTTTGAAAACCCTTATCTTATCTTCACTTGAATACCCCCCTTAAGAGAAGATAGGTCAAAAAGGATTTATTTTCGGCAAATGTAATATCTTTTGACAAAAATCTTCTTATTGGAGGATAGTAACACTTATATCTTTTTTGTGCGGGAGGATAGCCAATAAAGATACACATAAGAGCTCCAGATCTAACTTACTACAATTGTGAAATGATGTGAACATATTAGACGCCCAAAAATTCTTGGTGGAAGTGGATGAGACATTCCAATGTGAGGAAAGAATTGTGAGAGAACTTCAATAGGAGTGTTATTTTGTATGTTGACATGTTTCACATTGAAAAGAAGATTCGTCAATTCCTTTAAATAACTGAGGAAACATATTCTTGAGTACATAAAAGATGGATGTCCTAGTCTAAAGTGACGAAGCCAAATCTGTGATTTATTGAATAGTATTTTTTTTCTGACAAATGAGATGAAGGTACTTGGGGTCCCTTTCCACCACTGCTAGTATCCAAGAAATACTGCCCTTCCTTTTCCTTAGCAAGCTCAATCGTCTTCCTCGTAGTTGGTTCATGGAAAAAGAACATTTATCCGATGAGAATACCACCTTATAATTCAAATTTTTTTTTTTTTTGTCAATTTTGGAATGACAACTTAGGCATATGAAGTACGGATTCTACATTAAGAGAGAGAGTGATTGAGATAGTTCCTTTTCCTGGCATAGGAGCCAAAGTTCCATCTGCCACCTAATCTTCTGATGCCCTGAACATAGAGTGTATGTGGAGAATTGATGGGATGAATTAGTCATGTGGTCTGTAGCTCTCGAATCCACCACCCATGCCTCACTGTGATTGTTCTCCAATGAAACAATGAAAGCTTGAGCAGAATAATTACTTGCATGTGCCAAGGAATAAGTACCAACAGGTTTGTCAATTGTGGTAAATCTTCTCAACCTCCTTATTAAGTGCACTTAGTTCCAGCTGATCTTTTTGATCTGTTATCTCTTCTGCCATATTTGCTTGTCCATTCCATGGTTTCTGATTCAGCTAATTCAGTTCAGTGGTAGTCCCGTTGTTGTTCCTGCCAAATGGTGGTTTGCCCTTCAATTTCCAACAAGTCTCTTTTGAATGTCTAGGTTTCTTACAATAATTGCACCATAAGTCGTCTTTGTTGTTCTTTGAAGGATCATGATTGTTTTGTCTTGGTTGGTAAGGAATGTGACTATTGGTCAAGAGGGCGGATTCTTCTGGTTTGGGGAACTCTACCACAACTGACCTCTTCCCTTCTCCTCTGATTATGGCAAAGACTTCACTAAGTGAAGGCAGTTCTTCTTTTCCCTGGATTTGGATCCAAATTGGATCATATTCCTTGTTAAGACCCACTAAGAACTCATAAATCGGCTCCCCTTAAATGAACCTTAATAAAATAGTTACATCTTCACTGTACGTCATCTTGATGTTATAGTAGTAATTGAGTTCAAGCCATAAACCATTCAGGTATTATAGTAATCAGTAACAATGAAGATACCTTGCTTGGTTGAATGAATTTTAGACTTAGTTTCAAAGATAAGGGCGGCGTTTCACCTTGGAGTATGTTCTTTTCACTGTTTCCCAGATTCCTTAGCCGTGGCTAAGAACGTACAATTCCCACTGATTTCAGGTTGCTTGGAGTCCCGCAACCACGACATAATCAGTGAATCTTATATATCCCAAGCTTCAAACTTTGGATCATCCAAATCCGGTGTTGGTTGGTCAGATGGTGAAGCTTCCCCTTTCCTTTGAGTTTAGTATGAACCAATTGTAACAAGGTTAGATAATTCCTTCCATTAAGACGGTAAGATGACTGAATGATACCTAGATCATTTGGATGAGTTGGCTGTGGCTGAACAGTTTTGGAAGATTCAGAAATTGTTGACTAGATGAATGGCACACACGGACACAACTGAATTTGGATATGAGACTAGTGATTCAAAGATAGAGAACCGTGAAAAACGCAGTAATGAAGGCTGAAATGGATACTCTGTTTTGATGTCAAAAACATCAAAACAGAGTAGAAGACAGATTTCGTTCAGCAAAGAACGAGCTCAGAAAGAGAGGAATTAATCTTGCTCTGATTCCATGAAAAATTTTAAGGAAAAAATTATGTTATTCATCACTGTTTTAGGTATTTACATTTATAGATATTCTATACACAATAGGATTTAATTACATAATAAAAACAGTATAGCAATAAATCAGGAAATAGGTTTTGTCTAGATACGTTCCTAATATGTGGACTCCTATCTGGCAATTCCATGATTCTAGGATCAGACTTATTTTGCAATACCATGATTCTAGGATCATACCTAGAAACTGCCAACAAAAATAAAAACAAAAATATTTTCTTATTCTTATTCTTATTTCTTCATTTGAAATGTTGATTGTCATCTTGGTCTATATTATACGTTCATTATATTTGATAATTTTATTGTTATCCTTCTACTGAAAACTTATAATAATTTCTGATGGAACAGGTTGGATATATAAACTTTATATGGGACTTTTGGCAGTCTTTTGCACAAATTCCATAAATATTCATGCTGGTTTGAATGGCCTTGAAGTTGGTCAAACAGTTGTGATTGCATCTGCTGTAAGCATAAATCTGGTAAAATAGTATTAATCTGACAGCATATGAAATCTGACCATAAAGCAATTTACAGATTTTGATACATAATATCATGCAAATTGGAGCATCTGTCGATCCTGAGTATAAACAGGCTCATGCATTCTCTCTTTATCTTGCTCAACCCTTATTGGCCACCTCCTTGGCATTATTTTCTTACAACTGGTAAGAATTGTGTTTCTTTTACTAGTTCTCTTATAATTGTTCTTTGTGTATAGCAAAAGTCTTAACATTTCTCTGTTGTTTTATTTCTATAGGTATCCTTCTTCTGTTTTTGTTGGAGATACTTACACATACTTTGCCGGAATGACTATGGCTGTAATTGGGATTCTAGGCCATTTCAGGTGCATCTCCTAAGATCTCTTCACTCATGCTACTGTTTTATTATACATCATAAAAATAAATATGTAATATTTTGAGATAATTGTTTAGCACACAGAAACAAAAGCACATCTTCATTCATCCCTACATTTAAATCGGTTATGGGGAGTGTTTATTATTTTTTTTAATACCCAAAAACCCCTGGAATTTTAAGCTCACCAAGCTCAAAACCAGGGGCTATTGTCGGACCTTACAGCCTCAGTATTCAGGAGACTTGTGGAATTATGTCCCAAGTAGGTGGCTTAAGGTTTTGAGCCCTTGATTTCTTGGTTGGAAACCAAAGTTGTTAACCACTCAACACTCAGCAGTTTTTGGCTATAAGCATTTCTGCATGAGATAGTGATGTTTCAGTGAACTGCTCAACTCCTATGACAGGAATATACATATATTATAGATTTATGTTGTTTGTATATGCATGTGTATAAAACCATACGTGTTTGCTTGAGAATTCACATGTATATATCTATGAGCTTCTGTCACACAGACTTGGTATGTGATGATGAAACTGAGTTCTACTGGAGAACATTTTGACCTGACTTAAAAGACTATTCGTTCTCATTTAATCTGACAGAAGTGTACAGAAAACCATTAGTTGTTCCCCTAACCTACATGAATTATTACTTCAACTAGAATTTTGTACACATTATGCAATCTCTTACTCATTTGGTATCTGATGTACTAGTAATTATCCATAATTAGCACTTGCGTCCGATACCATTGTGTGATTCTGCTGCACAAGTCTCCCTCTACAGTAAATGTTGATGTTCACTGATCATTGGTCTGCATTTATTACTATGCTTATCATTACCTGGTAAGTGATTTCTTTCCTTTTCCCTTGTTACAGTGAGACACTCCTGATTTTCTTTCTTCCTCAAGTGTTGAACTTTCTCCTCTCAGTTCCCCAGGTTTGTCCTAATAAATCCTTTCTCACTCTCTCTCTCTCTCTCTCAACCTGAAACTTGTCAATCTTCTTCTAGATATGGAAGGCATCTAATCTGCAGTTTTTGTTTTATCAGCTTTTTGGCTTTGTCAAATGCCCACGGCATCGTCTGCCTAGGTAGTTTTCCGTTAACTCTTGTTTTAGTCGTATGCTCAAACAACTGTTCCTGGCTTCTTATGTGAAGCTTTTTACCAATATTTTTCATGCCTAAATTTTCAGGTTTGACCCTCAGACAGGATTGCTGACTGGGACAAACGATGGAACTCTTGTCAACTTTTTCTTAAGGCTATTTGGCAGGAAGTCAGAAAAGTCACTTTGTGCTGGACTTCTTGTTTTCCAGGTGAATTTTTCTTGGTTGTCTCCATTTCCCTCTTACTTGTGCATTGTACATATGTTGTCTTGAATCTAATTGCGTAGGTGTTGATCACTTCCACAACTCGATTTGTGGAGGGCAATCCAAAGTTCCAAGCCCACTTGTTAATGGGATTGACGTGCATTTGCATGCAATATGGATGACCAATTGTTTTTCGACCAACTAATTGTTCTTTTCCAGTTAAAGGTTGATGTAGGAAGATCAACTGAACTTGCCAAACTTAACAAGCATTTTTGGCTTTGGTTTTTCCCTTGTAAATAAACTGTGTTAATTTCAAACATGCTTGGCAGGCATTTGCAAATAATGATTTCCGTACTGGTTGACCACTTAGTAATGGGGTTGATCCTTACCTGTCATTATTTTGTCTACTATCTAGTAAAAACTGAGACTGAATTTGTCATGGTTGAGGCGCCAATGCAATATGGATGACCAATTATTTTTCGACCAACTAACTGTTCTTTTCCAATTAAAGGTTGATGTAGGAAGATCAACTGAACTTGCCCAACTTAACAAGCATTTTTGGCATTGGTCTTTCCCTTCTAAATAAAGTGTGTTAATTTCAAACATGCTTGGCAGGCATTTGCAAATAATGATTTCTGTACTGGTTGACCGCTTAGTAATGGGGTTGATCCTTACCTGTCATTATTGTGTCTACTATCAAGTAAAAACTGAGATTGAATTTGTCATGGTTGAGGCGCCAATGCTTGATGCAAGACATTGTTGATTTCCCCTCATATCATGTTTGTGGATGTGTGTTCCTTTTGTACTGTCTCATTACATTTGCCACTTGTCTGTTCATCATTATGGTTCATATTGTTCATAAATGTATTTATGTTTTAGCAGGTTGTTGCATGCTGCTTATGTTTTGTGCTGAGGTACTTCCTCACTGGCTGGTATAAATGAAGCAGCAGTGTCGAAGAAAATGTACTTGGTTATACTTTGATTACATCAGGAACTTTCGCTTACTAGCTGGGTATGTTTTACCATGTGAATTTTTCTGTAGGAACGGTATTTTTAATGCCAGAAATACCCAAATACGTTTTTTGGCTGATGCAGATGACTTGGAGATGATGCCAACAGCCTTGTAATTTTTTAAGTTTTCTAATTATAGTTTGCGTTTTGGCTTTCTCCTCACTCTTTTCAAAAGTTGAATATCTAGAATACCTTGAGCAGTTGTTTGAGCACACGGTGTATCTTTTTTTTTTTTTTTTTTTTTCCTTTCAACTATTGCGCTCGAGTAGGTGTTACATACATATATTACTGCCATTCTATTATTTTATATGAATACAAATTTTCTTATAAATATTTAACCATTCAACATACCTTTCTCATGACATAACTTGTGTGTTGAACAAATAACAATATCTTCCAAGGAGCTCTATTAGCAAAATTTCTACTTATTTCTAGTGAAAATTTTGTTCTCATCTTATTGACATAGGTCTTGGTTGGTCAGACCTAATTTCATATGTGTGGGGGCCAGCAACACACCCCTAATTTCGGGTGCAAACTTTATTCGGTATTTAACAGCACACCCCTAATTTCTCAATTAAAGTTTTATTTGGTATTAAGGTACCATGAGTTTTAAACCGTAACTGTTGTAAAGTAGAAGTATGAGATGTAAATATTAATGAAGAAAATAAATAAGTTTCATTAAAAGTTAGTATTATCAAACATTTTTGTAATTTCATAATACCAACGAAGCTTAAATAACATAGGTTTACAGTAATCAATCAAATATATATCACGATGCCATGCAAGTAACAGTCGAAAAGAGTACATTCCGGCAAAGTCAACCACCAACAATTTTGAAAGTTACACCAGCAAAGTGGTTGCTGCCAACACTACTACACTGTTGTCAATGTAAAGATGAACTACACTAGAAACCACAGCTTTTGGTGTGTAACTCCTAAAATGATCTCAAACTCAAAGCAAAATGAAGATAAGACAAATTTAGGAATCACAAAGTCAAAGGGCAACTCAGTCGACATCCATAGCCTGATCCTCCCCTTTGCTTCTGCTTGACCACAGCTTGATCCATCTATCATGAGAGACAGTTGCAATCGAATGCCCATCTGCAATCAAATGATATGCATTCAGAAAGTATCCCTTGGTAGGCCAAGCAAAATGTACAGCAATTATTTTCCACATTACAAAAAATAATAAATAGCGACTGTACCAACTTTACAATACTGCATAAAAACATCAGATACTCCAAATGAAGCAAAAGAATTCTAGAAATTAAAAGAATAAATAGAGGTCTGCATCACAGCCAAAGGATAAATTTTTAGAGATAACAAAAACAAGATTCAAACCAGTTTGTTACAACTGGTACAAAAATAAATAAATTTGCAGCTATGACACAACAGTTGAGAAACCATGCCACTGCAACACCTTAGATCAAAATTGTCATCGGAAAAGCATAACCACGGCTACCAAAATATGAAACTTTCATATTTTAACATGCTCACACGACTGTAACTTTCATATTTTGGATGCACAAACATGGGGATTAATTAACCATAAGTAAAATTTCTTGTGAATATCTCAAACAAATCAAAAAATCTAGTAACAACTTTTAATTGCTTCTTTTTAATTTTTTTTCCCTCAAGCCCCTCATATCCTAGAGCAAACATTTACAGTCACAAATAGTACAACACTATTTAAATGTGTCTGTGCATCTCATGGTGCTTCAAATAAATTTCCTGTGTCAACACATTTTTGTCTTAACACATACAGGTCATAGGCTGCATGTCAATGTGAAACCACTGAGGAAACCAGTTTTCATTATGCTATTAGGCATAAGTGAATTTTGAATATTTGCCAACAAAAAAAGTATGTCAGAAAGTTACCCAATGCATTACAGCAAGTGAAGAAAAAAATTGAATACTGCAGCACAGTAGATAGGAGGTGAAAGAAAGGAAGAGTTAAGGTAGAATGGAATTTATCCAAAGGCTTATCAGTTAAGAGGTAAAAAATAACAGAAAGAAAGATAATAAAATTATCAAAGAGGAGGTGAAGAGCACTTGCATTCTGAACTTTGAAATCCCTGAGCTTTAGTAAAGAAAAAAAACTCATGATCATTTCTAACTGAAACGTCAATGAAAGTTCAATCATACCAGTTTCAAATCAATTAGATCTGATGGCAACTTTCTCAGAAAGAAAGACAATAAAATTATCTAAGAGCAAAGATATTAATAGAATATATACATCACAGATAGAGCATGTTTCAGAAAGTAAACATGGGTAGCACAGTATTGCAGCACAAAATCTCTCAGCCATGCTGATTGATATGTCAATAAGGGGGGAACAAGAGAGAAAAAAAAAATTGAAAGTACAGGTATATGCTTCAATTTTTACAGCCAGAGAGGTTACCTGGATGAATGTCCAAAGAAGTAACTTTTGCCTCGTGTCCCGACATGCTTTTTACAAGCTTAAAATCCCTGCCTGACCAAACCTGAAAAAATCATATACAAGATGATATGAGGCAAGAACAAAAATTTAAAATTCAAATAATTCATTTTCAACAAAATTACAACTGTGTTGTAAAAAAAAAAAAAAAAAAAGTACACCTTGGCTGTCATGTCATACGACCCTGTCACTAGGAAGTATCCTTCTTGAGGCTCAAACTTCACTTGTGATATAAGATTCGAGTGTGCTGGTATGATGTATAAAGATTTTTTCTTCCTCAAGTCCCATATACGACAAGTGTTGTCCTCACCACCAGTCGCTAGATGGTATCCATTAGGTGAAAAACTGATGCCAAGCACCTGAAAAAGAGATCACAGATACATCTCAATCTTGGTTATATTACTAACAAATTAAATTAAATCACGATTTCATTACAAAAGAAAAGGAAGCACGAATAAACAATGTCCCACCGGCTTCACATGGCCTTCCAAGGCAAGAATACTTCTCCCTGTACGGAGGTCCCAAACACGTGCCAAAGAGTCCAGTCCGCAAGAAGCTACCAAAGATCCATCATGGTGGAAGGCAATCCCATACACACTTCTACTGTGACCTTCTTGAAGAAGCAACTCTGCTCCAGTATCTACATCCCACAGTCTCCAAGTTTTATCGAAACTGGTTGTCCCCAGGTATTTCCCTGATGGATGGAAGGCAATTCGTGCAAGACGGTCCAGATGGCCTTCAAAAGTATTAAGGAGAGATCCATCAGTGTTCCACAACCTAGCAGTCCGGTCAGCAGAAGCAGTAGCCAAATGATTGTCCACATGCGAAAATGCAACATCAGTGACACGTTCTTTGTGTCCTTTCAAGGCAGAAAGCTTTCCCACTTTTGGCATGCTCCATATCTTAGCAACTCCACTCAGAGCACTAGAAAAACAAAACAAGGCAATAAATCAAGTTATCCTCATATAGCATTGTAGGAAATTCTTTTAATGCTGTAGTACATGTAAAGCCTTATTCTCAATAACCACCTTATTAGAACCTAATTATCATGTCGTGTAGACTAGAAATGTAAGTAAAAATAACTTGGCTGAATTTACGGTACATAATTTCTTGACCCCACAAAAAGAGAAAGGGGAATAACTATTCAACAGATTTATCATGTGCAATCTTTCGTATATAGAAAACAAATTGTTTTCGAAAGGAGCACATAGTAGTATTCCAGATTCTTCAGCATGGGACAGTTTTAAGTGTAATATTTTAGTCTATGACTTTTATATTTTATTGATAGAAAGAAAAGAAAAAAGCAGTCCTTGTGAATTTGTGTGTATGTGTGTGAACTTTTCTTAGGTCCAGACATACTGATTTTCTTGATATCTGATGTAAATTATCAAACATTGTATAAACCCGACAATTGGTAATTTATTTAGATACTATAATGTTAAATTAATGTGCAGGAGACATTGTTGCAGCACCCTTCTATTGTGCAGGGAACCCAGAAGGTGAGCTCCCTGCACCACAAGTTTATGTTCTTGTAATTACAAGAATAAGTGGTTTACATGGAAATAACACATTGCTTGACATGACAAGTCTCATCTGGACATTGCAAAAGTTACTGATGTCTGGAGGAGTGTATATATTTAGGGGAACAGAGATACCTGGTAGCAAGTAGTTTCCCATCATGTGAGAAGGAACAGCCAGAGAGTGGCCGATCATCGCCAAACTCACTGCTATCAAGGAACAAACTCTCCGCCTGCTTAAGAGCCCAATCAATTTCTTCATCGATAGACTCATCTGGATTATCCCTTCTTCTGCGCGCATGTTGTAGACGCTTTGCTGCCTTCACAATAGAATATTTTGCAATAACTATTCTAGCATCCAAGAGAGCCTTTGACCCCTCAGTATAAAAGGGGTACTGGAGCATTTCTTCGTCAACATCCGCTGTAGTAGCAGTAGCTGCAGCTTCCTCCTCATCATGAGCTTTCATCAGCTTATCCAACTGCCCTTCAGCATCCAGCTTTGCCATAAGCATCCGCAACCTGTCACGTCTTTCCATCTCTCGTTCTCCAAAAAAGGTTATGGGTTCACCAAGCCGGCGAAGACGAGCACGGACAGCCATATCATTTGTTGGTACTGCTAGTGCAGCAGCTCGCCGCTTCATCAGAAGATCTTGTATTGCCTTTTCCTGTCGCTCCCTCACCTGTCTGCTCTCTTCTGAAATCTCATATTCACCTGTGGTAGCCCGGCTTGGACCCAAGTCTTCATGATCAGACTCTGAATCACTGGTTCTCACCTCTCCATTTTGTGGTGGCACTGCAGGCTTAAAGACAGGGGCCCGTACAGGGAGTGGTGCTAATGGAGCAGGAACTTGAGGAGGGGGAATTGTGGGAATTGGAGCTATAGGAGGCACGACGATTGCTGATGGTATTGTCGCTGGAATTATAGCTGGGATTACTGGTGGAATAATAGGCTGGACCGGTTGAGGTGGAGTTGCTTCAACGGTAGATAGCAAAGTTTGACCATCAGGGACTGTAGCAGAAGACTCTGCTAGTGAAGTTGATGTAGGGTTTTCCTCTTCAGCCGCCATGAGACCTAACCAAATAAACTCATAAGTTAAACAATACAAGTAACTAAGTACTTTCATATATCAATCAAGACAAGAAAAGTTAAAAATAAAAACCTGGGTTGAAAAACAAATATGATACAACTTTGATGCTAGTGCTAATGAATACACTCAAAGGATATGACCAAGTGAATATATATATGTGAACGAAACCCCAACACAAATGATCAAAAAAATTGTAATATCAAATAATATCGTCAGTTACTACAATTTGATTTCATCAATTAAACTAACACCATTTTCAATTAAAACAGCTTTGTTATAGAGATAGAACAAACACAAGCTTTAGCAAAGAAGAAGAAAAATCAACAAACAGATGGTGAAAGCAAAGAGAGCATACCAAAATGAACGCTTGGATTTAGGTTTTTTTGCTTTTGGCTTCAATTTGTTCTTATAAAATAATAATGCTCGGTTAAACCTAAACAAAACATGAGTGAAAACAAGAGAGCCCTACAAATGTCCATTGATTCAATTCCTAAAATCACAAAAATTAAGTAAAATGGCCAAATAACATAATAAACTTTAAACTCCAAAATCAACTTTTAAGGGAAACCAAATATGGGTTCATCAATCAAAGAAAAGAACAACCAAAATACAATGCAGGAACCATCGTAAACGCAAAGCTCTATAAACTGGTTCAGTCAATATTTTCCTCAATGAAATTTCTTAACTCTAACTAATTTCCACTAGCCAAATGTAAAACAACTCCCTAAAACCCTAAATCTCGATTACGAACCAAAAAAAGAAACAGAATAAGGAAAAAGGGAAAACAAAACGTTACCTGAGTTGCGACAACAGAAGTAGAACAGATGTCAGTGGTTCCTTTTCTTTGTTTCTTTGTTTCTATAAGTTCATTACATGTATGTAAATATCCAATTTTTTTTAGCAGACAAGGTTTTTAGTTTTGTTTGATGCACAGCACAAGGAAATTAAGATTAAATTATTTCAATTTTATTGATTTATTCAGTACTCATATTTAATAAATATTTATAATCTTTTTTTTTTTTAATTTTCTTATTAAGGTAAATTTTTTCAAGTTATAAATAGTGACGTATATTTTTTATGTTATAATAAAATATTTTCAAGTTATATATATCTTATTTTTATTTAAATTTAAATAAATTTTATATAAAAGTATTTCTAAGAAATAAAATTTTGTCTTCTATTAAATGAAAATTTTTCAGTAATAAATAATCTTAAGTTGAAAAATACAAATAAATTAACACAAGTTTGGCTATTTTAACTTAAAATAAGACATAATTTTTGAGTTATTAGTCTTATGCAGCAAATGAAGAGTGAATTTAAGCAAAAATAAAAAGTAAAATAATAATAATATTTAATATTGTTAATTCATCAATCTTTTTTTATAATTGAATTAGAGAGTATTCGCATTTTTACTTCGAACTTAATTAGTGAATTGAATCACATTGAAAATTTTGAAATTCACTTGTAGTGTATTTGAATTGTAAATTTATATTAAAATATACTTAAATTTAATGCGAGCAAAAAATAGATTTTAGTTTTTAAAATTAAGAATCGGAATCTATCTTTTTTAATATAATATTTCTTTATTTATTTATTTAATTTTAAGATACTTATTTATTAATTATTTTAATTTTTTCAGCAAAAGATAGTAAAGATACTAAAATATTGTTCAAGTATAATAGAATATGACAAATCAACATTCAGACAACTCTATTTGTTTTTGAAGATATGGAAAG
This sequence comes from Cedrela odorata, assembly GCA_035584115.1. Lineage (NCBI taxonomy): Eukaryota > Viridiplantae > Streptophyta > Magnoliopsida > Sapindales > Meliaceae > Cedrela > Cedrela odorata. The sequence goes on from JAXCLQ010000015.1 coordinate 8,944,289, forward strand.
GAGAATAATATTTGCCGTAATCATGTAATTATCATGTCTGAACTGCAATTGATGTTGTTATAAATGAACTGATTCAAAAGAACAATTAAAGAAAAAATGATTCGTAATCGCACGTTCAAACCCTGCAACTCGGTTACGGTATTTAGATAGCATTATAGATAGGCAATTATGACCTACAATGCGTGAATCGACTAAGAATGGATAGACTGACATTTGATCTTCTATATGGGTTATGTCAATCAAGTGGGACATCAAAGGCTGATGATTTAGTAACCATGGAAGTGCAAGTTTGAATGTTCTTTCATATTCAAGCACTTCATGTCAAAAATCGCACAATCTCTATAATTGCCCATCGACTTTTAAATCAAAAAAACATCTTTCAATCTAACAACTGAATGATTCTTGTTAAAAACCTCTTGTGGGCTAGTTAGTTGGTGTGTTTTTAGCACAACCAATACCATATAATTGCATAAAACATTAGCAAGCAGAATCACTTAAAATTTGAGTTGATAACGATGATAGTTAACTTCAACATAACTTAAAATTTCACCATGGGGGATCTAGCATGAATCAAAAAGCTTTTACCTAAACATAATTAAGAATTCAAGCATTGCACAACCAACAAAATTCAAAACATAACCAACTATTCCAACGTTGCACACCCAACAAAATCAAGAACGTAATCAAGTTTTCTAACATTGAACACCCAACAAAGTATAGAATGTAACCAAGTATTCAAACATTGAACAAAGAAAATCATAAGGCAATCTCATTAACCAAATAGAATTTGAGTTACCAAGCTTAAATTCACAACAATATATACACAATTAATAACAAATTTCTCTTCATATGCTTTTTTTTTTTTTTTTTGTCAGTTGAGAGTGAGAGAGGAAAGCAGCGGCGGTTCTTTGTGAGATGGATTGAAATAAAACAAAATTAATAGAAAACAAACCCTTATTCAAATAATAATTCTCAATTTTACCCTAAATTTTTTTTTCTTAAGAATAAATTATATCCTAATTTTTGAAACTATTCTTAAATTATAAATCAAAATTATAAATTATATTCTAATTTTTGAAACTATTCTTAAATTGAAAATCAATCAAACAAATCTTTAGGGTTCCCTAATTTTTTTTGTTAGACACCTCTATGATTTTTTTTTTTTTTTTTTTGCTAATATTGTGTTACTCCCCTAAGTGAATTTTATTAAGTTTTAAATAAATGTAACAGTTTATGATAAAAAAAAAATAAATTGAAGTTAAATAAAAAGTCAGTCACATACAATAAACAAAAAAGAATTTGGTGGAAATTAAAAGACAAAAAATATATATTTAATTATTACTAAAAAAATTTCTCCCCTTTTATTGTACAGAAGCTAATTATTAGCCTTAAAAGCTTCACTACCCACAATTTCTCATCAATTTTCATCTTCATTTTGTTTGTTGGCTGAAAAGATGTGAATTTATTTTTTAAAGATAAGAAAATATTATTGTAAGATTTGGGTGTTGAGGGGGTGGAAGAAGATTTTTATGGTTAGGTCTTTTTATTGAGCGGCAGATTTTCGGGGTTTTTCTCCACAAAATAGTTCATTTTAAAAGTTAAAACTTATTTATGTCAAAAAAAAATATTCATAATTAAAAAATTAATTTATAATATTTAATTAAAATATTTAACTAAATATTGATATTCTCAACGTTTGTTAGATATTATTAGTTAAACGTCAATATTTTCGATATTTATGTAAAAATATCTATCAAACGTCAAGAATTTCATATTATAACGTAAAATTTTAAGAATCTTTTTATATCAATATTGTCAATTATACAATTAAAAATAATTGTTATATTGATGTTACATTCTAAATTAAAAATTTGATCATATATATTCTTTTTTCAATATGCATACAAATAAACGAATTATATTGTGATTTTGTTACACAATTTATACATTTAAATAATTGAGAATATACTTACATTGGTGTTACTTATTTTTGACAAATTAATAAATACTAACGCGTGAGTTAATTATATATCATAAATAATTATTTTGGCAAATTATTTTCTACTCTTAAAAATAAATTTTAATGATTTCTAGACATCAAACATGTATATGTTATTAATCAATACAAATCCATCAAAAACATTAACCCAATCATCTATTAATATTCATAAGTACATCAATATATTAAAAAAATTTATTTGAACCACAAACTAAATGTCATCATCTTCATCAACAATACCCTTTCAATGGGACCAAAATCAAATGAGTTACCAAAGGCTATATACTTTATGAACTTTTACAACAAAAAATTTACAATCCCCTATATTGCTATTCTTTTGAGGTTGCCTCAAATAATGACTCATCGTCAATCAAATTAGCATTGAAGGTATAGAAACCAATTTGTCTCAACAAAGATAAGAGAAGCAATCACATCCCTACTACATGCTTTGTAGTAAATTTGTCTCGAGAAAATGTCAATAATAAATCACATAACTCTATAGTCTATTCTCTACGCACCCAAATCAACTATGGCTAAAATCCAAAGTTGCTGATTAACAATAACGGATATGAAAAATAATATTGACTTCAATCTAAATTCGATGACCTTTCACAATGTCCATTTAATGTATTCTTTCCAATAAAATTTTAATCTACTAGAAATAAGTAACATCAACGTAAGTATATTTTTAATTGTATAAATATTTAAATTATATAACAAAATCGTAAGATATTTTGTTCATTTGTACGCATATTATAACAAAATATATGGTTAATTTTTCATTTTGAATATAACAATTATTCTCAATTGTATGGTTGATAATATTTACATAAAAAAATCCTTAAAATTTTACATTATAATACGAAATTCTTAACATTTAGTTGAATATTTTTACAAAATATCAAGAATTTTGATATTTGATAGAAATTATTAGACAAATGTCAAGATTCTCAATGTTTAGTAGATATTATTAACCACACTTTATTCTGCTACACCGAAAACTATTGAATGATAGTTATGCCTTAGCCTAAGAAAAAGAGGGAGATTATTATTATTTATTTTATTTTATAAAATAATTTTAAATTAGAAATAATTAGAAATAAAGAATTACTCTTAGTAATAATATTTTTTTTTATTCATTACATAAAATATAAAGAGGCTATTTTACCACTATCATGGTAAAATTCAATGGATGTTTCTATAATTTGGGCGCGTAATTAATATTTTTAAATATATTGAAACTAATTGACTATTGTCACAACATGAAGAAGGTAGCCTGAAATTTATCTCAATTTTGTATAAAAATATTGGATAATATTGGATAATATATTATAGTTTAATACTTATACCTGTTTATAAAGTATTAAAATAGTAATATTTAATGGGCAGAGGGATACCAGCAAGATCCAACGGTTCTTTATAAAATAGCCGAAATTCGGGGGCATTATAAATATTAATCACTTTATATTTTTTTGTTATTTGGAAAATTTCTTAAATTAGTCATATTGATAAATTAATTTATTAAATAGTCACCTTTATAATTTTTTACCAAATAAGTCAAATATTATTTTTAGACCAAAATATTATCAAACTCAAAAATATTATTTGTGATCAAAACTGAGTTTCAGTATAAAATTAAAATTTTTAATTGGAACAAACTTTGATATTTTTTAATAGATTCCCATAATTATGAAATTAATGAATAATAATAAATTATTTTAAAAGTTCTCATAGTAGTACAATTTTCTTTTAAATTCACTTAAATTGGAGATCAATATGCATGATTTTAAAATATTTGGTCATTAATTTTTAATTGTACAAATGTGAGGGTCCATTAAATATTTTCAAATTTAAGGCCATTTGAAAATTTTCAATCACTCTTCCATCACAAATTCTAATTAACAACTAATTATAAAATAGCTCAATGTCTTCCATATTGATATCAATATATAAGATTTTAAAATATTTTATTATTATTTATTAATTTTAAAAGTTTATTGTTCATTTAAAATAAAAATAAAAAAACAAAATTTGTTTAATTTTTTTAGAGTGAAGGGCATTTTCGTTCAAATTTATTTATTTTTATTTATTTGATAAAAATTTATTAAGGTGATTATTTTGATAAATTAATTTATAAATATAGCTAATTTAAAATATATATATATATATATACCTTCTATTTTTGTATTTGTGGTAGTGCACTCGACAATAAGCATTGCCAATCCTCCAATAACAATAATTTTGTATTAAAAATCTGAATACTAAACACTTAATTTATTTAAAATTTTCTCATACCAATTTTGAATTTGGGCTCTCCTCTCCTTTTTCGGCTGCAAATATTTAAAGTCAAGAATTATATTTAATTTTACATTCTTATTTTTTGTTTAAAATTATGTATTATATATAAATTAGAATAATTATGCATTATATATATATATATATATATTGGAACAAAGAACTAATATTGACTAAACTTCAATTTTAGTATAATATGATAACTTAAAAATAGAAATAAAATAAATATTAGAGAGAATGTACAAGAGAGAGAAGAGAGTTTCGTATTTTTAATTTTTTTTACAATAGGAAAGAAATAAAAAATTGTAAAGGTACTACACTTAATAGAGGTAATAATTCGAGTTATTGTATAATATTCGTGTCAGATCATATTCGTATCGTGTCAAAAGATGTTAAATCAACCCTAACCCATTTAATAATCGTATTAAAAGGTAAAAATTATAATCTGATACTATTATTAAATCGTTAAACAACTTATAATTGTATTACTTATTTAATATTTTTTATTTATATTTTAATAATATTTATGATATCATTTTCTCAAGTACTAATTATTTTTATTCTAAATATAAATAAATATATTTTAAAAAATGAATAAATAAAACTATAATTTTTTTAAAATAAAAAATTATAGAATAAATTTATTAAATTATAAATGAGGTAGCACGATATGATTATTTGAATAGTTAATCATTATAAATGAGTTCACATGTCAAAAATTATAAATTCTAATCCGACATGATTATTAATTATATAGTGTCGTATCATCCGTTTAATAATTATGTCGTTTTTTTTCTATCCAACCCACAAAATTTATTTTGTATTCATATCAAATTAGTAAATCGTATAAAAAATTACCACCTTACTTAATTAGTAAAAAATATAAAAAATTAATGAATATAATTTTGTGTAAAAATCTAGATCATAGATACATAGGTTTAATGTTGCGTTTTTATTATAACAAAATAGTTTCTTATGTTCCAACAAATAGCATTAATATTTCTTTACCCAAAATCATAGTTTAACTGACTCTTCTTAAATTAAAGAAATAAAATATTATCATTAAGTGAAAAATGATCATTTTTCTTTCTTGAGTTTTTCACACTTCTAACAAAATATAATGCAATTGTATAAGAGTGAGTAGTAGTTCATGTTTGACTCGAAACCACCAAGAATCAAACCTAAAAATTAGTTCAGAACCGAAGCCAATTCTTTTAGAGTAGATTCCAGTTTCAAAAAATTAAGAACTGATTTTTTTAAGGCAAGTTCCAACTCCAAATATTGTGGAACCGAAACAGAACAAAAAAACTGATTCAATTTTAAAAATAAAAAATTATTTTTCAAGTCAAAAAAATTAAATCTCACCTTATATTCAAATACAAACTCTTAATTATTGAACTACATATATAAAATTACATAAGTCATATGAAAAAATTAATCAATGTGTTTATAATGTTTTATTTAATTTAATTCATCGTGATGTGTATATATTTATTTTAAAATTATCAAATAAGTTAACAATTATAATAAATAAATATATACATAGTACAATATTATTAGATATATAATTATACTATTATAAAAAATTAAAAATTTCTTTTTCGCAATGTATAATATTAAATCGAGTAATAATACAATTTTTTTAATAATTTATCGTATATCAATTTTCTTTAATAACTTATTTATCTTTATTTTTGTTCACTCAATTTATCGTCATGTATTCAATATTTTTAATTAATTTTATTTTTTAAATTTTTTTATGAAGTTAAAAATTAGAAAAATTGAGATAATTGATAAATATGATACCATATTTTCAAACCGAAAAAAAAAAAAAGGATACCATTTTAAACATATTCTAGTTTCAAATTTTAAAAACCAAATTATTTACGGTAAATTCCAGTTCCGAGTGAAACCGTTACCAATTTTGTACACCCTTATAATTATATATTTATCCTTTTTTATAAAATAAAATATAAAAATTGGTTATTATTATGGATAAAATGATTAATAAAATATTTAATAATTAAAATTAAATATTAATCAATGAATTGTCAAAAAGTAAGTCACCACCACTCAAAATAGTCACTCACCCTAGTTGTTAAACATGTATAAATAGAAATCCTATGCAACCGAAATTTATCAACAAAAATTAAATATAATATTCTCATAATAAAATCTTGTTAAAAAGGTATGAGAAAACTAAACATTCAAAATAAACAAAATATTTAGAAAATTGTTACAACTCTATTATTCATCATGTAAAAAAAAAAAATCCTACAACCCAACATATTATATTTGTACAATGATTACTCACCCTTCTTGAAAAATAAATTTGTAAAAAATTTGCTAATTTATATAACATAATTTCTCGGTCAACAATTGTTTGATACTATAAAATACTACGAGACCATTGTAGTAAAAGACAATAAAAATACCATAGTAATAGTAATGGGTGTCATGATCATTGGTTAACAAGCATTTTCCCATAGCTTAAATTATTAAGTTGGAGTCGCAAATATTAACGTTTAATTACTTAGATTGGTGGTTATTGAGATTTATTGCCGACTTAGATCTCTTACTACAAAAATTCAGCGATTCAGATTTGCAAACCTCAAACAGAAAAAGAAGTAAATAATAAAATTGATCTATTAAAGTTTATGTTTTTATTTTTATTTTTATCGCAGAATTGATTTTTAATCTACATAATTAAGGTTATAATTTTACTTTGTTAAAACTATATTTAACTGAGTACCAAGTGTAAGAAGTAAAAAATGAAGTAGCCAGATTTGGCAATAACGTGGTATCCTTAATTGGGACATGTATAAAATTGACGTACTAAAATACAAAGATAGTCTTTTTAATTATTAAAAATTAAATCACTACCAGAGTGACTGCTAAACAATGGTAAGATATGTTATAGTTGGGATAGATTTCCTGACAATGCTATCATAGAATTGTCCATATGTCAGAAATGAAAAAGAAAAAGCAGATACATAATTTGAAGCAAAATATCAAAAGAAATGAAAGGCAAAATATGGTAACTACTGATAGAAGAAAATCATATTATTACCATTTGATAAGAACAAGATGGAACACAAAAAATCTTTCATGAAGCAACCAAAAACCTCAATGATCTTGACGAGGTTTTGTCCACTTTAACTTTTTCAAGTTTAGAATCTTGCGCTAGAACATATTGACAGACTACTGAACACACAAACCATAGGTAAACAATGCACACTTCTCACTATAGTTCACGCCATGCTCAAAATCTTCAATGTCTCTTCTGAACAAGCTAAGCAACAAAACTGCAACACAATTCAAACACGACCAGGACTACTTTCTCAACTTGGTTTCGTCCTATTATGCTATTATGTACTTTCCACGCAAGGCAACAAATGAATTTAATGCTAAAACGGATCACCTACTATATTATGTACTTAAAAATGCTTACAAAACTTGTTTCTCCCAACCCCATGAGATTCCTGCTTTGCAAAATCCCTTATGGCTAATCGGACCACAAGAATTCATGGAGTTCCACTGCCTTGAAGAATTTTTTTCACCCGGAAATTGTCTTTCACATGCAATATTAGACCTCTTCCATCCTCTTCTACTCTTCCATCCACGATCCATATGATAATCATCACCATGAAACCTTGAGGTTTTATACCTTGACATGTATCCTGCTCCTTCATTCTTCCTGCTATTTCCATCAAACATTCCCCAATCTCCACCACTTATATTATTCACATTCTTCAACTCATTATAACTATTGTCCCACTCATTATAACTATTATCATGCTGATTCCATTCCCATGAGTTATTCCAACAATTTCCCCATCCACCATCTTTCATGGCTTCACTGCAAGGAGCACAATTATGCCCCCAAGAATTTTCAGCGTTACCAGTATTGACATTCTTTGTACAATCTCCGTAATTAGGAGCCAAACACAAGTCAGCACCTTTATGAAAATCCTGTTCAGCATCCCCCCATCCAGTGCAAGAAAATGACTGATTCAAGAGGAGAGCACTATTAAGAATCACAACCTTCTCATCTTTATCTACGTAGTCAGAAGCTTTTGGTTCACGTTCCAAATCCAACAGCAGCTCAGGGTCAACGCTCGAATTCCAATCAATCTCGTCAATATAAATATCAGGATCAGGCAATGATATGTTGCAGGAAAGGCCATTAATCTCTGCCCAAAACCGGTTTTTAGCATTGTTAAACGCCTCTTCACCAGCAGAGTCATTCCACTGGACCACATTTTCATATAGGTACATAAGCCTCTTGGTTTCCAAAAGCTTTCTCCATGGAACAGAACCAATTGAAGTGCAGAACTTTTTCTCCCATGAAGGTACAGTAGGCTGCCAATTCGCTGGAAAATAAAGAGTAAAATTAAGTTTACTTAAGTATGCAAAAGTCAATATCATGATCAATCAAATTAACACTAGAAACCCATTTGATAGAATATAATTAAAAGCCATAAGAACACATTTTAAGAAAGTGAGAATTGGAATCAAGCCTAGAAAATTGTGCCAAATACAGCCAATCCATACAACATATAGGAGCATACTGGAATAACCAGCAGAAAACAAAAGTGTAAATGACTAGCAACCATAAGCTAAACAACTATGAGAAATGTCTGGTTATTACATGACTACCTCAGGCATTTTCATTCCTTTTCTACCATGTTAGATATAGTTGGACTGTTTCTTTATCACAGATTCCAATCCAATCTCTCAAACATAAGAGTATTTCCACATTTGGTATCCAGATCAGATCCCTTATTTAGATTCTTATAATACCTTAAGCAGATCAGCAGATAGCTTTAGTTTCAACAATTTCCAATGGCCGTTTCTCTCTCACTTATTTTAAAATCCCAGTGCACAAAATGGATCAAATAGCAATTATAAATTTCTTTCCGCAAACAGAGGGAACAAAAAGGGAAAGAGGGAAAGAAAAGAAATGAAAAATGGAGAATCGTGAAAGGTTTTAAAACCACTGTCAAATAAAAACATCAAAGCATGAACAATTTGAACAGCAAAAATAAATCAATTAACACTTAAAAAGAAAACATTAAATAATAGGAAAATCGTCTCAAGCATCTAAGCAAAACCATAATTCTAGAAAAATTACAAACCTTAACCAACCCAGAATCTTAAAAAGCAAGAAAGGGATAGTTATAAATGCACAGAGGCAACAATATCAAAATCCGAGAACAACCCACTTGATCAAACTAAAAACCCATAACAGTGAACATAATCTTTGAAGAAAACATAAACCCAAGAAGCTAAGCTAAGAAAATATACCCTGAGGTGGCTTTCTGTTATGTGATCTCGCGCCCTGAACTTCTTGATGATGAAATTCACTTTTTTGTCTCCTCCAACTATCCATCTAAGAAGCAAGCAAAAGAACCAAAAAAAAGAAAAAAGAGTCTTTCTGACAGAAGCAGTGGCAGCAGTAAAGCAGACAAGAATTGCAGGACAGACTCGGCCTTTGTGGAAGGAAGAAAAAGAGAAGAAGATGGAGTAGGTTTGTTTGTTTGTAGATTTGGTCAAATAAAACGGTTTCGATGGTTGAAGTAATCGGCGGAGTTTGAGGAGATGACAAGGTGATCACAAACAAGGAAAGCTGTTTGAGGTTTTACTATTTTTGAAACAGCTTTTTCTTTTCAAGGGAATTTTGGTTTTGTTTTCAAGGGAAATATAGGAAATCATCTGGTATTTATAGCCCTTGTTTTTGCTTCCAATTTACTGAATTACAACTTGTAACTGCCATCAGAGTCCGCGTCAGTGGCGGTGAAGATGGTTATTTTAACAAGCGCGGATGGGGTTAGCGTTGGATTAGTCCATGCGATAATAACACGTGAATCCTTAAATTTTTATAATTTTCCAAGTGAAGACATAGTTTTATTATCAAGTTATATACTAAATTAACCCTAATTCATTTTAAAATAACCAAATTGCCCTTATAAAATTGAATTTTGAACGCTATATGTGCTCATATATATATATATATATGATGAAAATTTTAAATATTAGTCAAAGAAGTGTAAAAGCAAAAGATAGGCATTATGCAATTGATGGGATGGGAACACCATTTTTGACAAGCAATCTCAATCATCTTTATACGACGACACGACTTGACATTGAAAATTAATTGACGAACCTACCCTGCATTAATAAATCACTTTAAACAATATTGAAGGGGACCGTGTCCTTTTTGTGTGGATAATATTGAATTCAAGAAGGAGTAAAATGTAAAATCTGCTAGAGAGAAAACTGACATCCTAGGCTAGGTAGCCTGACAACAGAGAAAGGTTTCCTTGCCGCTTAATTTTTTTGAATTGACTAATATACCCTCTACCGACTATGTAATTTTGGTCGTGCCATGTGGTAATTTATGAAGGAAATTTGTGGTTTATTTGGTACTTCACGATGACGATATCAATTTACTAGAAAAACGTGCGGAATACAAAAGAAAAGTTTCCAGAATATAAAATAAACCTAGGAAAAAATAAAAAACGCTAATTTTAATCTCAATAATAAAAGTAAAAAAAAAAAGTATAAATAATTCCATAATTTCCTCCTTCACATATATTTTCATTAAAATTATTTATTTTCTAACATATAAACCCAAACCCTTTTAACTTTCTACTAAAATATTTTAATTTTTACAATAAACCTTATAACTTAACATATTTAGAATAATATATTTATATATATAAAATGATTTATTATAATTTTTTTTTCCATAATATTAACCATGCTAACTTGTTAAAACAAATATTTTATTCACAACAAAGCTAGCTTTGGTGGTACATATGTCGAGTATTTTTGCTTTTGATCACAAATATATTCAACGAATAATTAGGATGGGCAAATTTAATTTTGATTAATTTTTATCTAAAATTTAAATTGGTTCAAAATTATCAATTTTACTTTTGAATCAAACCAATTCAAGCTAATAGTAGAAGACCAACTGCGCTGTTTTAATGCAACAATTGTCGATTTTAGATATATTTAATTTATCAGTTTGATTCTAAATTTAAAATATTAATATAATTATAAGACTTAAGTTTTTTTATCTTATATTTTATATTTTAAACCTTAAAATAAATTTTAGTTTGATTCTATATGTTGATTTAAATTAAATTAAATAATAAAAAAATATTTAGATCGGTTTAATTTCATTCGTTTGAATCAAATTTAAAGATCAAACTAAAATTTATTGAATTTACTTTTTTAAAACTAAAATTAAGCTATTAACTTTTTAAATCAATTTAAATAGTCAATTTAATTTAATTTAAATCGATTCAGGATAAAAGTTTTTACCATTACACAAGACTTGAGGAAGATATAAGCCAACTAAAATAACTGACTTCAAATTAATACTTACATGACCAAAATTACTGTTTTTCACAAATCTATAGTACTAAGTTCGTAAACAGTACACAAGTGCACACTTAACGAGTGCACCATGCCGCGCGCTTGTGAATTATATAATTTTTTTAATTATTTTTTATTTAAAATTTATTATTAAATAATATATTAATATTATATATTTAAAATAAATAAATAAATAATTATTTTGATTAAATTAAATTAAATGTGATTTAAGAAGTAATTATGTTTTAATTAGTCGTTAGAAAAACACATGCGCGCATAATTTTTAATTAGTCGTTAAAAACACACATACACACATAATTTTTAATTAGTCATTAAAAACACATACACATGGGATGACAATTTTGTCGACAATTTTACCTACAAACCCGCTTCCATTCGATCTTTAGAGTACGGATTTAGTATATATTTTAGAGGATTTAAGAAAGATTTGGTAAATAAATTTAAAACCCATAATAGCTTTGGGACAAATATAATTACGGATAGATATCCGCAAATAAATTCGAAGGTATATCCACTGATATATTTTTTTAAAACTATCAAAATGATGTCATTTTGATATTAATATTCCTATTTTTTTGTCTATTTGTTTATTATACTATCTTATTGTCAATCATTTTTAAAAATATTTTTATTTTATAACAATCATTCTATATAATACATATTTATTTATTTCCTCTAATTATTAAATTATATATATATAAAATTTTAAATTAAATTATTTAATTTAAGTTGCAAATATTAATTTTGAACTATTAATACATATTATTTAAGGATAGATAAAAAATAATAAGTTGATAACATTAAATGTTATTTATTAATTTTGAATTTTAAATTTGTATAAATTAATATTTCAAAATTAATATCTCAAACTTTTTATTTATTTATCATTATTAATTTATAAATTTCTCTAATTTTATGTTAGTGATGTATTTTATTTTGAATTAATACAAAAATTTATATTAAAAACCCACTAAAAATCTACTAATATTTGTACGGATTTAGTAAATGTTAAATATCCGTTTAAGCGAATTTAATACGAATATATTATTGAATTTTTTTATAAATACGAATGCGAATTTGAAGATATCTGTCTCAAATTCGATCAGTTGCGATCCCTAGCACACATAATTTACAATTTTCTTTGTATATTAGTTAATTAATTATTTTTTTTCCTTGTGTATTTATTAATTAATTCATTTATTTTTCCAACCATATCTTTGTCTCTTTCTCTTTAAACTTCCTAATAAGATAGATTAAAAAATTAATCAAAAATTATTAATATAATCAAATTCTATGAATAATTACAAAAAATAAGAGAGACAAAAGAATTATAATACTTTTCTTAGAATAAATTATAATTTTTAATAAATCAATAAATTATTTTTGATAATAACAAATATTAGTAGTATTGTATTCTTAATCAAAATCTTCTAAGTCATGAATTTCAAAAAAATATCATCAATAATCTTAAAAATAATAAGAATAACATAAAATCTCACTGCGTATCACGTTATTCAAGATGAAATATTGAGTTAATCATACTGTGTATATGATAAATGAATTATACATACATACATACATACATACATACATACATACACACATATACATATAAAAGAAAGCCACCAGGCACAAGTGCGAAGCAACTCGTATGGGCGTGTTTACAGATTCCCAACGGCTAGTAATTATATGAACGGCTAATTCTCTTCTTTCTTCATGAAATTCATCATCACTCTCCACTTTCTCGCAATTTCCCACAAAATTTTTCATTTTCTTGCAACAGAAAAGTGGTTTTCCTACCACAAAAAATTATACCCACTTCTCCAGACATCCAAGAAAGCAGTCCAAAGTTCCGGGGATTCAAGAAAAGGGTCTCAAGATTTTCACTAGAAATTGACTCATCCCTTCCTCTCACTCTTTTGGCCTTTGCACTACAAGTCTTGTTGAATTGAATGTGATCGATTAATTTCATCAGAAGGGTCATTTTGTCGGCAGTCGAGAAAAGTGTTTCGAGATTTTCCCGGGAAAAAAGACAGTGGATCATTTTCTTCGTCAAAGAATCCAAAAATGTGGACCAACATCGACCAGAAGTTCTCCACGCCACCGTCTTCGTGGAGGAATCAAAGGACTTTTCCATCGCCTATGTCAGAGAAGAAGAGAATGCCAACACCAGTGAACAACAAAGGTGATAACTTCCATGTCATTCACAGAGTGCCTCCTGGTGATTCTCCTTATGTCAGGGCTAAACATATTCAGGTGAAAGGTTTTCATTTTATTTTATTTTCTAATTTCACGTGGTTCACATTCAAAGGGTCCTATTGGTTTAATTTGGAGGATAATTTGTCATATTGTGTGGTAATACTCATGGGTTCTTGTTTAACAATTTTATTCTTGAATGTTATGGGCTTTTTCATGTTTTGATATCTTTTCAACCACAGTTTATTTGAAAAATTCATTGAATTTTCCTGTAAATTTTGCAGGAATTTGGTATTACCAATTCCCCATATTTACAAGCCCTGTGTTTAGTTTAAGGAAGAATTTCAAGAAATAGAAATGAATAAATTGTTAACTTTTATTCTTATGTTTTCTGTATTTTGCTTATTAACAAATGGTTGATTGAGGTGATTGTTCTGACAATAAGCAGAGTACTGTGTTTTGGGGTTTTGGGACGAATTCATTGCCGATAGAGACCCAACATTAACATTAGTTGTATGCATAATAGCCTATGTTTAACTAGTTAGTATTGCCATTTGTTTCTGTTTGTTCTTTCTGATTTTCGGTTCTTCAAATATAGTTGATAGAAATGAATAAATTGTTAACTTTTATTCTTATGTTTTCTGTATTTTGCTTATTAACAAATGATTGATTGAGGTGATTGTTCTGAAAATAAGCAGAGCACTGTGTTTAATTCTTTGCCGATAGAGACCCAACATTAATATTAGTTGTATGCATAATAGCCTATGTTTAACTAGTTAGTATTACCATTAGCTTCTGTTTGTTCTTTCTGATTTTCGGTTCTTCAAATATAGTTGATAGACAAAGATCCAAGCAGAGCAGTTTCCTTGTTCTGGGCTGCTATAAATGCTGGGGACCGAGTTGATAGTGCATTGAAGGACATGGCTGTTGTGATGAAACAATTGGATCGATCAGATGAGGCAATTGAGGCAATTAAGTCGTTTCGTCATCTCTGCCCTTATGATTCTCAGGAGTCTCTTGACAATGTCCTCATTGAACTTTACAAAGTAAGGCACCATTCTCTTCTGATAGTTTGTTTATATTTCGCTAGTTAGTTCTTTCCATTAGCTGATTTATTGTAAATATGAGTTGCTGGTTTGGATGGCTGAATGTAAGAAAATTTTATACCCTGCTGTTTATGTAACTTGCTTCGATAAGTTTTAGTCCTTTCCTTTTTCTCGCGTTTCATCAATTAATATTTATAAATCAGTTGAATAGTGTCATTATAATGTAGGAAGGGTGAGAGGTGGCTCACAACATATTACAGCTAGTTTAGAAGGTGAGATGGGAAGTGTTAACTGAGAGTGTATGCTCTGAAAGCATGTATTTTTAGCTTAGGAGTATCATAGAAATAACATTATATAGACATATTTCTGGTGTAGCATCTGAAAAGGATTCAGTTTTAGAGAATATTGATCAGTGCTTGAAGACATTTATGATATGTGAGATACGACTGCAAAGTCAATTAAAGAAACTGTTAAGATGCTAAACAAAAAATTTGTACTGGAAATGTGGTTGCTACAGTAGAAACAGTGGAACTTCTTTTTAACGATTCTAGTTATCTTCCATCATTTTGGGAAGATGGTGGCGACGTGTAAATTCTTTCAAGGCCAGGGTGGCCATTTTTACAGTGTCTGCAAGCTTCTTTATTTCAATGTCTTTTTCTATAATTTTGAATAAAGGATTGATGAATTATTTGAAGAATATGGTACTAACTTTGGGGTAAGGTAATATCTTACCAGGTTTGCATTTGAGTAAATTGTGAAAGTAAAGTTAAATTTTTCTTAAATTTTTCTACAGGTGAATGAGCAATGTGGTTGAAATTAACTATTGAATGGGCATAAGATGGGAAATTTAATATTGATAGTAGTAAGATAGAGTCTGCGTATCTGTTAGTAGATTTAAGGGTGATTATGGAGCTGAAAAGTACTGATTTAATTATCTTTTGCTGATTTCTTGTTTATATTTTAGGAGACTCGTCACATCTCATGTTATGCAGCTGAATCAATGAGGCTGTTATGATAATTATATTGTTCTTCTTTAGCTTTTTCATGCAATTTGAGATCCAGTGGTTTATTATTATTCGGTTCTGGCAGAGATCTGGGAGGATTGAAGAGGAGATTGAAATGCTTCAACACAAATTGAAGAACATTGAAGAAGGTGTAGCTTTTGGTGGAGCAAAGACAAAGATTGCAAGATCACAAGGGAAAAAGATTCAAATAACCATTGAACAAGAGAGATCAAGGTGAATATTGCTTCTATTTTTTTTTCTTATTTTCATAATATATTTTGTTGTATTTATTGTACTTTGGCTGTCTAATCATGTAGAATACTGGGGAACTTGGCTTGGGCTTATTTGCAGCTAAACAATTATGAAATCGCTGAACAATATTACAGGTAAATTTTTTCATTTACTGAAATTTATAACTATATATGTAACATTCACTTATATATTGGTTGGCTTGGGTTTTTTTCCGTTTATAATGGTACATTTTGCACAGGAAAGCACTGTCTCTAGAAGTGGACAAGAACAAGCAATGTAATCTCGCAATCTGCTTGATGAACATGAACAAGATAACAGAAGCAAAATCTGTGCTTCAGGCTGTAAGAGTTTCAGCTGGAAATAGACAAATGGATTGTTCCTATGCTAAATCTTTTGAGCGTGCCGCTCAGATGCTGACTGACTTAGAGTCACCATCAGCGTTAGAACTGACTGAGCAGGAAGAAGAAGATGAACAGGAAATCCTAAGACCTTCTGCATTGCCTGCTAATGGAAACTCGAATTTATCAGTTACTAGCTCAACCTGTGGAGGCCAAAATTATGTGCCTACTTTTAGTGTCTCCAGCAACTTGGCAAATGGACATGATGAAGAAACGATGCTTCTAAATGAACAGTCTAGAACAGTCTATTCTCAAAATTACCACGAGAATAAAAGTGGTTTCTTTGGCATATCATCTGCACCAAGGGAAACTTTGCAATTTTCTCCAAACAATATGCTTGTTGATAATTGGAGGAAAGGTTCGTATCTTGAAAACCCATTCGGAAGATCTGGCTTTGCCTGTACAAAGAAGGAAAACTGTGCTAGATCACCTGGAATTGGAGTGAGCTCTGCCCGCTGGGAAACATATGCTTCCCCAGCTGCTGTTGGAAGGAATTTGGAAGTTCTATTTACCCAACCAAGAAGAACTTCAAGGGAGTTTAATAACGAGGAATGGAGAAAGGAAAGATGGGGACCAATTGGAACTGTACACACTGACAATGCTGTTCTATTCACGCAGCCAAGAAGATCATCTTCATGTGGGTATATCAAAGATCAGAGAGGAGCAAAATGGGGAGAGAAAGCAGTTGGCAGTTCAATTCACAAACTAAAGTTTGAGCAAGCCACAACCAATGAGAATGTGCAACAGCAAGCACATGCAATCCAGAATGTCAAGGGAGAACTACTAGTTTCAAGCAAAAATAAGTTGCAGAGTGGATTGCAAAACGTGGGAACTGCTTTGCCATCATTCACCAGTGAAGACCGGACAGGGAGTTTATGGAGAGATATTGCTCAGATGAAAGATAAAGCAGTGGAGCAATCTCCTTCACAACCAGCAGCAAGTGGAGACTGGAAAAATACTTGTTGGAAAAATGATGGGTTTGCTCAAACAAAAATAGCAGTGACAGAATCTGGGTCACAGCAAATTTTGGATGGAATTCAGAAAATCAATACTTGGAGAAAACATGACGACCAGCGGAAATTGACACTGGAAGAGAGTAATTCAGGTACAACATTGTCTACTGAGCGAACCATGGTCGTTGATAGCGCTACAAGAGGATTCAGAAATTCCACTGGTGACGAGACCTTGCATCAATTAATTGCATCAAGCCAGGATTGCTATTCTAAACATAAAATGAGTTGGGCAGCTATGGTTGGGGAAGAAGAGGAAGAGTTATTAGCTGAAAGAAACTTGAGCGATTGTTTAGAAGGTGGTTGGCATGTGGAAGAAGAATTTAATGATGAAAATCTGAACTCCAACATAGTTCACCCAAGTCCTTATCCACAGAATCAGATAGACTATTTAAACAAAAAGCTTGAAGACTCATTTGATCTGAAGGATGGGTATCTGACATCCAGAAATGCTGCTTTACCATCAAGGAATCTAACAGTGCGGCGTTCTTTATGTTTTGATCGGGAACAAAAGCCAGAATCAACAAGCCAATTGTTTTCATCTCCACTGCCGAACAAAGGTTTTAAGTTGGAAAATCATAACTCTGCACCTGCAAAGAAAGAGGAGGATGATATGTCTGGGAACATGATGAGGAGAAACAGATTGCAAGTTTTCCGAGACATAACTCCTTTTCCAGACAGTCCATGATCCTAAGCAGGATTTGTTTATATTGGTGCTGCTGTGTTTGTTTGACAGCAAGTTCTTGAAGATCAGTAGCAGTATGGAGATCGTGATCTGTTTAATTCATTATTTTGTATTACATTCTTAGCAAGCTGCTCAGTTGTGTTACTGCTGCATAAAACTATTGTATATCCATATATTGTAAAGAGAATATTGGATTGAAGATTTCATTTGCATTTGAGAATTTTTTTTTTTTTTTTTTTTTTAATTATAACCCGAACTTTAAACTTTAATAAACTGTAATGTTACTTCATATAATCTAACCCATTAGAAGAATGTTTTGAAATAAAAATTAAAATAAACCGAGGACATTTTAGTAATTTAATAATTGTTTCCCACCACCAAGAATATACTTCGACTGTGCGCGGAATCAAAATTCCGTTAAAACCAAACGGCAATGCAGCAGCTTTAGCTGTCTACTCTTTTCACTCTTCGACTATGACGGAGTACTCGAATCATTTCACCGTTCGGTCGTTGGTTAATGTCTATGTATGCTTTAACGCCGTCTTGACCGTTGCATTCGGTCATCAACATCATCAACCCCAACAGACCGCCAGACTGCGAACAACGACGGAAAATGATCTTCGGATGCGAGCAGGTGCACCCTTCAGAATTTCCCTGTTCGCCGACTTGCATTTTGGAGAGAATGCTTGGACGGATTGGGGCCCACGTCAGGATGTTAACTCTATCAAGGTCATGTCTACGGTGCTTGATGATGAAACTCCAGGTGATGTCTCCTTGAATTTGCGCTCGAAGTTAGTGTCGTTAATTTTACGAAGTTTTGCTGGAAATTAGGCGTGAAATTGAAATAAGTAGCCTGGGCAAGCCACAAACCTTTAGAGCAATATGGTAATTATTTATAATTTACGTTTTGATGTGGGTTTTTGTTTAGGCTGCGTTTGGTTGCTTATAATTGTAAATGGGTCCACTGGGTTAATAAGGATGAATGAAAAAAATTGTCTTTCTTATTGTAACCGATACAAAGGAGATTGTGGGTTTTATGATCTTACTGTAATGGAGATAAGCAGGCCTTTAGTGTTCCCAGTGAATGAGGAGTGAATATTGTGATGCAAGGTGCTATAAAGTTTCAATTTTGCAAACTAAAGCCATTCCTAGAAGAGGCATTCACATACTTTTGCAATTTATACTGCAAAAATAAAATGAACTTATTCATGTCTTGTAAAAATTACTTCGACTAGTCAAATTCAGAATGTATACATCTCTTAGTTGAAGAGACTTTGCATTGTGGTTCACATAATCGCATATCAACAGTATAGTTTTTGAGTAGCTTTCACACAGCTTGTACATTGTCATATAATCAGTCTTTCAGAAGTATTGCTAATCTTAGGGATGC
Source organism: Cedrela odorata (assembly GCA_035584115.1). Classification (NCBI taxonomy): domain Eukaryota; kingdom Viridiplantae; phylum Streptophyta; class Magnoliopsida; order Sapindales; family Meliaceae; genus Cedrela; species Cedrela odorata. The sequence goes on from JAXCLQ010000015.1 coordinate 8,963,971, forward strand.
AATTGATCTCCTTGATTGCTTAATTTGTTTTGTGATGAAGGTTCACTTGGCAGTCAAATTGAGCGTTTTTTTCCTCCTTTTCTATTTTAATTCTTTTGATGCATGCGTCGATCTCTATCCTACCAACATCTGTGGATTACCTTGAACTCCTTTTTTTCTTACAGTTGAGGCCATTTAAAGGAAGGCATTGCTGCATTTTTGTTCGAAATTAGCTAATATTTCTTTCATCCCTGTCTCTTGGCTTTTTGTTTGATTTCATCTCAACCATTAAAAGCGGAAGGCATGCATTCTGGTTAGTCCACATTAATTACTCAAAGTAGGAGAGACACCTTCTCAGAGTCATAGTTGCTGCCATCTGCATGTGTATAATCAAAGTATGCAAATGGCATGGACTGGTGTAGAATGTTGCCAAGAGCATTTCCTATGCCCAATGTTGAAGTGCTTGGTGCCATTTGAATTCAGATATGGTAGAGAAATTATGTACGAACCAAAAACAATGAAAAGAAAGAAATACAAAAAGATTTCATTATTGAAATAAATGGGGGACAGTGCACACTCGAATTTAAATATGCATAAACCCAAGGAGTTCCAATTTGATTTGCTCTTTTCACTCTAAAAGCCTGAATTAAAGTGTAAACCAAATAACTTGACTATACCCTTACAAGACTGTACAATTTGTGTGAAGTTGTGTGCATAGTATTTGTTCGGAATCACAAACATTTAGATTCTAAACAGTTTGAGTTCAAGATACCATTACAATAGTCTTCATTCATTATCTTGGTACAAGTTTCCTTAAACTTATTTCGAATTTCACTTGTGCTATATGAGAATGAGTTTCTCATCAAATGCCTGGCAAAATTTTAAGTCAGGCAAGTTGCTTGGCATTATTCTGTAATTGAGTGTGATCTCATATAGCAATTTGTCATCATTAATTAATGGCAATGCCTTGAAGGAAAAATAATTTCGAAAAGTTACACCCTTAATATGTTAACAGATATTTAACTTTCCTACAACTCGCTTATTTATTTTACTCTCTCCTTTTCTAAAATGAATTGAATGGCATTGCAGATTTTGTCATATACCTTGGAGATGTTATTACAGCCAACAACATACCAATTGCAAATGCTAGCTTGTATTGGGATCAAGCAATATCTCCAACAAGAGTAAGGGGTATACCATGGGCTAGCATATTTGGAAACCATGATGATGCACCATTTGAGTGGCCATTAGAGTGGTTTTCAGCTACTGGAATTCCGCAACTTCGCTGCCCTGAGGTCAATTCATCATATTCAGGTCAGCGCGGAGTTTTAAACATGGCATGAGTGAGTTGGTGAAAATCTGTCATGCTAGGAAATGACTGGCCTATCGTGCCTGCATTTCGTCATGTTGCTGGTCTTCTGTGGTATTTATTGCGTTTATTATCAAAATGGCTTAAACTAGCAAAGCTCTTTTATAAATCTTTTTGACTAAATAACCGGAAGAAAATGTGATAAGTTTAATTAAAGACACTCATGGATGACTCCTTAATTTAAAGAGGAAATGTTATCCATGACTAAAGAAAAGAAGTAATGCACGTTACATAAAATCTATAAAGTATTAGAAATGATGTCGTATTGGTCATATGGTCATTAAGTGTCGTTGGCATTCATAAATGTTATCTCATTTGAACATGAATTTTGTCAAGATAAAGTGAGAACATACAGGTGACAGTCCGATTTGTAAGTTAAATAATTTCTTCATATTTTGTGATGAAGATCCCTTTGGATTACATGATCTTACCTCTAATGATGATCTCTTTATGTTTTTTTTTTCATGCTTGATAAAGGAGGGATGATTCTTTATGGTGGTGAATTAGTGGGTTTGTAAGCAAAATGGATAATGCTTTATAAGATATTATTTACTTCTTATTGCATATTGATATATGCTTCTCCTAAGCTGGTCATAATTTCTGTGCCAGAGGAAGACTGTGGTTTTATCGGTACACATCGTGAGGAGCTGATGAAGAAAGAGATCGATTCTAACGTGCTTTCACTATCTAAAAGTGGTCCTAAATATCTATGGCCAAGTGTTTCCAACTATGTCCTCCAAGTTTCGTCATCACATGATCCACAGATGGCTGTAGCCTATATGTATTTTCTAGATTCTGGGGGTGGCTCCTACCCTGAAGTTATATCAAGTGCCCAAGCAGAATGGTTCCGGCATAAAGCTGAAAAGATAAATCCTGATTCAAGGTAGAATAACTCATTGGAAAATTTTTTAGATAGGATAAATATATTGTACCAAAGTTCTAATACTAATTAGTTATTCATTTTTCCATTTGGTTTCCAAGAGGAGCTGAAAATTTGGAAGTTTCCATTTTAACATATTCTCTGAGTTCTCTTCAATCAAGATAGTTATGATAGGGTTTATAAATAATATTGTTACATCCTAACATATAAGCTTAAGCTTTTAGGTCAAGTGGTAACATATTCTCAAAGGCAAGTTTGACCCAATGGTCTTGTTATGGTCTTGTGTTAATGCATAGCGAAGTGGGCTATGTATGGATCTACGTGGTGGGAGTTGTAGCTTCTTGGGTCTTTACCTTCAAGCTTAAGTTTTATGTTAAGTGGTAACTTTAACAAGTTCAAAATGGTTTTGTTGAGATTTTGATGTTCTTCAGTTAAAAGCATTCCCAATAAAAAGAAATTTGAAGGATTTAATATTTTCCTTTTTGATCTTTGTTTTCTGTTCAATGAAATGAAAAATTGTTTTGGCAGGGTTCCTGAGATAGTTTTTTGGCATATACCAAGTAAAGCTTATAACAAGGTAGCTCCAAAGTTTCGAGTACGCAGGCCTTGTGTAGGTTCAATTAATAAGGAAAGAGTTGCACCTCAAGAAGCTGAAATGGATATAATGAAAGTTCTTGTCAAAAGATCTTCTGTCAAGGTGAGAATGTAAAGAAATTGCCTATTTATATTGACAGCTACTCACATGACATTATGCATGTAAAATTGCTGTATGTCTATGGAAGCTCAAAACCTACCTATCTTAGTAATACATATAAGCACATCCAGTAATGACTCAGATTGCTGAATTCAATTTTCTTGAATGACCAAGCCTTAGGCAAGGTAAAAATGATAACACAATCAACTAGGAGGCAATCACTTTGGTGCTTGAAGGTTGTTTGGGGTTTCCAAATGATGGTGTTAGAAGCCTCTGTAAACTTGGATCACTGTAGGGTCCCAATAAACTTGTCCTAGGATAAAAGAACTGACTCCTTTCAAACTGGTTTTTATAATCTATTTGAGACGGTATTTAAAACTGGAAGAAAGGTAACTTTTAATGCACGTTTTAATCACTGAAATGTTCTCAAGAAAAGTATCTTTTGCTAAAGGACCATTAAAGAAGCTTAGGAAAGAGAAGGATTATTTTATTCTTCCACACAAATTTTAAAGAATCTGTTCTAATGTTTCTTGTAGGATTTGACAGTTTCTCATTCTCTGCTGTTACTGTATGGAGTAAGAATGAAAATGTAATCTTCCTAGTTTGAGATTGGAGTGTCTATTGGACATTCCAAGATTTCTTTTTGTTTTATCCATAATTTTTCCTCAGTTTCATGGAGCCTTCAGGCATTCAACATCTCAAAATTGCTAGCCCCATATCCCAAGTATTGTCTTTGCTCATGTTTTTTTACATAATTTTCTCTTCTTCTCTTGCCATTCATTCCTCGATTTGGCACTTAAAGCTTAAATGTTTTTAGTTTTAATGTCAATCAATTGCCAGGAATATCTGAGGACAAGAACAACAATTATAGACAAACCTAATCTGTCGAAATTAGAAATTATTGGATGATGAAATTGATTTGGATATTTACATGTATGTTAGTATCAAATTGAAAAAAGTGGAAAAAGACCATTAGATGAGAATATGGAAACTTTCATTGAGATATATTTCGTCTGTGATGATTCATTGGTTTCTTTCTTCTTTCTGTGAAATCCTTTTAGTAGGTACCAATCCATATAGGTGGTTTAGATTATTAATAGCTGAAATTGAAATGAAGCTATGACTTTTTGCTTTTTTTTTTCCTTAGTGTATGGTAATGGGTCCTATTGAATTGTAAGTTTTTTTTCACATGGAATGCAGGCAGTGTTTGTAGGACACAACCATGGATTGGATTGGTGTTGCCCCTACCAAAAACTATGGCTTTGCTTTGCTAGACATACTGGCTATGGTGGCTATGGAAATTGGCCTAGAGGTGCTAGAATTCTGGAGATAACCGAACAGCCTTTCTCTCTCAAGTCTTGGATAAGAATGGAAGATGGTTCTATACATAGTCAAGCTATTTTGAGTTCTTAACTTGTATCCTCTATACAAAACGTTTGAAATGCAAATGTGAGTGTATTTATTTTCATAATCTGTAACTATCTCTGGGTTTGAGGTTTAGTTGATAAATGGCTGGTCCCTTAAAAATATTTTGAAGGTTTGGGATGACACGTTACATATATCAACTAAACCAAAAAAAAGTTCCAAGGAGGGAATAAGCAGGATATTCCTCTTATTTTTGATCTATTACTCCCATCATTCCCTTTATTTTTTAGAAGCTAAAATCAATAATTATCACCTTCAATCACTGCGAGCTATTGATTGATGTTATTTGTTGTTTGTCATTCTTTATAATTATTATTGATATTGTTCAATATTTCATTACACCTGTACTTTAATCGACGTCGTTTGAACTTTATTTGTTGTTAAACAAAAATTAAAAAAAATTTAATGAATGCATCATGTGTAGTTAAACGAAAAGAAGTGATGGTACATAGACACCACTATTTTCACTTCACTTCTTGGCCTTAAAAATAATAACAATAAGAACACTAAAGTGAATATGTAACACGAACACCTTTTAAATTACAAATTTCTGAAATTGTGATCTTACAATCAAGTTCATTCCAGTGATTGTTGTTCCTTATTTTACTATCCAAATTGTAATCTTACAATAAAAACTTTTGAGGCTTCCCAGCTTTATACATATGATTTATAAAGGCGGGCAACATGATTAATCAGAACAAGTCAAGAATAATTAATGTAATGATGATACTTCAATTTATTCATTAAATGCTAATAACAATAATATCATACTCAGAAATCCATCAATGTTGGCAGATGGGGTGTGTGCATGCAATCATATTTACTTTTTGGCAACTTATATGGAGTTAGTTCACTGTCATGACAAACAAGTAAAAGCTTTGATCTGGCAGCAATTAATTTAATTTAATTAATGGTGTGTGTATAATTAATTAATTCATGATTGCTTGGTTGGTGGTTTCCTTTAATTAATTAATACACAGCTTCCAAATTAATCATGATTATTTGCATATATAATCTATTATATCAAAGTTTCATCATTTTCAGAATTCAGAGTCGGATTATTCCCATCTCTTTTTTATCTTCTTTTCAGACCAAAAAGCATGCATACCACACTTGTTTATTCATGGTTCTTGTAGCGTGTTCACCAATATTTACTACCTTTTTTTTTTTTAAAAAAAAATATTACAAAATAAATTTTATGTTATAAAAATTTTGTAGAAAGTTTTTAGTGAATTTTAAGAGAGATTTATAATGAGTTGTCCCACATTAATTATTAATTAAGGGAATATAAAGGTTAATGATAGAATTCTCACTTCATCAAAATAAATTATATATTGCTAAATATGTGTATATTTTTTTTTCCATCCCTCTAATATTCTGTATAATTGTAAAAAAAAATAATTATAATTTAAAAAAATAAGAAAAAATAAGAAAAAATATCCTTTTCAAATAAGGTTTTTATTTTTAATATATTTATAAAGATTTTCATGAATTTTTTTTGATGAATTTTAAGAGTGCTTTTAAATGAGTTGTCTTACATTGGCCAGTAAAGATGATATAGTGGTCAAATAATAGAACAATCACTTTAACTTAGGGGTGACAATTCGGATTATAGAATCGTATTTGTGTCATGTTAAATAAAGATCAATATGAATTTGATTCGTTAATTAATCGTGTCAATAACGTCAAACACAGATACGATTCGTTTATCAAATGGGTGATTAGGATACAATTCATTTAGATACGATTAATAAACAAATCGCAAACAAATTATAAACTAATTTAGATGATCATTTTATTTGTTTATGACACGAATTCGTTTATAATTTGTTTATTCGTTTAAGATAAAATGATCATAAGCGAATTGAGATGATCCTTTTATTCGTTTATGATACAAATTTGTTTACGATCCGTTTATTCATTTATGATTTGTGTTTTAAACGAATAAACAAATCTGGTAATTCGAATACAAATACGACATGATTATTAAATGGGTGACATAAATATAACATGTTTATTATTCGTATCAAAATTTTCAAATTCGAATTCTTTTATTTGCTTCAAATTTGCGTCGAATAATCGTGTTATGACCCATATTGCCACCCCTACTTTAACCAATAGGTTAGTAATTTAGATTGAATACCTTATTCTTAGTGTCTTATAAATGATATCAAAGTTTGATCTTAAAATGTAGTCGACTCTATTGTGATGCACCAATAATTGCTCTTGTTTGAAGTTCATTGAGTTCAAGTTAGAGTCTCACATTGATTGGTAAAGGGAAGATCTATGAGTTTATATATGGGAGGAGTTCCTCCACCTAATGAACTATTCTCTTGGGCTGGATATTACTCTTACAATTAGTATCAGAGCTATAGGTTTAATATAGTTCTAACTATTTGATAGGTATTGAATATAATAGTTGGTTTAGAGCTTGGGTATTGTGACAGGATAGTTATAGTAAAGAGAAATTTTGTTATAAGAGAATTGTCTTTTCAGTCCTATTCATTTGTATATAAAGCTATAGTATAAATAGAGATGGAAAATGGTCTAAGCTAGCCCAGCCCAGGAAATTGAACCCCATCAGGCTTTCGTGTTAGGCTGGTTCAGACTCATATAGTACTTGTATCAGGCAAGGCTCGTACTGTACTCGTACCAGGCTAGGCTGGGTCTACTTAGAAAACATGGAGCTTGGCACAGCTATAAAGCTCGGCCCGCTTAACTATGTCAGATTTGGGCTTGGGCTAGCCTGAGGGCCGATGCCAACCAAAAAAATTACTTTATTTCTCTCCTCAATTCTCAAACTTAAATATTCAAAATTTAAATTTGAACTTTGAAATGCAGAGAGCCAGAGACTCAGAGAGCAGAATACAGAGTAGCAACTAGTAGAGGCAGACCGTAGGCAGTAAGGCAATGGCCGATGGAGATTTTTAGAATTGTTAAAAAAACGGTAAAAAAAAAGTCAAAAAGAGAGAAATAAATTAAACATTTTGCAAAGAAGCAGGTACGCATTCTAATTTATGCATTTATTTGATTTTCTCTCATTCGCTCTTCAATCTTTCTCAATTTCTCTATTTTCTCCCAAAGTTACAAACTTTAATTTTGTCGATTCAAAGTCACGAAACCTAATTTTGTCAATTCAAAGTCACAAACCCTAATTTTGTTGATTCAGTACAAACTACAACGACAGTTTTATCTCTTTCCTTCCCTAGGTATTGTGAAGTTTCTTCTTTAATTATTTTTATTAACCATTGTTGTTTATTTTGGTTGCTGCGACTTTATTTTAGTTTTGGGTGATACCCAAATGTTTTGCTTCCTTATTTGACAAAATTGGAGTATTTATAACATATTTAGTACAATTTATGCTAGATTCTTATATATACTTAGTACCATTTGGATGGAAGTCTCTAAAGAGCTTAATGCTAAACACAGAAAGATTTCTCTTTATATAGTTTTAATTCTTCTATCTGATTTAATTAGTGGTTTTGAGTTTTGATTTGTTCGTTGAATATGATTCATGCTTGTGTTATCTAGGTTCATTTACATGGTGGCAAAGTTTTACTCTTCAAACTTGTTATCTTATTGCATGAAGAAGTTTTGTGTATTTTTGTATTTTATTGTACTTGTAATATCTATATCTTCCCCTATGAATTGACACTGTAAAACTTTACTAAGGATAATCGGATATTTATAAGTATCATATCTTTAAAATTATTTTTTTTTCTCTTCCCTTCATCTTTAATATCTTGAGAATTATTTCTTTTTATCAATATATGTAACCATTGAAATCGTGGGATTGCGTCTGATTCTTCTTTTCTATTTCTTACTTTTTGCTTTTGGTATTATTTTGTTTATGCTGTTTTGGCTTTTTTTTTTCTATGCTTTGTTATTTTATATGGCAATCTTTAGTTTTCTGATGTAAAATGTATTTCATACATTATGTTTTAGGAACAAAATAAGAAAAAAATAATAAAAAACTATCTTAAGTTTATGTTAATTATTCTTATTTATGTAAACTTTAAATTGTGTTTTAACATTTGGGTTAGTATTACATGTTCATTTATCATCTAGATTTTAGTTCTTTATAATAGATCCTAGATATTAAAGCTCTAGTTGTTTAGTTGAATTATTTTATCTTTATTTAATATTGGGTTTGGGTTTCAATTCTGAATGTGTCTATTCTATTGACACTAATTACTCTGTTAGAGCAATTATCTCCTTGAATTACAAGTTTGTTTGTTTGTTTGTTGTTTTTTTTTTTAATTATGGAGTTTGTCTTATTTAGTGATCATTTTAGCTGCTACAATACCCTTTCTTGAAAGGATTTATTTATTTTTTCTTGTAAAGAACAAAATAATAATTAGAAATAAGTATTAGAAATACAAGTTAGGCATAGTATTTACTTAGAAGTGATTTTGCTTAGCATAAGAATCCAACAAATTGATATGAATTACTAGGTCATGGAAGGTGTTAAGAAGAAAAGTTTATTATAATTGTCACAAAGTGGATCAACTTATAGCTTTACCTCTATTTCCCAATTTGGCAATAAAGTACAACAAGGTAGAGAAAGCAAACATTGAGGGTCTTGACAGTTCAGACATATGTAGCATATGAGAGATGTTTGTTTGATGTCTAGTTTTTAGATTCTGGGACATGTTTTCTGATGAATGAAGAATTTAAACTGATGAAAGATGAATAGTTTATATGCTTCTTGTTAGAGTTTAGTAGCATGTGAAGTGACGAAATTTCTATGCTGATTAAATTTATAATGCTAATTTCTTCATGCAATTCCTATTGATTCTAGATACTAAAATTATTTTTAAACAATGTCGATGGAACAAAATTTGAATAGAAATGAATCTAGTTCTTCTACAGTGAGTGCTTTTAGTTCTAAAAGAACTATAACATCAAGTATTTGAGATATTTTAACATCAGAGTTCTGACTTAATAATATAATAAGAAAACAAGAATAGAAAGCCATTTGTAAGTTGTGTAAAGCTATCCTAAGTGCTGAGAGAGGAATTAGTCATTTAAGACGACATATGACAAGAGTACTCAAATGCATGCTCCCTTGGAAGATTGTACCCAATCTTTACTGGCATTAAATACTTTCAGCCACAACATTGTCACTTGTTTCAAGTACTCGCATCAAGTTATAACAAAAGATTGGAAAATTTCATGAAAAGGTACGTTCAATCTTCTTTTAAATTAGTTCCTAGAAATACATGTAAGAGTGATTATATGAGATTGTTTGAACAAAAAAAAAAAAAAATTGATTGCAACTTTTTTTTTAAAAGGTGTTATTTCTATTACTTGTAATTGTTGGACTGAATATAATAGGTTATGTTATATTTGTGTTATTTCCCATCACATTGATTATAATTGGATGTTGCATAAAAGAATTATTGCATTTTGTGAATTAGAATTTCCTCGTAATTCCTTTTTTATTTTCATTGTAATGATGAGTGTTTTTAGAGAATATGACATACAAGATAAAATTTTCAGCATTATTTCTGATAAGGTGTCTGCCAATACTAGTGTCATTGAATTGTTTACTAATAATATAACATCTGCACGTAATTTTGATACATAATTTTTTTTATATAAGATGTGTCTGTCATATTGTTAATTTAATTATGCAAGATGGTTTAAGTTTAATTAATTATCATATAGAAAAGATTAGAGATGCAATATAATATATTTCATCACATGGTTCTAGAAGACAAGATTTTAATTATTCTTTATTGCATTATGGATTACAATCTAGGAAGTTCATGCTTAATGTGAAAACTTGTTTGAACTTTACACATATGATATTGAAATCTTGTGTTAATTATAGTGATGCAATTACTAGTTTTATAATAAAAAATTGGGTGATATGCTATTGACTTCTAATGATTGAATTGTGACATTTAATTTTATGAACTTCTTAAAAATATTTTATAATATTATATTGTCACATTCAAGTGTTTATTTTTCAACTTAATGTTGTGTTTTGAATCATTTATTTGATATTAGTTATACTTTTACTACTTATAAAAGTATTAATGAGTTTCAAACTACTTATTTAACTATGGAAGAGAAATTCAAAAAATACTGAAAGGATATTCCAGTATTTTTTATATATGCAACAGTAATGAATCCTCGAATAAACATTTTCAGTGCAATTAAGTTAGTAGAAGCAATTGCAAAAAATTTGAATGTTACATTTGATATAGATAACTCTTCTTTTGAGAACTCTTTAAATAATATTTACATTCAATATAAGAGAATAGTAGTAATACACTAATTTCTGAGCGCAATGATGAACTTGTAGTTAATACTCATTCATGGAAACTTTTGAATACTGTTACTAATATTTCTGCTTGCTCTTCTTCTTCTATTAGCCCTAATGAATTAGGAAAATATATTTATATTAATTATAATTTGATGTTTAGTATAGAACAAAAATAAAATTTTGATATTTTGCAATGGTGGAAAGTAAAATAACCCTGTGCTATCCATCATGGCTCGTGATCTACTAACTCTTCTTGTGTCCACAGTAGCATTGAAATATGCTTTTAATGCAAGAAACAAGGTATTGGATGAACATAGATCAGGATTGTCACTAAATATATTGGATTGTTTGATATGTTTAAAAGATTGAGAGAATGCAAAATAGAGAACTTAGAATCAAGACGATGACTGAGATGATGAAATGGAGAATGATTCTATTGATGAAATGAAGAATGATTCTATTGATGAAAATTAGTTTATAATATATATAATTTTAAATTTTAGATTTTTAATATTTGTTATTTTAATGTAAAACAATAAAATGGGTAAAGTGCAAATGATAGATGGTTTAGTAGGTGCCATTTAATTTAAAATTAATTTATTTAATGTTATAATTTATATGTTAAATTGATTTAAAATAAATGGGTCAAAATTATTTGATATATAAATATTATTTATTTCTTTATTTTTGTTTTAAGTGATGTATTTGCCAATTAGATAATGAGTTTTTTTAAAATATTTTTTTAACATATTCATGGCATTTTAATGTTATAATATTTAGATGGTAAAATTTATAAATAATTATTTATTTTATTATTTTTATAATAATAAAATATTAAAACACACACATATATGTGTGTATGGGTTAAAATGAATAAAATGAATGAAAAAAAATTAATAATAATAATAATAATAAAGAAAGAAAAGTAAAACAAACATTATAATAAAAATAATAAATCATAATAAGTTAAGTGTGTTTATAGGCCACGAGCTTAGGCCTAGGCACCACCCACGGTGGGCATGGGCTTGGCCCAGGCTCGTGATTGACACATGCCTTTATGCCCAGCTTGGCCTTTCAATGGGTTGGGATAGGCCAAGCTTACACTGTTTAAGGGGTCGGGTCGGTTCGACCCTTTTACAATCTCTAAGTATAAAGCAGTAATAATAGAAATGATAGCATCATCGTCCATACTAGCAAATATGATATTAGTGACAAATGTAAACGTTGATGTGCATATATTTAACGATTGAAATAATTTAAGTTTGTGGCAGAGTGAGGTAATGGATGGATTGTGTCAACAATATTTGAGTATAACTTTGGAAAAAATAAAACTAGAGGATTTCAGTGTGAAAGACCAAGATAGATTGAATGTAAAAGCTTGTTATATGATTTGTTCTTTTCTTTGTAAAAACAGAAGTATCCATTAATAAAACAAACATCTGCTAGTAAATTATAAAAGGCGCTGAAAAATAATATATGAAAAATAATATTTGAAAGAAAGATAAGAAAGAGAATGTGGATAAGTCAACAAAACGCTTACAACAATGGGAAGAAGTCAAAGTCATAAACAATAGATAATAAGAAAATCACATTATAAGAGAAGAGTTATTAAAGATGAATGTGTCTTTTGATATAAAAAAGTGTATTGGAAGAAAGATTGTCCAAAGCTACAAAAGAAATAAAAATGTAAGGGTAAGATTACTTTTGATGCATGTGTAGTGGAGCATGATGAAAATAAAGATTTTGCACTGGTTGGTTTCCCGTTAGCATTTTGGCTTAGAGAGTGAATTTTGGATTTGAGTTGCAATTATCATTTGTGTTTGCCAAGGAGTGGTTCTTCAATTTTGAAGAGTTAGATAATGAAATTATTTTTGTGTAATTATAATTCATGTAAGAAAACTAGGATAAGTTCAATCTAGTTGAGGAATCAAGATGGATCTATTAGAGTTTTGATAGATGTTCAGTATGTACAAGATTTACAAAAAAATCTTATCTCGTTGGGTGCCTTAGAATTTGAAGGTTATTATATGTCAATTAGATATGAGATTCTAAAGGTTATTTCAACTGCTCTTGTGATTATGAAAGGTACAAGAAGCAATAATTTGTACTATTATAATGGAAGTACGATTACTAGATCAACAATTGTAGTTTTCAATGAGAATATAGATTTAAAGATGAGCAGATTATGGCATGAGTTTTTGATATGCAAGTGAAATAAGGATTATTGAAAGGTGCAAAGACCTGCAAATTGGATTTATGTTAGCATTAAATTCTTGGAAAGCAAATGAGAGTGAAGTTTGACACATGATTCATAATGCTATAGGTATTCTAAATTATGTTTACTCTGATGTGTGGGAACCTACCAAGACAACATTTTTGGGTGATATGCATTATTTTGTTACTTTTGTTGATGACTTTTCTAAAAGAGTTTGGCTGTATGTTATGAAGACTAAGGATGATGTGCTTAATATTTTCCTTAAGTGGAAAAAAATAGTTAAGACACAAATGGAAAAAAGATCAAACAACTCTTATTAGATAATGGTAGTAAGTATTACAGTGATCATTTTCTAAAAGTGTGTCAAGATGAAGATTGTATGATACTTCACAATTAAAGATATACCATAACAGAATGGGGTGGCAGAACGCATTAACTTAATATTACTAAAGAATGTTTGGTATATGTTGTCCAAAGCTGGGTTGGGCAATGAATTTTGGGCCGAGGCAGTGACTTATGCATGCCATCTTATTAATTAATTACCATTAACAATGGTTAAAGGAAAAACTTTATTAGAGGTATGGTTTGGAAAACCTGTGCATGATTATGACTCTTTATGTGTTCTTGATTCCACATCTTATTATCATGTGAGAGAATTTAAGTTGTCCAAGTTCGAGAAATAAATTGTTTAGTATAGATATTATGTTTGATGGATCTACCATGTTAAAGAAAACAGAATAACAAAAAAATAGTGATGACATTGTGAAACAAGTAAAGTGTACTCAGAAGCATGTGGAATTTGAGATAGTTATTAGTCCGCTTGAATTGTTGTAACATATGATGATACTTTTATGAAATAGGAAGTTATTGAAAATAAAGGAGAGGTTTTCATTTAAAAACCTCAACATTAACAAGAATCAATTACAGTTACTAAGCCAATACTTGAGATTCATAGACTTGCTCGATTAGCTGATATTGTGGCCTATGCACTTTTAATTGTAAATGATGTTATCCATTCTGTCACGCCCTTGCCCAAATGTTCCACACGTGACAATTATCATAGACCCTTAAGACATATTCAAAATCCCCAAACATGTCTCTCAGGCCTGTAAGGTTCTTTAGGTACATGTTCCATATATTATCATTCACATACAATTGTCTCTTTGAGATATTTCTAAATTATTTAATAATTTAAATGTATATTTAATTTACAAATACTACAGGAAACTCATTAAAATATAATATTTTCAATTCATATTTAAATACATATAACAGTTTCCCACAACATACCCAGTAGACTACTCTATACAATTTGTAAGTCGAGGTTAATAGTGATACTTGAGGGCGTTATACCCTTAATTGATCACCACCACCAATTATCGTTTTGAATACACTTGATTTCCTAAAACTAAAATGTGAGGGGTGAGTATATAACTATACTTAGTGAGTAAATAAATACATGATAGATATACATACATGCTCACACGTTTCTAAATCATGATATTGGGATTTCAATTCTATTATACTTAATATACATATATACTTTTTTATTTACAACATATGATTTTTATCACAAAACACATTTGTTAGTCTGCATAACTTTTAAAACCATAAATCAGGCTGGCCGTACTTTCTCGACTGTTACCTTGGCTGAGTTAACGTCGAAATCCATCAGTGAGCTTGTTCATGCATAAAACCATATGCAATATATTCTTATAAAATATTAAATCATTTATTTATTACAAAACATGCACTTGTAAAATATTTGCCCTTCTCACTAATGTTGGCTTTGAGTAGTCACTTGGTAATAAAGTGACTGTCCTTGATATCTATCAAATCTATGAGATCCCTATCAAGTTGCTAGGACTTTCCATAGGATCCCTTAACCGCACTTAAGTGCACGGCATACAGTGGCCTTACCATGGCTTATCCCCTTTTATATAGCCCTACTGCGGCACTAAAAACCCATACGGCCTCTCATAGGTCTGTTCACAGGTCACAACCCTATATCTACAGTAAATAAGTAGGCGCAAAGGCCATACAACTGGCCCACTGGCCATATCACAATAAATTCGGCCTTATCGGCCTAATTACCAAGATGTAGATGCATTTAAAACATTCCATTTTCACCTCAATAATATATCCATTTAAATCAAAATCCAGCCTTTATGTCTATAACATTTTCAAGCAAGGTTTACAAATCAATAATTCAAATCCGGCCTTCTCGGCTATTACGTTCATATATTTCAATTAAAATTTGTACAGCAGATTATAATACAAAACCATCTGAATATCAATATAAAAACAACAGTAAGCATTTTCATTCCAACATTTTTGCACACATGCATACATATAACACTAAATGCATATATTTACATAATTATGTATGTATAAATCCACTCACTAGTAAATGAGGGTCACCACTCCCATAATTACTCCTCGCGCATACTAAATTTCACTATCATGTGTTCGGTACCTAATATCACACATGTATAGTTTATTAATTTCAATATTCCAAATCATTATAACATACACTAAATGCAATGTTCATGTATAACTTGTCCATAATTCCTTAGTTTGACACATATTACATTACGAGGCTTTACTAGCGAGGCCATTTATCCGATTTCCAATAACGGAATCCCATGATCGTGAATATTCCAAAGTTCTCATTTTTGTCTAAGGTGCCCACGTCTATTCTCAAAAATGTTCAAAACGTATATATATATATATCATTGTAAATTACCATTTACCGCAATTCAACACAATCCGTATTTTCTACAAATACAAATATAATTATTCAAATTACAATTTAACGCATATTTATATAACATTATATACTTTCTATTAGCGTAGATTAACACAAACTTCGTTTCCTACACGATTTAAATTGGAAATTTGGATGAACAGTAGCCTACACATTTCAATACACTCAAAATCTAAAAATCATGCTTGTTGAGTTATTTGACTTACTGGTAACTTGTTCAAACCCGTAGAAACTTCAATTCGTCGCTTAAACGCAAAAGCCCTAATTTTTTCTCGAAACTCATTTTTCTTCTTCGCTTATTTTTGCATCTTGTAGCCCAAATATGGTACGAATGCGAAGATAATACGATGATGATTCATTTGGTAGTGAAATTTTAAATTTAATTGAAAGAAAAATGAGAAATCGAAGAGAGAAGTGAGAGACGGTATTTAGAGAAAGAAAAATTGGTTTTGATTGTTTTGAAAGAGAGAAAAACGTGAA